>CAHIKZ030005595.1:722500-785000 GCA_903632075.3 Acanthosepion pharaonis | reverse complement strand
GACCTCAGCAAAATGAATTTCTTTTTGACATTCACTGCTACATAAAAAAGAGAATGTTTAAGATCGAGAATGTTTAAGATCGAAAAACATAAGGAAAATTAATTTATTTTAATAATATGTGAAAATATCTACTCTTTGCCTGAAGAAGGTTGAGAAACCCGAAACGCGTGTTGTAAAATTATGGAAAATAAAGCATTATATTTTTTTTTAAATCCACATTACAACCAAAAGCGTTTGCGGTTTCTCTCTTCTTTTTAATATATACACTTTGCTCTCGTTGGAACAAAGATAACCTCTTCCCTTTATATATATATATATATATATATATATATATATATATATATATATATAAGCATGTTTCATTGAATGATGTAGGCATATGCCTTTTATAATAAACCTTTCTAGTTTTATAGTTAGGTACTTGATGTTAAGCTGAAATTCATCAAGTAACGCGCCGTAGTTTTTGTTAACCTAAGTACTTTCGATCATTTGCAGGGGTAAATTGCGAAGACAAACTTATTGTAACTGTGATCTTTGTGATATTGATTTTTGGAAACACGCCTGAACGCCTTCTGTTATAATTATTTTAAAATTTCCAATGTATCAGTTGTAGCTATGATGTTTTTGTAAACAAGTGCCCCAACATACGGGAGCTAACCTGAGATGATAGAAATACAAAATGCCATTAAATATTGGTCAAATGTAATCTAAAACGTTGCTGCTACACTCGCAATAGATTTTGTTCGGTGTTGGCTCATTCTCGGGGCCCTCTATATCAAAAGCAACCAAGCAACACTGAACAAAATTTATTACGAGTGTAGCAGCAACAAAGACAGGTAGAGCGAACAAAATACTCTTTCTTTTTGTACAGAGACGGTTGATGTAACTTAATGTAGGCCGCTTCTAATAGACTCAAATGCTGAGCGGACCGAAACAGTGAGCAAATCGTTCCTATATACCTCTCCCCATTCTGGATTATCTAATAAATGTTGGGCGATATATATTGATTGCTGGAGCTAATAAAACAGTTCTCGATGTATAATACCAAAGTTATAATTTATATTAATAATAAATATATATGTTCCCCCAAAGGTAGGGCAACTCGTCAGGTACTGATTGAAGAATGACCCTGACGATTGCATTGTGTAGGAAATTCAGAGTTGTGCTACCGGCGAGGAAAAACATATATTTATTATTAATATATATATATATATGTGTGTGTGTGTGTGTGTGTGTGTGTGTGTGTGTGTGTGTGTGCGCGTGCGTGTGTGTGTGTGTGTGTGTGTGTGTGTGTGTGTGTGTGTGTGTGTTTTTCTATGAAAGAGCCTTCAATTAAGTAAGTCTTCGGCTCTAGAAGTTATATTAGAATCCAGCATCTGCTTACGGTTCCCTTTTTTTAATATATTTTTACATTTTGTTGAACAATTTTATTTTATTCTTTTTTCAGTTTTACACTTTCTTGGTGATTAATAAACTTGTAGATGAACCAAAACTTTGCTTCAGAGTTTTAATTGCCGAAAGGCGTTTAACTGACTGTTGCAAGCGTTTCCCAAAATGGACGCATGTCCGGGAACAGTACAGTAAAACGACGTCCTCATATTTCTCGTATTTACGCGGTCTGCGTACGAGTCACCGTGAAAAAAAATGACAACTACAACAGCGTACATATAGTTTCTAAAAGTGTAACAGCTTTACCGCAAACAGAAATTAACATTCAATCCAAATTAAGGATACAACCTACGAAAAAAAAAGCAGTATTCCTCAATTCGCTTAACGAAGGTATCTGTATCTCAACATCCCCACTAATTACACATCTCTTCCTTTTTAGACTATGGCAGGTAATTCTTCCTACCGGTCGATGTCTCATGCCTCCTACTACTCCAGGTCTTCGTCCAGAGCGGCCGCGGCCGACGCTCCTGCCAAAGCAAAGGCTGAGGCAACCAAGGCGAGCATTGCGTCCATCGAGGAGGAATATAGAACAAAAATGGAAGCGGGGAAGGCTGAAGAAAGAAACAGCCGTGTTCTCAAAGCAGCCCCTGACAACTTAAATAAAAGGCTCAGCTACGACCACGCAAGATTTGACTCAACGCCAGCCAGCCATGACCCCGGTCGACGCATAAGAGAATACTTGGCTGATCAAGAACGTCAGTCTAAGACACAAGTCCTCGACCCCGAGTCGTTTTGTGTTAGAGAGATTGATCACGGAGACTTGGAGAAACAGCTAAAACACGAGGATCGATCCTCTTCCCTCGGACTAAGGAACCCAGGTAAACTCGACAACACGCCTCCGGTGATCAGTTATTACTTACCCAATCCATACGTCAGAGGCTACCAAACCACCTGATTCTATCCTTGTAATGCCAGACAGAACGTCCCCAACTCAGATGTCAGATCTCGTGAGGTATTTCACGCGACGCGAGCTCGTCACCACCGGATTACCTAAGTTTAATGACAAGCCAGAGTATTACCGAGCGTGAAAGCATTCCTTCCAGAGTGCCACGAGAAACCTTCGCCTCGCGCACAAGAAAGAAAATGGACCTTCTCATAAAATGGCTCAGTAAAGAGTCAGAAATATAAGCCAAACGAATCAGGTCCGTCAATCCGGACAACCCAGAAAAAGGTCTTCAATCGAATATAAGATCGACTTGAATCGAATATAATGAAATACCTGACGATAATTCCGGTATTCCACTCCTCTGGGTGACCCTTCACCATCCTCACTTAAAAACAACAGTTCACCTCAACCAAACATTGCAGCCGAATAAGCCGATAATGCTTCTTCGGGACGCGATATACTCGGAATCCACAAGGTGTTAGATCAACAGCCCCAACAACGCTACATATACCAAGAAACTCGACCCTAAGATGAGTGATAGCAGGTGACGTCTGGTTAGGGAAGGTCCACAAACCGCCCACAGTAAACATACTTCACATCCATATCTCTGATGGAGGACGCCCTACCCGTTTTGAGCCGTGTTCGAGCACCTTCCAAGTTAAAGAGAGCTATGGCGTCACCGGCTGGAATAGCAAGACATACCGTTACGAGGTAGAAGTCCATTTAGGGCGAACCATGTTCCAACAGATTAAGGAGGATGAACAGGAAACGCCTTCCATCGAGGACATTAATTCCCTTAATATAATGGAACTATGTGTTAAGAAAAACGAAAATAATAGTTGGGCTGCCCCATTACCCTTCAAATCTCCTAGAAGGCGTCTCCCACGCAATACTGTCAGAAAGACGGCAAATTCGCTCAGACGTAGTCTTGACAGGGGGACCAGAAATGCTAAGACACTTCCTCTCGTTCATGTAAAGGGTTTCTCACAAATTGTCACGCTGAACCTGGAATGGGAGAACAATGGTGGTATTTGTCCATCTTCGGTGTATATCACCTTAAAAGAAAAACGGAAAAATCCGGATGGTCTTCGAATCCAGTGCCAATCACAACGGCTTATCCCTTCAGTTAGTGGACCTGACCAGCACTCAACTGGCCAATATACAGGGGTTGGACAAAATAATTGGAACACTTGTTAAATTCAAAGAAAATTTATTTAATATGGAGTTAGTCCTCCTTTAGCCTCACAGGGAATAAAGTCTGGGCCATTGGATGAACATGATCTCACAAAATGTTCAGGTAATCTTTGCTGTTGATTCTACCATGCAGGGCAACTATTGGACTGAGACATTTCCATGATATGGCAGCCCAAACTATCAATGATCCACTTCCATGCTTCACCGTTGGAAGAAGGCAGTCAGGGTTGTAAGCTTCTTTGGGCTGCCTCCACACATAAACTCGCCCTGAAGTTGGGAAAAGAGAAAAACTGGATTTGTTTGGGGAATATGACTTCCTTCCATTGGTCTGCAGATCAGGCATTGTGATCTCTGCACCACTTCAACCTCTTTTGAATGTTGCGAGTGGAGAGAAGAGGTTTTCTCACAGCGGCTCTTCCATGATATGCAGCCATATCGAGTTCAATGTGAACAGTTTTAGTAGAAACTGAACTATTCAGATGGTTATTCAACTCAGCAGTCACTCTGGCTGCATTTGTCCGATGATTTTTTGACACTTTGCGTTTCAATGCACGTCAGTCCCTGTCAGTAAGTTTACCATGAAAGTATCTGTCTATATCTCTGAGATGAAATATTATGATTATTTACATTATTTACAATATTCGGACTATTATCCTCATCTTTATGGCCATATTCACAACGTCTGTTGTACGCTTCGGCCTTCTTCAGGTGATTGGAATTTCGAACCGAACTCTTTATTTCGTCCACCGGGAAAGATTGTTCTAGTTCCAAGTGCCATGTCTCTTCCTGATGTCTCAGTTATTTTCCTTTAACTCACAACTCTTTGGGTCTCGTCACTGGATCTAACCAACATCTTTTATCAACTGGGCCATTGTGTATGAATTTCTTGAACTTATAAACCTAATGTCTCAGCAATCTTTTTTTACCAGTGCTCATATTGAAAATTTTCCGTCATTATTATTGCATAATTTTTTACCAGATTTTTGCAATTTTTCTGTTGTTATTCATTGCTTTTCTCCAGCACTCCGTATTACTGGTTCCCATATTGTATTCATTTCTATGCTTGGTCGGCTCAGGAGATTTTTGTGGCCTAACGTATATGCTGATTCCTTAATATGTCAATGAAGATGAGGATAACAGTCCGAATAATGTAAATAATGTAAATAACCATGAAAGTATCTGTCTATATTTCTGAGATGAGGTATTATGCACACTATTTACATTATTCGGACAATAGTCCTCATCTTTGTTGCCATATTTATTACACCGTTTCGGCCTTTCAGTATCTGTCTATATTTCTGAAATGAGGTATTATGTACACTATTTACATTATTCGGACTATTGTCCTCATCTTTGTTGCCATATTTATCACAACGTTTCAGTCGTTGTACACTTCGGCTTTCTTCAGGTGATTGGAATGTAGAACTGAACACTTTATTTCGCTCGCTGGGGTAGACTGTGCCATATGCCCTTAAGGACACATAGCACAGTGGATAAAGTGGTTGGTTAGATCCAGTGACAGTGTGAGTTCAATACCTGGTTAAGGCAGTGGAGAACTTGGAGAGGTGATTTAACAGGACATAACAGATAACTGACATCCATTAGACATGGCACGTATAACTAGAACCGTCTAGCCCAGCGAGCGACATAAAGGGTTCAGTTCGACATTCCAAACACCTGAAGAAGGCCGAAGTGTACAACGGCCGAAACGCTGTGATAAATATGGCAAAGATGAGGACAATAGTTCGAATAATGTAAATAGTGAACCATGAAAGTCTTTATAGAAAAGATATAGGGAGTGGGAATTTGTCTGAAGCCGAGTCGTAAGATCAGTACCAGTAATATTGCTGATTTCTCTTTGGATCCTATAAAGGAGCTCAAGGTAAATAGCAATGGCAGCAGACATTATGTGACAGCAATATTCTAAGCATGGACGAATGGTAGACTTATAGATATGTAAGATAGATTCTGGAGAGAGAAATTGTCTCGCCCGAAATAGTGAACCGATTTTCTTAGCAACCGACCTAGCAATGGATTCAATATAGTTTTTCACTTCATTTCAGCTGAGGACATTAGCCCCAGAAGGCGCAACGAGTCCCTTTCCTGGAGGTTAGCATCAGCAATGATGATGGAAGACAGTGATGGGTCTCTCAGATGATTAATAGAAAGAGGTTAAAATTAACCATCTTTTGTTCTAGTTAACGGCCGAATTGAGGTCGTTATGGACCTCGGCTGCCATTTTGAGCTTGTTGAACCGATCAGCCTTTCTATCGAGGCAAGAGTGAATTATTGTGTCATCAGCGTAGATATCAAGTTGAAAGCTGATGTTGTAGAGGACCGTGGGGTTAAGTATTGTTGAATTGGGAACACGTTGTGTTTATTTCCTGCTAGAAGAAAGTCCAACTACAAGAAAATGGCGAACTCAAGTTGAGTCCAACCGAAGATGTAAAGAAAACAAACAAGACCGATATATATATGTCAACAAATATATGTATTAAACAACAAATTTACAAGTGACAAAGACATTAACATTTGTGTTTGTGTGTGAACGTAAACAGTATGTATTTTGGTGACTGTTCGTACGTACGTGTATGTGTGTTTCATGGCGTTTTCCCACAAGTGGTTGAAAACGCTGATCTCGGTGGGAAATCACATTTTTAAATGTGTCCGCTGAAATGCAAAATGAAAAAGAGAACAAGTCAATAAATTGCCCAGTATTTATAGTTGTTATAAAATAAAATAAGACATATCTCGGCTGATTTACAGACAAATACTCAAGAGCGAGAACCGGATGTGAACGGGACAAAGCCCCGTCACAAAATGACCATTATCCTTCTTTACAAATGTTCCCGGCACACGTGTTCCGGTCGAAAAATAAAATAATATTTAAAGTGCTCTATTTTTCGTCCAATAAAAATGCTTCCCTCCTAATTATACTCGCTTCATTTCTCGAGCCTGTTAAGCCATAAAAAAACGCTATAAAAGGGGTCACACGGAAGTTCAACAGGCAGTCCACAGGTGGCCGCAAAACAGACCGTCACGGTCAGGCCGAGCGATCAGCAGCAGGAGAGCATCAACCACCGTCAACATGTGTGAACTACTATGAGAGATCGACCTAGATCCGAAGCCGGCTTATGAACTTTACCACAAGGTAGCTGTCCCAAACACAAACGTTCCTGTTGAAATAAACCACGTAAATCTATTTCTACTGTTGTCGTATTTCTTTCTTGCAACCATACGCTTGTCTATAACATAGTGTAGGGAGAGCAACCCCTAATGAACAATTAGGGAATTAAAGAGGAGGTTAAAAAACAGACAAGGGACAAGGGTGAATACCTGGAGGACACCTGCGTTAGTTCGAAGGGATCTACATGAATGGTTGTTCAGGACAACTTTCATTTCACGATTTAATAGGAAAGAGTCACTGTAACTTTTCAGTTAGTGGAGAAAACCTGTATGCCACAGCTTGTCAAAGGCTTTCGTGACCAATGCTACAGCCGGGCCTTCACCGTTTTTATCTAGAGCATGAGAGATTCTTTCTGCTTTTATCGTCAGTATATCAACAGTTGACATGGAGAAACGAAATTCATATAGTTTGTCCGAGAAAAGGCTCTACGCTCACCTGACAATTTCATTAAAATTCCACAAATATTTAATTTTGCAAAAATTTCCAAAACAATGTTTTTAAATATCGCTATGCTGATCTTTGGCTTAACCCCTGACGCAAGAAAATCAAGACTTTTAGCCAAGTTTTCAAAAGTGCAAGAAAGGATTAAAAAGGTAATAAACTAATAAAAAATAACTTACCAACATAAGATCGTGGCGGTACCTGTAAAAAATACTTTCGTCATTCCAAATAATAACAAACATTTTGATGAAAAACAATTTTTTCATTATGCTATGCCACTTTTTAAAAATGTTTTCAGTTACTTAGTTTTAATCTAATAGTCCCTTTCTCATCCGTGGATCTTACTTCCGGTTCCTCCTACCAAGTTTACTTTAAGACTTTCTTTTCCCACACGTGGACAGCTCTCCCTGTTTCTTCAAACTAGTTTTATTTTAATAGTTTTATTTCGCGCCCGTGGATCTCATTTCCCGTTTATTCTACCTAGTTTTATTTTGATATATTCGTTTACCAACCGTGGATCTCACTTCCCGTTTATTCTAATAGTTTTATTTTGATATATTCGTTTACCACCCGGGGATCTCCCTTCCCTTTTATTCTACCTAGTTTTATTTTGATATATTCGTTTAGCGCCCGTGGATCTCCCTTCCCGTTTATTCTACCTAGTTTTATTTTGATATATTCGTTTACCGCCCGTGGATCTCACTTCCCGTTTATTCTACCTAGTTTTATTTTGATATATCCGTTTAGCTCCCGTGGATCTCACTTCCCGTTTATTCTACCTAGTTTTATTTTGATATATTCGTTTAGCGCCCGTGGATCTCCCTTCCCGTTTATTTTACCTAGTTTTATTTTGATATATTAGTTTAGCGCCCGTGGATCTCCCTTCCCTTTTATTCTACCTAGTTTTATTTTGATATATTAGTTTACCACCGTGGATTTTCCTGTTTATTCTACCTAGTTTTATTTTGATATATCCGTTTAGCTCCTGTGGATCTCACTTCCCGTTTATTCTATTTTATTTTGATATATTCTTTAGCGCTTGCGTGGATCTCCCTTCCGTTTATTTTTTTTATTTTGATTTTGATATTCTACCTAGTTTTATTTTGATATATTCGTTTAGTTTATTCTACCTAGTTTTATTTTGATATATTAGTTTAGCGCCCGTGGATCTCCTTCCCGTTTATTCTACCTAGTTTTATTTTGATATATTCGTTTAGCTCCCGTGGATCTCACTTCCCGTTTATTCTACCTAGTTTATTTTGATATATTAGTTTTAGCGCCCGTGGATCTCCTTCCCGTTTATTCTACCTAGTTTTATTTTGATATATTATTTTTAGCGCCCGTGGATCTCCCTTCCCTACCTAGTTTTATTCTACCTAGTTTTTCTATTTTTATTTTGATATATTCGTTTTGGATCTCACTTCCCGTTTATTCTACCTAGTTTTATTTTGATATATTCTTTAGCGCCCGTTCTCCCTTCCCGTTTATTCTACCTAGTTTTATTTTGATATATTCGTTTAGCTCCCGTGGATCTCACTTCCCGTTTATTCTACCTAGTTTTATTTTGATATATTCTTTAGCGCCCGTGGATCTCCTTCCGTTTATTCTACCTAGTTTTATTTTGATATATTCGTTTAGCTCCCGTGGATCTCACTTTCCGTTTATTTTGTTTTATTTTTGATTATTAGTTTAGCGCCCGTGGATCTCCTTCCCGTTTATTCTACCTAGTTTTATTTTTGATATATTCGTTTTAGCTCCTGTGGATCTCCCTTCCTGTTTATTCTACCTAGTTTTATTTTGATATATTAGTTTAGCCCGTGGATCTCACTTCCGTTTATTCTACCTAGTTTTATTTTGATATATTCGTTTAGCGCCCCGTGGATCTCCCTTCCCGTTTATTCTACCTAGTTTTATTTTGATATATTCGTTTTAGCTACCCTAGTTTTATTTTGATATCAGTTTCCCGTTTATTCTCCCTGGTTTTTATAGTTTGATTTTGATATATTAGTTTAGCGCCCGTGGATCTCCCTTCCCGTTTATTCTACCTAGTTTTATTTTGATATATTAGTTTAGCTCCCGTGGATCTCACTTCCCGTTTATTCTACCTAGTTTTATTTTGATATATTAGTTTAGCGCCCGTGGATCTCACTTCCCGTTTATTCTACCTAGTTTTATTTTGATATATTCGTTTAGCGCCCGTGGATCTCCCTTCCCGTTTATTCTACCTAGTTTTATTTTGATATATTCGTTTAGCTCCCGTGGATCTCACTTCCCGTTTATTCTACCTAGTTTTATTTTTGATATATTCGTTTAGCTCTCACTTTCCGTTTATTCTACCTAGTTTTTATTTTGATATATTAGTTTAGCGCCCTTTGATCTCCCTTCCGTTTTATTCTACCTAGTTTTTTATTTTGATATATTCGTTTTTCCCGTGGATCTCCCTTCCCGTTTATTCTACCTAGTTTTATTTTGATATATTCGTTTAGCTCCCGTGGATCTCACTTCCGTTTATTCTACCTGGTTTTATTTTGATATATTTCTAGCTAGTTTTATTTTTGATATATTCGTTTTAGCTCCCGTGGATCTCCTTCCCGTTTATTCTACCTAGTTTTATTTTGATATATTCGTTTAGCGCCCGTGGATCTCCTTCCCGTTTATTCTACCTAGTTTTATTTTGATATATTCGTTTAGCGCCGTGGATCTCCCTTCCTTTTATTCTACCTAGTTTTATTTTGATATATTCGTTTAGCTCCCGTGGATCTCCCTTCCCGTTTATTCTACCTAGTTTTATTTTGATATATTCTTTTAGCTCCCGTGGATCTCACTTCCGTTTTATTCTACCTAGTTTTATTTTGATATATTAGTTTTGGCTCACTTCCCGTTTATTCTACCTAGTTTTATTTTGGATCTCCCTTTTAGCCCCGTTTATTCTACCTAGTTTTATTTTGATATATTCGTTTAGCGCCCGTGGATCTCCTTCCCGTTTATTCTACCTAGTTTTATTTTGATATATTCGTTTAGCTCCCGTGGATCTCCTTCCCGTTTATTCTACCTAGTTTTATTTTTCCCGATTCTATATTTATTTTGGTTTACCGCCCGTGGATCCCTTCCGTTTATTCTACCTAGTTTTTTATTTTGATATCTTTAGCCTTCCCGTTTATTCTACCTAGTTTTTATTTTGATATATTCCTTTAGCCCCGTGGATCTCCTTCCCTTTTAGTTTTATTTTGATATATTAGTTTAGCTCCGTGGATCTCACTTCCCGTTTATTCTACCTAGTTTTATTTTGATATATTCGTTTAGCGCCCGTGGATCTCCCCCGTTTATTCCCTGGTTTTATTTTGATATACCTAGTTTTATTTTGATATATTTAGTTTTTATTTTGATATATTCGTTTGCCTCCCGCTCCCGTTTATTCTACCTAGTTTTATTTTGATCTCATCTTCCCGTTTATTCTACCTAGTTTTATTTTGATATATTAGTTTAGCTCCCGTGGATCTCACTTCCCGTTTATTCTACCTAGTTTTATTTTGATATATTCGTTTTAGCCCCTTGGATCTCCTTCCCTACCTGTTTTATTTGATTCCTCCGTAGTTTATTCTATTTTGATATATTAGTTTAGCGCCCGTGGATCTCCCTTCCCGTTTATTCTACCTAGTTTTATTTTGATATATTCGTTTAGCTCCCGTGGATCTCACTTCCCGTTTATTCTACCTAGTTTTATTTTGATATATTCGTTTAGCGCCCGTGGATCTCCCTTCCCGTTTATTCTACCTAGTTTTATTTTGATATATTCGTTTAGCTCCCGTGGATCTCATTCCGTTTATTCTACCTAGTTTTATTTTGATATATTCGTTTTAGCCCCGTGGATCTCCCTTCCCGTTTATTCTACCTAGTTTTTATTTTGATATATTCGTTTTTTAGCGCCCGTGGATCTCCCCCGTTTATTCTGCCTAGTTTTATTTTGATCTCTCTTCCCGTTTATTCTTCGTTTACCCTAGTTTTATTCTTTTGATTTGATATTCTCACTTCCGTTTATTCTACCTAGTTTTATTTTGATTTTTAGCTCCCGTGGATCTCACTTCCCGTTTATTCTACCTAGTTTTATTTTGATATATTGGTTTATCTCCCGTGGATCTCCCGTTTATTCTACCTAGTTTTATTTTGATATATTCGTTTAGGCGCCCGTGGATCTCCCTTCCCGTTTATTCTACCTAGTTTTTTTTTGATATATTCGTTTAGCTCCCGTGGATCTCCTTCCGTTTTATTCTACCTAGTTTTATTTTGATATATTAGTTTAGCGCCCGTGGATCTCACTTCCCGTTTATTCTACCTAGTTTTATTTTTGATATATTAGTTTTGCTCTCCTTCCCTACCTAGTTTTATTTTGATATATTCGTTTAGCTCCCGTGGATCTCCTACCTAGTTTTATTTTGATCTAGTTTACCACCCGTGGATCTCCCTTTTTATTCTACCTTTTTATTTTGATATATTCGTTTAGCTCCCGTGGATCTCACTTCCGTTTATTCTACCTAGTTTTTTTTTCGATATATTCGTTTATTCTACCTAGTTTTTATTTTGATCTCCCTTCCCTTCCGTTTATTCTACCTAGTTTTATTTTTGATATATTAGTTTTAGCTCCGTTTATTTTGATCTCCCTTCCCCCGTTTATTCTACCTAGTTTTTCTATTTTTATTTTGATATATTCGTTTAGCGCCCTAGTGGATCTCCTTCCTTTTTATTTTGATATATTCTTTACCTAGTTTTATTTTGATATATTCGTTTAGCGCCCGTGGATCTCCTTCCCGTTTATTCTACCTAGTTTTATTTTGATATATTCGTTTACTCCCGTGGATCTCACTTCCCTGTTTTATTTCTACCTAGTTTTATTTTGATATATCGTTTAGCGCCCGTGGATCTCACTCACTTCCCTACCTAGTTTATTCTTTTACCTATCTCACTTCCGTTTATTTACCTAGTTTTATTTTGATATATTCGTTTTAGCGTGGATCTGTCGTTTTATTTTGCGTTTAGCGCCCGTGGATCTCCTTCCGTTTATTCTACCTAGTTTTTGTTTTGATATATTCGTTTAGTTTGTTTATTCTACCTAGTTTTATTTTGATATATTCGTTTAGCGCCCGTGGATCTCCCTTCCCGTTTATTCTACCTAGTTTTATTTTGATATATTAGTTTAGCTCCCGTGGATCTCACTTCCCGTTTATTCTACCTAGTTTTATTTTGATATATTCGTTTAGCGCCCGTGGATCTCACTTCCCTACCTTTATTCTTTAGCCTACTTCCCGTTTATTCTACCTAGTTTTTTTTGATATATTCGTTTAGCTCCCGTGGATCTCTCCCGTTTATTCTACCTAGTTTTATTTTTGATGGATCTCCTACTTCCCGTTTATTCTACCTAGTTTTATTTTGATATATTCGTTTAGCGCCCGTGGATCTCCCTTCCGTTTATTCTACCTAGTTTTATTTTGATATATTCGTTTAGCTCCCTTTTATTCTATCTGTTCCTGGATCTCACTTTCCCCGTTTATTCTACCTAGTTTTTATTTTGATATATTCGTTTAGCGCCCGTGGATCTCCCTTCCGTTTATTCTACCTAGTTTTATTTTGATATATTCGTTTACCCCCGTGGATCTCCCTTCCCGTTTATTCTAGTTTTTTAGTTTTATTTTTTGGCTCCGTGGATCTCACTTCCGTTTATATATTTTATTTTGTTTTCGTTTAGCTCCCGTGGATCTCACTTCCCGTTTATTCTACCTAGTTTTATTTTGATATATTCGTTTAGTTTGATTTTGATATATTCGTTTAGCGCCCGTGGATCTCCCTTCCCGTTTATTCTACCTAGTTTTATTTTGATATATTCGTTTTTAACTCCCGTGGATCTCACTTCCCCGTTTATTCTACCTAGTTTTTATTTTGATATATTCGTTTTAGCGCCCGTGGATCTCCTTCCGTTTATTCTACCTGGTTTTATTTTGATTTTTATTTTGATATATTTTTAATTTTGGATCTCCTTCTTCCCGTTTTTCTATTTATTTTGATATATTCTGTTTATTCTACCTAGTTTTATTTTGATATATTCGTTTAGCTCCCGTGGATCTCACTTCCCGTTTATTCTACCTAGTTTTATTTTGATATATTCGTTTAGCGCCCGTGGATCTCACTTCCCCTTGGATTTATTCTACCTAGTTTTATTTTGATATTTCGTTTATGGATTCGTTTATTCTACCTAGTTTTATTTTGGATATATTCTTTAGCATCTCCTTTCCCTACCTAGTTTTATTCTTTAGCCTAGTTTTTTTTTGATATATTCGTTTTTAAGCTCCCGTGGATCTCACTTCCCGTTTATTCTACCTAGTTTTATTTTGATATATTCGTTTAGCGCCCGTTTCCCTTCCGTTTATTCTACCTAGTTTTATTTTGATATATTCGTTTAGCTCCCGTGGATCTCACTTCCCGTTTATTCTACCTAGTTTTATTTTTGATATATTCGTTTAGCGCCCGTGGATCTCCCTTCCCGTTTTTGATTCTACCTGATTTTCCCGTTTATTCTAATTTGATTTTGATATATTCGTTTAGCTCCCGTGGATCTCACTTCCCGTTTATTCTACCTAGTTTTATTTTGATATATTGTTTAGCTCCCGTGGATCTCACTTCCGTTTTATTTTGATTCTTTACCTATATATTCGTTTTGTCCGTGGATCTTCCTTCCCTTTATTCTACCTAGTTTTATTTTGATATATTCATTTTGGTGGATCTCACTTCCCGTTTATTCTTTTTATTTTGATATATTCGTTTAGCGCCCGTGGATCTCCTTCCCGTTTATTCTACCTAGTTTTATTTTGATATATTCGTTTTAGCTCCCGTGGATCTCACTTCCCGTTTATTCTACCTAGTTTTATTTTGATATATTCGTTTAGCGCCCGTGGATCTCACTTCCGTTTATTCTACCTAGTTTTATTTTGATATATTCGTTTTTAGCTCCCGTGGATATCACTTCCCGTTTATTCTACCTAGTTTTATTTTGATATTTAATTTATTCGTTTAGCGCCGTGGATCTTCCCTTCCACTTCCTGTTTATTCTACCTAGTTTTATTTTGATATATTCGTTTAGCGCCCGTGGATCTCACTTCCCTTTATTCCCCCGTGTTTATTTTTTGATATATTCGTTTTTACCTGGATCTCACTTCCCTTTTTTCTACCCAGTTTGATTTTAATATATTCTTTTACCACCCGTGGTTCTCGCTTCCGTTTATATATTTGTTTACCGCCCGTGGATCTCCTTCCCGTTTATTCTACCCAGTTTTATTTTGATATATTCGTTTAGCGCCCGTGGATCCTTTTTGTTTGATTTTGATATATATTCGTTTAGCGCCCGTGGATCTCACTTCCGTTTATTCTACCTAGTTTTTTTTTTTTGATATTCTACCTAGTTTTATTTTGATATATTCGTTTAGCGCCCGTGGATCTCACTTATTCTACCTAGTTTTATTTTTGATATATTCGTTTACCATACGTGGATCTCACTTCCCTGTTTATTCCGTTTATTCTACCTAGTTTTATTTTGATATATTCGTTTAGCTCCCGTGGATCTCACTTCCCGTTTATTCTACCTAGTTTTATTTTGATATATTCGTTTAGCGCCCGTGGATCTCCTTCCCGTTTATTCTACCTAGTTTTATTTTGATATATTCGTTTAGCTCCCGTGGATCTTTCCTTTATTCTACCCAGTTTTATTTTGATTATTCGTTTTAGCTCCGTGGATCTTGATATATTTTTATTTTGATATATTCGTTTGGCTCCCGATCTTACTTCCGTTTAGCGCCCGTGGATCTCCCTTCCCGTTTATTCTACCTGGTTTTATTTTGATATATTCGTTTTACCACGTTTTAGCCCGTGGATCTCACTTCGGTTTACTTCCCCACCTGTGGATCTCCCCATTCTACTCAGTTTATTCTACCTAGTTTTTATTTTGATTTTTTTTAGATATATTTTGATATATTCGTTTAGCGCCCGTGGATCTCCCTTCCTGTTTATTCTACCTAGTTTTATTTTGATATATTCGTTTAGCGCCCGTGGATCTCCTTCCCGTTTATTCTACCTAGTTTTGATTTTGTTTATATATTCTACCTAGTTTTATTTTGCGTTTAGCCCGTGGATCTCACTTCCGTTTATTCTACCTAGTTTTATTTTGATATATTCGTTTAGCGGCCGTGGATCTCCTTCCCGTTTATTCTACCTAGTTTTATTTTAATATATTCGTTTAGTTGGATCTCACTTCCTACCCAGTTTATTCTACCTAGTTTTATTTTGATATTTTATTTGATATATTCGTTTTAGCCCCGTGGATCTTCACTTCCCGTTTATTCTACCTAGTTTTATTTTGATATATTCGTTTTTACCACCCGTGGATCTCACTTCCCGTTTATTCTACCTAGTTTTATTTTTCGTTTTTAACGCCCGATATATTATTTTAGCTCCGTGGATCTCACTTCCGTTTATTCTACCTAGTTTTATTTTGATATATTCGTTTAGCTACCCAGTTTGATTTTAATGATCTTTACTTCCCGTTTATTCTACCTAGTTTTATTTTGATATGGATCTCCCTTCCGTTTATTCTACCTAGTTCGTTTTCGTTTAGCGCCCTTGGATCTCCTTCCCGTTTATTCCCTTCCCGTTTTTTTTTTAGCGCCCCGTGGATTCTTTTATTTTTTACCGCCCGTATCTCCCCTTCCCACCGTAGTTTTATTTTGATATTTTTATTTGATTTTCGTTTAGCTCCCGTGGATCTCCTTCCTTTTATTCTACCTAGTTTTATTTTGATATATTCGTTTAGCTCCCGTGGATCTCACTTCCCGTTTATTCTACCTAGTTTTATTTTGATATATTCGTTTAGCTCCCGTGGATCTCACTTCCCGTTTATTCTAGCTAGTTTTATTTTGATATATTCGTTTAGCGCCGTATCTCTCCTTCCGTTTATTCTACCTAGTTTTATTTTGATATATTCGTTTAGCTCCCGTGGATTTCCGTTACTCTCCTACCTAGTTTTATTTTGATATATTCGTTTAGCTCCCGTGGATCTCACTTCCCGTTTATTCTACCTAGTTTTATTTTGATATATTCGTTTTTCCGTTTATTCTACCTAGTTTTATTTTTTGATATATTCCCCCGTGGATCTCACTTCCCGTTTATTCTACCTAGTTTTATTTTGATATATTCGTTTTAGCGCCCGTGGTGGATCTCACTTCCCGTTTATTCTACCTAGTTTTATTTTGATATATTGGTTTAGCGCCCGTGGATCTCATTCTCCAGTTTATTCTTACCTTTAGTTTGATTTTAATATTCTTATTCTACCCAGTTTTATTTTGATATATTGGTTTTAGCGCCCGTGGATCTCACTTCCCGTTTATTCTACCTAGTTTGATTTTAATATATTCGTTTTAACGCCCGTGGATCTCACTTCCCTTCCCGTTTATTCTACCTAGTTTGATTTTGATATATTCGTTTTAGCGCCCGTGGATATCACTTCCCGTTTATTCTACCTAGTTTTATTTTTGATATATTCGTTTTACCACCGTGGATCTCACTTCCCCAGTTTATTCTACCCAGTTTGATTTTGATATATTCGTTTAGCGCCCGTGGATCTCACTTCCCGTTTATTCTACCCAGTTTGATTTTGATATATTCGTTTACCACCCGTGGATCTCACTTCCCGTTTATTCTACCCAGTTTGATTTTGATATATTGGTTTAGCGCCCGTGGATCTCACTTCACGTTTATTCTACCTAGTTTGATTTTGATATATTCGTTTACCGCCGTGGATCTCCCTTCCCGTTTATTCTACCTAGTTTGATTTTAATATATTCGTTTTAGCTCCCGTGGATCTCACTTCCCGTTTATTCTACCTAGTTTTTTTAATATATTCGTTTACCACCGTGGATCTCACTTCCCGTTTATTCTACCCAGTTTGATTTTTGATATATTCGTTTAGCGCCGTGGATCCCACTTCCCGTTTATTCTACCTAGTTTGATTTTAATATATTCGTTTACCGCCCGTGGATCTCCCTTCCCGTTTATTCTACCTAGTTTTATTTGATATATTAGTTTTACCTCCGTGGATCTCCTTCCCGTTTATTCTTCCTAGTTTTTTTTTTGATATATTCGTTTAGCGCCCGTGGATCTCCTTCCGTTTATTCTACCTAGTTTTATTTTGATATATTCGTTTAGCTCCGTGGATCTCACTTCCCTACCTTTATTTTTATTTTGGTTTATCCCGTGGATCTCACTTCCCGTTTATTCTACCTAGTTTTATTTTGATATATTCGTTTATATATTCTACCTGGTTTTATTTTGCGTTTTAGCCCCGTGGATCTCACTTTCCGTTTATTCTACCTAGTTTTATTTTGATATATTCGTTTAGCGCCCGTTGATCTCCCTTCCGTTTATTCTACCTTTTTTATTTTATATTCGACCGCCGTATTCGTTTAGCTCCCGTGGATATCACTTTCCGTTTATTCTAGCTAGTTTTATTTTGATATATTAGTTTAGCGCCCGTGGATCTCCCTTCCCGTTTATTCTACCTAGTTTTATTTTGATATATTCGTTTAGCTCCCGTGGATCTCACTTCCCGTTTATTCTACCTAGTTTTATTTTGATATATTAGTTTAGCGCCCGTGGATCTCCCTTCCTGTTTATTGTACCTAGTTTTATTTTGATATATTCGTTTAGCTCCCGTGGATCTCACTTCCCGTTTATTCTAGATAGTTTTATTTTGATATATTAGTTTAGCGCCCGTGGATCTCCCTTCCCGTTTATTCTACCTAGTTTTATTTTGATATATTCGTTTAGCTCCCGTGGATCTCACTTCCCGTTTATTCTAGCTAGTTTTATTTTGATATATTCGTTTAGCGGCCGTGGATCTCCCTTCCCGTTTATTCTACCTAGTTTGATTTTAATATATTCGTTTAGCGCCCTTGGATCTCACTTCCCGTTTATTCTACCTAGTTTTATTTTGATATATTCGTTTAGCGCCCGTGGATCTTCCTTCCCTTTTATTCTATTTAGTTTTATTTTGATATATTCGTTTACCACCCGTGGATCTCACTTCCCGTTTATTCTACCCAGTTTTATTTTGATATATTCGTTTAGCTCCCGTGGATCTCACTTCCCGTTTATTCTACCTAGTTTTATTTTGATATATTCGTTTAGCTCCCGTGGAACTTACTTCCCGTTTATTCTACCTAGTTTTATTTTGATATATTCGTTTTTATCACTTCCTGTTTATTCTACCTAGTTTTATTTTGGTATATTCGTTTAGCGCCCGTGGATCTCACTTCCGTTTATTCTACCCTAGTTTTATTTTGATATATTCGTTTAGCGCCCGTGGATCTCACTTCCCTTTATTCTACCTAGTTTGATTTTAATATATTCGTTTAGCGCCCGTGGATCTCACTTCCGTTTATTCTACCTAGTTTATTTTTATTCGTTTTGGATCTCATTCCCGTTTATTCTACCCAGTTTTATTTTGATATATTCGTTTTACCGTCCGTGGATCTCACTTCCGTTTATTCTACCCAGTTTGATTTTTAATATTTCGTTTACCACCCGTGGATCTCACTTCCCAGTTTATTCTACCTAGTTTGATTTTAATATATTCGTTTAGCGCCCGTGGATCTCCTTCCGTTTATTCTACCCAGTTTGATTTTGATATATTCGTTTTGGATCTCACTTCCCGTTTATTCTACCCAGTTTGGATATATTGGTTTACCGCCCGTGGATCTCACTTCCTTTTTATTCTACCTAGTTTTATTTTGATATATTCGTTTTAGCGCCGTGGATCTCCCTTCCCGTTTATTCTAGTTTTGATTTTAATATATTCGTTTAGCGCCCGTGGATCTCACTTCCGTTTATTCTGCCCAGTTTGATTTTAATATATTCGTTTACCACCCGTGGATCTCACTTCCAGTTTATTCTACCCAGTTTGATTTTGATATATTCGTTTAGCGCCCGTGGATCTCACTTCCCGTTTATTCTACCTAGTTTGATTTTAATATATTCGTTTACCGCCCGTGGATCTCCCTTCCCGTTTATTCTACCTAGTTTTATTTTGATATATTAGTTTAGCTCCCCGTGGATCTCAGTTCCGTTCTTCCTAGTTTTATTTTGATATATTCGTTTAGCGCCCGTGGATCTCCCTTCCCGTTTATTCTACATATTTCTAATTTGATATATTAGTTTAGCTCCCGTGGATCTCACTTCCCGTTTATTCTACCTAGTTTTATTTTGATATATTAGTTTAGCTCCCGTGGATCTCACTTCCCGTTTATTCTACCTAGTTTTATTTTGATATATTCGTTTAGCGCCCGTGGATCTCCCTTCCCGTTTATTCTACCTAGTTTTATTTTGATATATTCGTTTAGCTCCCGTGGATCTCACTTTCCGTTTATTCTACCTAGTTTTATTTTGATATATTAGTTTAGCGCCCCTTGATCTCCTTTCCCGTTTATTCTACCTAGTTTTATTTTGATATATTCGTTTAGCTCCCGTGGATCTCACTTTCCGTTTATTCTACCTAGTTTTATTTTGATATATTAGTTTAGCGCCCGTTGATCTCCCTTCCCGTTTATTCTACCTAGTTTTATTTTGATATATTCGTTTAGCTCCCGTGGATATCACTTCCCGTTTATTCTAGCTAGTTTTATTTTGATATATTAGTTTAGCTGGATCTCCCTCCCTTTTATTGTACCTAGTTTTATTTTGATATATTCGTTTAGCTCCCGTGGATCTCCTTTCCGTTTATTCTATTTTTTTTTGATATATTCGCCCGTGGATTCCCTTCCCGTTTATTCTACCTAGTTTTATTTTGATATATTCGTTTTAGCTCCCGTGGATCTCACTTCCCGTTTATTCTAGCTTAGTTTTTATTTTGATATATTCGTTTAGCGTCCGTGGATCTCCTTTCCGTTTATTCTACCTGGTTTGATTTTAATATATTCGTTTTAGCGCCTGTGGATCTCACTTCCCGTTTATTCTACCTAGTTTTATTTTGATATATTCGTTTAGCGCCCGTGGATCTTCCTTCCTTTTTATTCTATTTAGTTTTATTTTGATATATTCGTTTACCACCCGTGGATCTCTTCCCTTTAGTTTATTCTACCCAGTTTATTTTGATATATTCGTTTAGCTCCGTGGATATCAGTTCCCGTTTATTCTACCTAGTTTTTATTTTGATATATTCGTTTTATTCTCCTAGTGGGACTTACTTCCCGTTTATTCTACCTAGTTTTAATTTTGATATATTCGTTTAGCGCCCTTGGATCTCACTTCCTGTTTATTCTACCTAGTTTTATTTTGGTATATTCGTTTAGCGCCCGTGGATCTCACTTCCCGTTTATTCTACCCAGTTTTATTTTGATATATTGGTTTAGCGCCCGTGGATCTCACTTCCCGTTTATTCTACCTAGTTTGATTTTAATATATTCGTTTAGCGCCCGTGGATCTCACTTCCCGTTTATTCTACCTAGTTTGATTTTGATATATTCGTTTAACGCCCGTGGATCTCACTTCCCGTTTATTCTACCCAGTTTGATTTTAATATATTCGTTTAGCGTCCGTGGATCTTTATTCTTTTATTCTACCTAGTTTTATTTTAATATATTCGTTTTACCACCCGTGGATCTCACTTCCCGTTTATTCTACCCAGTTTTATTTTAATATATTCTTTAGCCACTTCCCGTTTATTCTACCCAGTTTGATTTTGATATATTCGTTTACCACCCGTGGATCTCACTTCCCGTTTATTCTACCCAGTTTGATTTTGATATATTGGTTTAGCGCCCGTGGATCTCACTTCACGTTTATTCTACCTAGTTTGATTTTGATATATTCGTTTAGCGCCCGTGGATCTCCCTTCCCGTTTATTCTACCTAGTTTGATTTTAATATATTCGTTTAGCGCCCGTGGATCTCACTTCCCGTTTATTCTACCCAGTTTGATTTTAATATATTCGTTTACCACCCGTGGATCTCACTTCCAGTTTATTCTACCCAGTTTGATTTTGATATATTCGTTTAGCGCCCGTGGATCTCACTTCCCGTTTATTCTACCCAGTTTTATTTTGATATATTCGTTTTACCTCTCCTTCCCGTTTATTCTACCTAGTTTTATTTTTGATATATTAGTTTAGCTCCCTTCACTGGATCTCATTCGTTTATTCTTCCTAGTTTTATTTTGATATATTCGTTTAGCGCCCGTTCCCTTCCGTTTATTCTACCTAGTTTTATTTTGATATATTCGTTTAGCTCCGTGGATCTCACTTCCCGTTTATTCTACCTAGTTTTATTTTGATATATTCGTTTAGCTCCCGTGGATCTCCGTTTTCCCTAGTTTATTCTACCTAGTTTTATTTTGATATATTCGTTTAGCGCCCGTGGATCTCCCTTCCCGTTTATTCTACCTAGTTTTTTTGATTTTGTTTTATTTTGATATATTCGTTTAGCTCCGTGGATCTCACTTTCGTTTATTCTACCTAGTTTTTTTTTTTTATTCTACCTAGTTTTATTTATTAGTTTTAGCGCCCTTGATCTCCTTCCCGTTTATTCTACCGAGTTTTATTTTGATATATTCGTGTAGCTCCCGTGGATATCACTTCCCGTTTATTCTAGCTAGTTTTATTTTGATATATTAGTTTAGCGCCCGTGGATCTCCCTTCCCGTTTATTCTACCTAGTTTTATTTTGATATATTCGTTTAGCTCCCGTGGATCTCACTTCCCGTTTATTCTACCTAGTTTTATTTTGATATATTAGTTTAGCGCCCGTGGATCTCCCTTCCTGTTTATTCGTACCCCGTAGTTTTTCTATTTTTTTATATATTCGTTTAGCTCCGTTCCCCCCCAGTTTATTCTAGCTAGTTTTTATTTTGATATATTAGTTTAGCGCCCGTGGATCTCCCTTCCCGTTTATTCTACCTAGTTTTATTTTGATATATTCGTTTTAGCTCCCGTGGATCTCACTTCCGTTTATTCTACCTAGTTTTATTTTGATATATTCGTTTAGCGCCCGTATCTCCTTCCGTTTATTCTACCTAGTTTGATTTTAATATATTCGTTTTAGCGCCTCATCTCCCTTTTATTCTACCTAGTTTTATTTTGATATATTCGTTTTTAGCGCCCGTGAATCTTCCTTTTTTTCCCGTTCTACCTAGTTTTATTTTGATATATTCGTTTGCCTCCGTGGATCTCCTTCCCGTTTATTCTACCTAGTTTTATTTTGATATATTCGTTTTTTATTTTTGCTTTTCCGTGGATCTCACTTCCCGTTTATTCTACCTAGTTTTATTTTGATATATTCGTTTGCTCCCGTGGATCTTACTTCCGTTTATTCTACCTAGTTTTATTTTGATATATTCGTTTAGCGCCCTTGGATCTCACTTCCCTGTTTATTCTACCTAGTTTTATTTTGGTATATTCGTTTAGCTCACTTCCGTTTATTCTACCTAGTTTTATTTTGATATATTCGTTTTTCTGATGGATCCCCGTGGATCTCCTTCCCGTTTATTCTACCTAGTTTTGGATCTCTCCCTTCCGTTTATTCTACCTAGTTTTATTTTGATATATTCGTTTAGCGCCCCGTGGATCTTCCTTCCGTTTATTCTACCTAGTTTTATTTTTGATATATATTCGTTTACCACCGTGGATCTCACTTCCTGTTTATTCTACCCAGTTTTATTTTGATATATTCGTTTAGCTCCGTGGATTCACTTCCGTTTATTCTACCTAGTTTTATTTTTGATATATTCGTTTTGCTCCGTGGATCTCAGTTCCCGTTTATTCTACCTAGTTTTATTTTGATATATTCGTTTAGCGCCCCGTGGATCTCACTTCCCTACCTAGTTTTTTTGGTATATTCGTTTAGCGCCCGTGGATCTCACTTCCGGTTTATTCTACCTAGTTTTATTTTGATATATTCGTTTACCGCCCGTGGATCTTCCTTCCCTTTTATTCTATCTAGTTTTATTTTGATATATTCGTTTAGCTCCCGTGGATCTTACTTCCCGTTTCTTCTACCTAGTTTTATTTTGATATATTAGTTTAGCTCCCGTGGATCTCACTTCCCGTTTATTCTACCTAGTTTTATTTTGATATATTCGTTTAGCGCCCTTGGATCTCACTTCCCGTTTATTCTACCTAGTTTTATTTTGATATATTCGTTTAGCTCCCGTGGAACTTACTTCCCGTTTATTCTACCTAGTTTTATTTTGATATATTAGTTTAGCTCCCGTGGATCTCACTTCCCGTTTATTCTACCTAGTTTTATTTTGATATATTCGTTTAGCGCCCTTGGATCTCACTTCCTGTTTATTCTACCTAGTTTTATTTTGGTATATTCGTTTAGCGCCCGTGGATCTCACTTCCCGTTTATTCTACCCAGTTTTATTTTGATATATTCGTTTACCGCCCGTGGATCTCCGTTTTACTTCCCGTTTGATTCTTACCTTCCTGATATATTCGTTTGCTTTCTCCTTCCCTTTTATTCTACCTAGTTTATTTTGATATATTCGTTTAGCGCCCGTGGATCTCACTTCCTGTTTATTCTACCTGGTTTTATTTTAATATATTCGTTTTTAGCTCCCGTGGATCTCACTTCCGTTTATTCTACCTAGTTTTATTTTGATATATTCGTTTAGCGCCCGTGGATCTCACTTCCCGTTTATTCTACCCAGTTTGATTTTAATATATTCGTTTACCGCCCCTCTCCTTCCCGTTTATTCTACCTAGTTTTATTTTGATATATTCGTTTACCGCCGTGGATCTCACTTCCTTTTATTCTACCTAGTTTTATTTTGATATATTCGTTTTTGGATCTCCCGTGGATCTCACTTCCCGTTTATTCTACCTAGTTTTATTTTTGATATATTCGTTTAGCGCCCGTGGATCTCCCTTCCC
Organism: Acanthosepion pharaonis; assembly: GCA_903632075.3. NCBI lineage: Eukaryota > Metazoa > Mollusca > Cephalopoda > Sepiida > Sepiidae > Acanthosepion > Acanthosepion pharaonis. The sequence continues at coordinate 760,884 of CAHIKZ030005595.1, read as the reverse complement.
GTTTTATTCTACCTAGTTTTATTTTGATATATTCGTTTAGCTCCCGTGGATCTCCTTCCCGTTTATTCTACCTAGTTTTATTTTGATATATTTTAGTTTTATTCGCCCGTGGATCTTAATTTTGATTCCTTTTATTGTACCTAGTTTTTATTTTGATATATTCGTTTGGCTCCCGTGGATCTCACTTCCCGTTTATTCTACCTAGTTTATTTTTTGATATATTCGTTTAGCGCCCGTGGATCTCCTTCCCGTTTATTCTACCTAGTTTTATTTTGATATATTCGTTTTTTGCCCGTGGATCTCACTTCCCGTTTATTCTACCTAGTTTATTTTGATATATTCGTTTTGCTCCGTGGATCTCCTTCCGTTTATTCTACCTAGTTTGATTTTAATATATTCGTTTTTGCGCCCTTGGATCTCACTTCCCGTTTATTCTACCTAGTTTTATTTTGATATATTCGTTTAGCGCCCGTGGATCTTCCTTCCCGTTTATTCTACCTAGTTTTATTTTGATATATTCGTTTACCACCCGTGGATCTCACTTCCCGTTTATTCTACCTAGTTTTTATTTTGATATATTCGTTTAGCTCCCGTGGATCTCACTTCCGTTTATTCTACCTAGTTTTGATTTTGATATATTCGTTTAGCGCCCGTGGATCTCACTTCCCGTTTATTCTACCTAGTTTTATTTTGATATTTCGTTTTTGGATCTCACTTCCCTTTTATTCTACCTAGTTTTATTTTGTATATTCGTTTAACGCCCGTGGATCTCACTTCCCGTTTATTCTACCTAGTTTTATTTTTGATATATTCGTTTGCGCCCGTGGATCTCCCTTCCGTTTATTCTACCTAGTTTGATTTTAATATATTCGTTTTTTGTCCCGTGGATCTCACTTCCCGTTTATTCTACCTAGTTTGATTTTAATATATTCGTTTTTTAGCGCCCGTGGATCTTCCTTCCCCCGTTTATTCTACCTAGTTTTTATTTTGATATATTCGTTTAGCGCCCGTGGATCTCACTTCCGTTTATTCTACCCAGTTTTATTTTGATTTGATATTCGTTTTAGCTCCCGTGGATCTCACTTCCGTTTATTCTACCTAGTTTTTATTTTTACTCCCCTAGTGGATCTCACTTCCCCCGTTTATTCTACCTAGTTTTATTTTTAATATATTCGTTTAGCGCCCGTGGATCTCACTTCCCTTTTATTCTACCTAGTTTTATTTTGATATATTCGTTTTAGCGCCCGTGGATCTCACTTCCCGTTTATTCTACCTGGTTTTATTTTTGATATATTCGTTTTACCACCCGTGGATCTCACTTCCCGTTTATTCTATCTAGTTTTATTTTGATATATTCGTTTACCACCTGTGGATCTCACTTCCCGTTTATTCTACTCAGTTTTATTTTGATATATTCGTTTAGCTCCCGTGGATCTTACTTCCCGTTTCTTCTACCTAGTTTTATTTTGATATATTAGTTTAGCTCCCGTGGATCTCACTTCCCGTTTATTCTACCTAGTTTTATTTTGATATATTCGTTTAGCGCCCGGATGGTTTATCTCCTAGTTTTATTTTGATATATTCTTCCCGTTTATTCTACCTAGTTTTATTTTGATATATTCGTTTACCTCCCGTGGATCTCCTTCCCGTTTATTCTACCTAGTTTTATTTTTGATATATTAGTTTGGCTCCGTGGAACTCACTTCCCGTTTATTCTACCTAGTTTTATTTTGATATATTCGTTTAGCGCCCTTGGATCTCACTTCCTGTTTATTCTACCTAGTTTTATTTTGGATATATTCGTTTTAGCCCCGTGGATCTCACTTCCCGTTTATTCTACCTAGTTTTATTTTGATATATTCGTTTAGCTCCCGTGGATCTCACTTCCCGTTTATTCTACCTAGTTTTATTTTGATATATTCGTTTAGCGGCCGTGGATCTCACTTCCCGTTTATTCTACCTTTTATTTTTGATATATTCGTTTAGCGCCCGTGGATCTCACTTCCCGTTTATTCTACCTAGTTTGATTTTGATATATTCGTTTAGCGCCCGTGGATCTCACTTCCGTTTATTCTACCTAGTTTGATTTTAATATATTCGTTTTGCGTGGATCTCACTTCCCGTTTATTCTACCCAGTTTGATTTTAATATATTCGTTTAGCGCCCGTGGATCTCACTTCCCGTTTATTCTAGTTTGATTTTTAATATATTCCCAGTTTGATTTTTTGATATATTCGTTTAGCACCCGTGGATCTCACTTCCCGTTTATTCTGCCTAGTTTGATTTTGATATATTCGTTTAGCTCCCGTGGATCTCACTTCACGTTTATTCTACCTAGTTTGATTTTGATATATTCGTTTAGCGCCCGTGGATCTCACTTCCGTTTATTCTACCTAGTTTTTATTTTGATATATTCGTTTTAGCGCCCGTTCTCACTTCCCGTTTATTCTACCGTTTGATTTTGATATATTCGTTTTAGCGCCCGTGGATCTCCTTTCCCGTTTATTCTACCTAGTTTGATTTTGATATATTCGTTTAGCGCCCGTGGATCTCCTTCCCCGTTTATTCTACCTATTTTATTTTGATATATTCGTTTTACCACCCGTGGATCTCACTTCCCGTTTATTCTACCTAGTTTGATTTTAATATTTCGTTTACCACCCGTGGATCTCACTTCCGTTTATTCTACCTAGTTTGATTTTATATTCGTTTACCACCCGTGGATCTCCTTTCCGTTTATTCTACCTGGTTTGATTTTGATATATTCGTTTTACCCGTGGATCTCACTTCCCTTTTATTCTACCCAGTTTGATTTTGATATATTCGTTTACCACCCGTGGATCTCCCTTTCCGTTTATTCTACCTAGTTTGATTTTGATATATTCGTTTAGCGCCCGTGGATCTCACTTCCCGTTTATTCTACCCAGTTTGATTTTGATATATTCGTTTACCACCCGTGGATCTCCCTTTCCGTTTATTCTACCCAGTTTGATTTTGATATATTCGTTTTAGCACCCGTGGATCTCCTTTCCGTTTATTCTACCTGAGATTTTGATATATTCGTTTAGCTCCCGTGGATCTCACTTCCCGTTTATTCTACCCAGTTTGATTTTAATATATTCGTTTAGCGCCCGTGGATCTCACTTCCCTTTATTCTACCCAGTTTGATTTTAATATATTCGTTTAGCGCCCGTGGATCTCACTTCCCGTTTATTCTACCCAGTTTGATTTTGATACATTGGTTTAGCGCCCGTGGATCTCTCTTCCCGTTTATTCTACTTAATATTATTCTAATAGTTACTTTTCGCGCACTTCTCACATGCGGAACTCTATTCTAGTTTTTCTTTTTTTTTTATCTCTGGCGCCTATGATCTTCAAAATTTTCAATGCAACATCAATCACAATCTGCTGTCTTCCTGAATCATGTTCTTTTATTTTTCTTTCTCCTCACACTCATTTTCTTTTCATTCTCTTTCACTCGCTTTAACTCACTGCGTCTTTGTGGCATTGCCACCTTGCTTTGGGTGAAATGATTACATAGAATATTATATACGGGTGATGTGTATACATACATATTATCCGGCACACATACATACACATTAGAGTTACATACATATTCATACAGACACATACATAGCAGAGATCCTCTTCAAACTCACACAGATACACACCTGTCCGATATTGAGTGTTTATTTCTCCGCTAAGTTATTTGCATTGAACAATTCATTCAACTCCTTGTCCCTTCTATCTTCAGGTCAATATTATTGACCTTTGTTTATAACAAAACTTACACCAAAAACCCATCCCTGCTGTCGCAGCCGCACTGGTCGCCTTTCCGCCGGGGATTATCCCGACGATGGACACAAATACAAGGCGCAAACAACTAAGGGGAAGAGAGTTAAAGAACATCACTTAGACACAGGCGAAACGCTGACGGCCAACTTCAAAGCCAGCGTCGGTGAAGATGCTGGGGCGACGGAGAGTAACGGAAGTTATTCCAGGTGGAAGGGATATCGAAACATGTATTCATTTCTTTGATCTCATTTTGCGCCAAACGAGTAAAAACACAAGCAAACCATTAATATAATAATTGCTAAGCAACATCTGTGAATTACCAGTGAACGGTTGGAAACTACTAAATGCTGAAACTCGTTCACAACACAGGTTTCAAAAATATGTGCTATGGTAATCTCCCTAAATCGGAACCAACGCAAGAAATTAACATAATGTAAAAACATTTACTATAGACTTATAGATAGAAATGCATTTCAAATGAGGAAGAAAGGGATTGTCAGTGGTCAGGAATTAATGCAAGCCTTACTGACAGAATATGGCTATTAGATGTATAATAGATAAACATTTACTATAGAAATGCATTGCAAATGAGGAAGAAAGGGATTGTCAATGGTCAGGAACTATATGAATTTATTTATTATCATTATTCCTAATTTAATAACAGTTTATTGTGTTGCACTTTTTATGATTAATTCTTTGTAGCCATTTTTACAGTTTGATGTGATAATGTTGTTTTATTGGTAAGAATCTGCCAAATTTCTTGTGTTTCATTGCTCTGCTTGTTGGTAATATGCATTTTAATTAAACTACTATCACATAGATGTTAATCAACGTGATAATGTAGCTAGATTGTAACCAATGTATGTTCAATTTGAAGTATTGCTATTAGTAAGGCATTCCTTAAGCAAACAAATAAATTTATTAATAACATTGCTTTGTTGAACTTTACATCTTGTTTGGAGGTGAAAGAAAATCAGAGTAGAAGAAAGTGCTGATGCTGTTAATTTGTTTAAGGTGGACCTCATCTTGCCAGGAAGTGACCCACACACTTGATTTCATGACCTTCTTCTGCGGCACAATTGGAATTCGACATGTAGAATCCAGTTATGAAAATGCAACGGACTGCCGCTGATTCTGTTATCATGAGTGGCGCCTTCTGTAGTATGTCTGTCATGCGTAGTCCTCTTCCTCCGCTGCTTCAACTGTTGAGGTCTTTGGGGCTGGTTGCGCTTAGTCCTCGTCTTTGACCTTGCCGCCAAGGATGGCCCTAACCGAATTTTAGAACTCTCGACGGCATCACTCTCAGAGTCACTGGACAGCGCGAGCACCTCCGGCTCGAAAAGGTGTGACCGTCAGAGATACGCACATAAAACACACACATACACACACATACACACACACACACACACACACACATATATATATATATATATATATATATATATATATATATATATATATATATATATATATATATATATATATATATAAATATATATATATATATATATATATATATATATATATATATATATATATATATTTATATATATATATATATATATATATATATATATATATATATATATTACAATGGATGTTGGAGTAAACAGTTCGTTATCAAATGTACCACTTATTACCATTATTACTTTAGGACCCAAACAATAAATAAGAAAATAAGAAAAGTATAAAATTACCATCAAATATGTGAGAACTTTTTTTTATTATTGTTGTTGTTAGAAATATTTGAAAGTTAAATAATAAAGGAAGAAATTGACTATTTTCATCTGAACCTGTAGTAACGAAGATGTAAGCAAAACAAAGTAAACGTCACAACTCGAAACGCTTTTCTTTAAAAATTTCTCGTCCATAAAAAATGTTACATTACTATAATCAATAAATAAGAAAGGGGTAAACAACGAATAAAATTATGTTGTTGAAATGTTTAAATGATAAATGATAGGGAAAGAGATCGACGATACTAAACAAATAGTCAAAGATAAACAAAACAAACATTACGACTCGAAATGCTTTTCCTACAAATTTTGAAAATATGTCTTCGCTCATAAAAAATATTAGATTAAAATCAATAAATAAGAAAAGGATAAAAGAATAAAATTATCGGCAAATATTGGTAAAAATGGTTACTGAGGCATTAAGTTTATAAGTCCCTAAAAGTCATACACTGACGTCCTCAGTGGATAAAAGCGTTGGTTGGACCCCGTGACTTGACCCAAAGAGTTTGAATTCAATTCCTGGCTACTGTAGTGATGAACAAAAACTTGGACAGTTGAGTTAAAGAGGGATAACTGAGACATCCGGAAGAGGCATGGCACGTAGAACCGATGGACGAAATAAAGGGTTCAGTTCGAAATTACAATCGCCTGAAGAAGGCCGTAGCATACAACGGTTGAAACGTCATTGAGGACAACAGTCCGAATAATGTAAATAGAGTAAATAATTAAGACAAGGAAAACTTGATTAATTTTGCATTGACTTTTTCTATAAATCTTAAATTTTGTTGTTTGTTGTCGGTTGAGGTAAAGGAGTGTTTGTTGTTGTTTTTGTTTTCATTGTTGTCTTTTAAGATGTAGATGTAGAGCTTATTCTAAGTCCCACGAAAGAAACGTGGCTGGAATTTGAGTTGAAGAAATTTTTCTCGTGATGCGTTTCGTCCTTTAGGACTTCATCAGACTCAATTGGTTACGTTGATGCAACTACACATGCGCAATGAACGCGATATAGTGGGAATTTAATTTTTTACCAATATATATATATATATATATATATATATATATATATATATATATATATATATAAGATTATAATAAAAATATATTAAAATATTTTTAATTCTGACCTTATGTTCACCCACTTTATCATTCGGAAAAGAGGTAAGACTTTTGAAATTTTCTTAAAAATCATTTAATCACCAGTTACTTACCATCGCCTGAAGAAGTACAATCAAAGTATTGAAACATGAAAGCTTTTGTGTAGCGATTTCAAAATGCTCTTATTATAATCTCTTATAATAAAAATATAAAAATAATATATTGCTCTACTTCATGGACACTTTTTTAAAAGTAAATGCTACGAAAAATGGAATTTGACTCCATCTTTTCTTCCTCTCATTTGAATATATGTGTGTGTGTGTGTGTGTGTGTGTGTGTGTGTGTGTGTGTGTGTGTGTGTGTGTGTGTGTGTGTGTGTGTTTAGGCAGCAATCCTTCTTTCATGCACATTTCATTGAATACTACAGACAAGGTGCTTTTATTTAGTTTTTATACAATTTCTCATGCGATCTAATTTTTTTCTTTTCAGATGATAGATTATATACTGTCCGAATGTTCTTTTTATCCGAGCGCTTTCGGCTATACATTTAGTCATTTTTAAGGATTAAGTATTTTAACTGTTAAATAAGAAATCGTTTATTGCATGTATGTATTTATATAATGTTTTCATTTTCAATACACGGTCAAGATATTGTGTCCATCTTCACAGTTGATATTATTAAGTGTTGTTTTTGTTTTGTTTAGTTATTTTTTGTTTGGTTTTATTTTTATTTTTGCTTTTATTAATAAAACTTCCATTATTTTTAGCCTTTTTTTTTTGCATGTAGATGATGCTATTATATTTGTTGTCAACAAGTATGTTACGAATAATGTCCGGTAGGTCTCCATGAATATCTAAATGAGATCTAATTGAGCTATAGGTGTAGAGTGAGTCTACGTGTCAAACATGTTGTAGTGTGGCCTATATAATTATTTACGAATTTTGAGTGATCAGGAATACAATTCCTTAATGGGCATTTAAATTCGTAAATAATATCTGCCCTATTTAATTTTGTTCTAAGAGGTGAATTATTATATTATGTATACACACTCAATATATGAATGAGTTCAATGGACTTGTCTCACTGACCGACTCCAGAGTTTCGTATCAAGATACTCGTTTGATAATTCTATGAAAATTTATATCAGCAACATTCTAGTTGCCCTTGTAAGGAAAAAACTTTTCACCATTTAGATCGGTTTTTCAAAATCTACCCAGTTTCGTATCCGAAACTTAATGGCGTCCATTTAGTAAAATTTCTCGAATGTGCAGGTAGATAAAAGAATTACACACTGTTGGAAACAAATATACAAACGAGGCATCTATTTCAAATACGATTATCCACTAAATGATAATTTTTGAAGTAATAGAAATGGCAGAATAAAAATAAATTTCTGTAAAAATAATTCTTTGTAAATTCCTTTGCTTTACGCTACGGATAAGAATCTGAGAAGGTATGGACTCTCGAAAAGAATGTTCTGAACGACGGTTATGGTTTGTCATCCTTAAAAGGGAAAGTAGAGTCTTGCTGAATCGTCAAGCTCTCTGTAGCCGAGCGGCAAAATATGCCGGATCAAATAGTGGCTTCTCCTACAGAGAAACGTAGGTTTGCGGAATTTTGATCGGAAAGTTTTCATCCATTGATTGATTCATTTATTCGTTTTTTACGGCTTATCAAACCTTTGGAGGTTATTTAAAGTCAGAAAATATTTTTACATGGTAAGAATTTTCTTTTTTTGGGATGAGGAGTAGATTCATACCTAATCAGAAAACAATAAATTATAATGTGCATATAAAGTGGGGGATCAATTCAATATCACAATCAATAAATAAACTGATCCTTCACTTTGTGGCCACCGTAGTTTCTATCTATTGATATTCCCGAGAAAGTAAATAAGTCTAAAAGACGTGCCTGTGTAACTATTCAGTATTTCATTGATTGATTGATTCTACGGCTTATCAGCGCTTTGCGGGTTATTTAAAGGCAGATGGTAAACTTGGGTAGAAGATTGCGTTCGAGCATAAAATAAATTGTCATCTCAGTGTCAATTTTACATTTATATGTGTGAATATGTGTGTTCAAATACAAACATATATATATATATATATATATATATATATATATATATATATATCATATATATATTATAAAACCCAGGTTGTGTGTGTGTGTGTGTGCCTGTTCGTTTATATATTGGATCGGATTTCCTACATTTTTCAACCGATTTCAACAAAACTTCACAGGACTACGTAAAATTACCTCACGGTGCTTCTGACAGCGCCAAAAATTGAAAAAACACAATTTTTTTTGCACGAAATCAATTTGAAAACACGATTAAGAGGCATCGCTGAATGAAAGGAGACAACTCATATCGAGTTATACTTATTATAAAACCCAGGTTGTTTGTGTGTGTGTGTCTGTCTTCGTTTATATATGGGATCGAATTTCCTACATTTTTCAACCGATTTCAACAAAACTTCCCTTTTTTTTGGCAGGTAATGTTTCTTATTGTCTTGCACACTTTTTATCTTTATTTTTACATTCAGAATGCTTTAAAAATTTCATTCACAAGACAAGTGTTTATAATAAAATTCTATCCAATCGGTAGACTCATAACGATTGAAAACGATGTTTTTATTTGAGTTTGGATTTGACCAATTCATAAAAATAAATAAAAAAAAAAAAATAAAACTAATTAAGACATGCGTGTCCGTCAACCTTAAACAATAATCTTTGTCAATTTTATTTTTCAGTCTTTATGATGATCGATACTTGATCTATCTCTTACTGTTATATCTCCAGGCCACGCCGTACTCTACTGCTAGTATATATATATATATATATATATATATATATATATATATATATATATATATATATATATATATAAAACATTAGGCAGCATATGATTTACATACAAAATTAATCACATAGAATTAATAAAAGTATCAATGCGATTATTGGCGACATCCGTCACTAGAAAACATATAAGAAGATTATATATTATAAACATTATAAGAAAAAAACACATGCCTGATGATGGATGGTAGACCCTCCGTAAGTACTAGCATTTTAACATCGAATAAACTGAAAAACTACAGACAACAAATTTTTCTTCAAGGATCAAAAGTCGCACTATGGATGAACAGGATTTTAATGCATATATTATGTTTTCTAGTGACGGATGTCGCCAATAATCGCATTGATACTTCTTATTAATTCTATGTGTGATTAATTCTTGTATGTAAATCATATGCTGCCTAATGTTTTATGTTTATTAAAAAACTATCGATCCGCAGTACATAAAAATTCCTATAAAAAATTACTATTATGACACTACACTATATTATTGAACTATATACTTAGTACATGACGTACTAAAAACTGAATACACTTGTAAAAAGAGAATACGTGGATTTAACACATCACAAGAAATATTTAAATAAAATTCTCACTTAAAATTTTGAAAAACTTAGCGTTGCGTCCTTGCACGTTCCGAGATCTTACAACTGTCAATAATAGCAGATATTCAAAAACATCTTTCGGTCGACATACAGATATATCGTCTCAAGTTTTTTGATTTTATAAGAAAAAAAACACATGCCTGATGATGGATGGTAGACCCTCCGTAAATACTAACATTTTAACATCGAATAAACTGAAAAACTACAGACAACAAGTTTTTCTTCAAGGATCAAAAGTCGCACTATGGATGAACAGGATTTTAATGCATATATTATGTTTTTCTAGTGACGGATGTCGCCAATAATCCGCATTGATACTTCTTATTAATTCTATGTGTGATTAATTCTTGTATATATATATATATATATATATATATATATATATATATATATATATATATATATATATATGTCAGATCAATTCTTTAGAAATTGCTTACGTATACGAAACTGAGCTTCAGCTTTACTATCCTGTATAAATTTTTAATTTCCTTTATTCTACTGGATATGTATTCGAATTTTATTCAAATTTCTTCAATAAAGCATCTTTAATTACTTATTATAATTAATAGTAATTACTCCTCATCCCAAAAACTCAACAGAAATATTTATATGTTGAAAATTGTCTCCCTTAATTTGTGAACTTAGATCGCAACTTTTAGCTTATTGGATTTCAATAATTTAGTTCCTATGATTTATAGCTAAAAATACATTAGCTTATATGTTATGCGCTATATTGGGATTTTTTAAATCAATTCACCGCCGAAGAAGGCAATAAAGCCACTAAGACCCTAGGGTATACTGAGTGTAAGAGAATATGATGAAGAAAAAAACAAGAGAGAACAACAAAAGAACATAAATTAAAAAGACAAAAGATAACGATTGATAATGCATTTAAATTTCTGAAGATCAAAGTTGACCGGAAAGCAAGAAGACGGAAGAGAGTTCCGCAAGCAAGAAGTGCGAGAGAAGAAACTGTTAGCATAGAACCTACGGTTACATCTAGCCAATTCAGCTGTCAAATGATGAGACTTCGCCGTCAAGTGACAAAAGTAGGCATCAAAGAAGAAAGTGATATTTGGCTACCCCCCCCTACGAGGGTTACATTTGGCACAAGGCCGGGTTTAACGTGGGATCTTCGAGCCCGTAGGCTCAGCCAAAAATATTCTCTCTTTGAACCCGCATAAACGCGTTCAGAGACAGTCAACCAATAGTCAAAGCAGAGCCTCGTCCGGAGGCAGAGAGTTAGACTGATAGCAAAGTTAGCCCAGAAGAAACTCCTTCGGAACAACTCCCATGAAAGTCTTTATAGAAAAGTCACAGGAAAGCTGCTTTACGGCGGGTTAAGGAGTTTTATATCCTATCAAAAGCAAACAATTGTTTTGCAATAAAACTAATATTCTCTTATTGTATATAACCTGCTTTGGCTAAACTAGTGCCCTCATCTTGGTTGTTATCGTTACAATGTTTTAGCCGTTGTATCCTACGGACTTCTACAGGTTGTTGTATCCATAAAGAAATACATAAAATAAAAAAAATAATTATATACTGTCATAGTGTCGTGCCCATAAGAAAATAAAAATTAATTATAATGTCAAAAAAATAATTATAATAAAATAAATATAAAAATTATATATCATTAATTTAGTCATTTTAAAACAATGAGAATCAACCCCACTTTTCTCTTCTATACAAACACGTGACATTCTCACTATCGGACAAGCAGTGCACACGGACAGGTCGTTAGCACGTGCGTCAACGATAATTTCATCTTTTTCATGTCATAATAGTAATATTTATCTTAGCACTCAACAAAAATTCGAGTACGAAAACCCCAGACACTTTTTGTATTTTTCCAACTAAATAATCTGGATACTGTATGCATTTAGATTATTATTTATCCTTCTGTCGAATTCAAATCCATATTTAATGTACATTTGACACCAAACTCACAATTTTACTCAGTATTACTGTCTCTCGTGTCTCCAACACCACATAACAACCAGATAATGAATAATACTCGTTTTCTTGTTTCCACATCTGTCCGTTTCTCATTTTTATGTGTATTTTTGTATATATATATATATATATATATATATATATATATATATATATATATATTTATCGGTGTGGGGCGGGGTATAATTATTTACTCCCCAGTTATAATTCCCCAAAATGTTTGTCGCAGTTTGTAACCTTTCAGGAATTTCTAAATGTAAAGAAAGATTGGTTATTGTAGATTTTAAATGACATTTTCTTTTATTTTTATAGAAACCGATGTTGACTTGCTTAGTCCATAAATAAATTTATTAAAAAAAAAATCTTTATAAATTGTAAATAATCAAAGTTAGAAAGCAAAGTAGCTGTAAATAGTAAATTATTTAATAGGAGTAGATAGGTTCACCTATCGTCCGGTTCACACACCTCCCCTGTCTTTTAAGCAGGAGTAGATCCATTGTCTCCTGTTTAAGATTGGGTTTCCGGTTATTTCTAAAGTCTACTTCAATTATATACCTATAATGCTTGTTCTTTCCTACACAGTAAACCTCTACCTTGAGTGGCTCTTTGGCTTTGTATTGAGTGAACATTAGTAAAAGGAAATAATTTTGTCTAGCGCAATAAATATATCATTCTGCCAAGTCTATGCAAGGGAGATAACTTTACAGGTTTTCTTATGACATACTCATGAATTACCGAACTTATTTTCTTGTCAATTGATTTTTTTTAGCTCAAATTATGTTCATTAGTTCATAGCATTTCTGTTGGGGCACTTCGATGTTGTGTAATGGTTCACAAACTCGTTTCCCTAGTTCAATTAAAACTGAATAGTGAATTTCATCCTCACTTTGTGCCACATCTAAGCTACGCTTACAAAATCACCATAAAGAATTATGTAAAAGAATTCAAAAAATAAAATGCTGTAGGTATATTCATGAGATCGCTAAAAAAAAAGCGAATAGTCTGATGAAAAAGACGCCAAACTTGACGAAAACAAAATTTTATCGTCTAATTGTTTATGTTACTATGAAGAGGAAAGAACAAAGTAATTTTTAATTATTTTTTTAAAATTTTCTGTCTTTATTAGAACGTTTTAACTTTTGATCTGAAAAACCTTGTTTCTCGTCATCACCGGAACTCTAGTAAATAACATGGCGAATTTTTTGTGCATTTTTTTTCTGACAGACATTAATTTTGAAAATCTTGCAAAAATAGAAATAATTGTCAGATTTTAATTAAACTTTCAGAAACTATTCAGAAATGATGGAAATTACTATAAATACGTTATTTTTTTAAAGACATTATCAGAATAATTTATTAAATAAATTATTCTGATTAATTTGTAACTAAAAAAATATATCCCTTAATTACTCTAATCCTAATCCGCATCAGTCCCCTTACCAGGTGTGTTCATCGGGTGGCTGCACAGCTAAACACCCGGCCAGTTCCCTTACCATATCTGGAGCCAAAGAGCTATCCATTCGTGAGTAGCGTGTTTTGTGCAAGTAGACCTGGTGGAGACTATTCTTCTCCAGGTCAAACCCCAGCCGAAGCTTGGTCAGGTCGCTATTAAATCTTCTTCCGTCAGAATTCTCTGTCTTTGCAGTCGACTACAGCCGAGGCAGCCCTTTATTCAGCAAATGTTGTGTCATCACCGCACTGGTTGTCTATGGAGTAAAATCTATTCCATTTTGCTCGACTATTGTTTGGCAACCTTTCTTTATCTCATTTATTGAACTCAGAGTTGAACTTCCGCGTTGCACTTCAATTATGAGGATCAAAAAAAAGAGTAGTCTTTTTGTGAGTTATTCATTAACACAAACAAAACGATTTATTATAATTTGTAAAAACATAATAATTAAAATTCTTTTTTAAAAAATTATATTTTGCTGTTTATTAATATTTAATGGGATGTCTTACAGTTGATATAGCGAAATGCAACCGTAAGTTCTATGCTAAGAGTTTCTTCAGTGTCTGTCTATATTTCTGAGATGAGGTATTATGTACACTATTTACATTATTCGGACTATTGCCCTCATCTTTGTCACCATATTTATTACAACGATTCGGCCCTTTAGTATCTGTCTATATTTCTGAAATAAGGTATTATGTACACTATTTACTTTATTCGGACTATTGTCCTCATCTTTGTCGCCATATTTATTACGTTTCGGCCGTTGTACGCTCCGGCTTTCTTCAGGTGGTTGGAATGTCGAACTGAACCCTTGATTTCGCTCACTGGGGTAGACTGTTCTACTTCCACGTGCCATGTTTTAATGGATATCACTTATCACCTGTTAATTCCCCTCTCCAAGTTCTCCAATGCCTTAACCGGGTATTGAACTCACAGTCTAACAACTTTATCCACTGGCACAGTGGATAAATGCGTTAGTTAGATCCAGTGACAGGACCCAAAGAGTGTGAGTTCAATACCTTTTAAGGCAATGGGGAACTTCTTTTTCATATTATTCTCCAAACATTGTTTTTACAATTGCACCGCAGGTCGTTAAAGTAACAGATTCTGCGATTACGTAAGTTTTGGGGGTTGTTTCTTTTTTACCTAACTACGATTTCTGCAAGTGTCTATCTCGCTTTTGTGTCTTAGCTAATATCGTTGTATATTTGACCCATATTTTTGCATTAGATAATGACCAGGCTCAACATTGCTTAACTTAGGTGATCATACGCGAACCGATATTTCAACGTGATAGGCCCGTAAGCAAACATGGAGCGTCTCGTGCTTTATTCAAACTATTGATTGTTTCGCAAATTGAAACAATTGTATAAAGTGACGCTATACTGAACGTAGTTTTTTTGGGTTTTTTTTTTCTATGCCTCTTGTTTCCTTGAGGTACATAGGGCCGCAACAAAACCTCTTCAACGGACGCGATTTGGAAGTAGGGAGAGACTCGAGGGCAGATAAAACAGACAACCTCCTCTCGGTTGATCTGTCGTCTGTGACTCTCAGGAGTTCCGGCAATTATTTCTACTTTGTAGGAGCCATCTTTTGACAGGGTTGCTTCCAAGTACAATAAAAATCCTTCAAAGTAGTTTGGATATGAGGACGTGTTCGGATATAATGTGGCGTGTGTAATAGATCTATAACTTAACAAAACACAAGAACTTATCGCAATATATGCAACATGAAATGTCTCACAAAAGTAAATATTAATTTACAATGTTTAATGCTTAATAAATTTTATTTTTCAATTTTCTTTCTTCTTTTCTCATTTCGTTTACTTTTCGCTGTTTTAGTTTTTTTTAAGGTATTTTTCTGCAAATTATATGAACTTGTACTTTCTGTATTACTGAACAAAGATTTATTTCTCCATGAATTTGATGACCTCATCAATAGCTTTCTCTACTGAATCCCAATTTCCTTCATCCTCCATTCATATTTTTACCATTATTGGAAGAATTTAATTCTTCCACTATTTCATAATAATCCAAATCATTTTAAAGTGATTCTACCGTTGAATTCTTTTCTAAATCATTAGCTTTCTTCATTGATCCATTCTTTTAAATCATCTAAAGTGGGAGGATTTAGTGGATCAACTTTAAGCTCAAGTTTTAGGCTTTCGTTCAGATTCTGCAATCCTTGTTTGTTAATTTGCAAATTCAACGAATTAAGAGCTTAGTCCAGTTTTTCAATAAAAAATAATAATTTTTGACGCAAACTGAAAGAATTTATTTCCCTTTTTCTTCCAGATTCTGCAATCCTTGTTTGTTAATTTGCAAATTCAACAAATAAACCAATTCGTCCAGTTTTTCAATAAAAATAATAATTTTTGACATAAACTGAAAGAATTTCTTTCCCTTTTTCTTCCAGTTGAAGTTTCTTCTGTGCAAGATATTATGGGTTGAGAAATTTCAAGTGACTAACAATTATCTGCAAAGAAAAGAAAAATATTATCCTATTCTTACATTTAAATGGCAACACTGAGGATATTCGGATATGAGGACTTCTGCTGTATTTGAAACTGAACACTTCATCCTTTGGGTGAGGCGAGCAATGATGTTGCGTGTGCTATTTACCGTTACTTTCAATTTTATCTCAGTTTCGTTCTGTATGCGCAGACTCTTTCAACGAGTCTTCCCGCCTCAAAGTCAGTATCGTCGACCAAATGTTGGTTGTAACCATGTCTACCACCGGTAGAGATAGAACGTATACTTTATAAGTTTTAATATAACAGTTTTATTTTTTTATTAACTGACAGAATGGATAAAATAGACAAAACACATAAAATATTGCTTAAAATTCATATTTTATTTTACAAAAACCCTCTGAAATTATGAACCTGAAAATTCAAGAAATCATAACGGTATTGTAAACAAAAAATATATAGCAAAATATCAGCTTTCAGCAGATATTTTGCTAAGGATCCACCTGAAATGCGTCACAGAAATCGCTTGGCAAAGAAGGTCAGCTTAATGGCGTGGACTTCCCAAGTAGATCAAATGAACCTGACAAAGAAGTTCACAGAGTAAAACCAGATCCTAAGTTCTTGATGAATTACTTTTTTTTTTTTTAGACAGAGCTGACCAAAGAACGTTGCTCTCTCTAAGACAGTGGCCCCTAAAGCAGAGGACAAGAGCGTGTTACACGAAAAAGAAGACACGCCTATTAGACTGTCGCCCCACCCCTCATCTACAGCAGAGGGTTACAACCGAATAAAATTTGCCTGCTGCTACAATCGTCTCATGGTTTTATTTCGTCGGTAACAATCTGGCCAAAGGGTTATTTTTTAAGCTACAAGCGTTTGTCTGGAAGAAGCTGCCCACTGAGATCAAACCTGGTGCCTGCTACAAGTGCAGGAAATACACAGAGTCAGTATCTTTCACTTTAAATTATCATATCTTAAAGTGAAAGATATTTAATTCGGATTGTTTTATCTGTGTAATAATAGCTTAAATTATTTTTAGTTTGTCCAGGCAATATTGAATCAATTGTTAAGTCTGCTGCTAGGAAAGTTGGTTCATTCTATCATGCTGGACAATTTTTCTTGCTATAATCTACCTTACACATTTACAAGGTTACTATTCATCCATGCTTTGAATATTGCTGCCACATCTGGTCTGGTGCTTCTGCTATGTAGTCATAGATTCTTGATAAAATCCTAAGAAGAATCTGCAATGTTATCAGTCCTGAACTGGCATCTCAACTTCAGCCGATTTCCAACTGCCCTAAAATAGCTTTCCTGCGCTTTTTCTATCAATATTTTTATGGTAATTGTCCTGATGAGCATTTTTTCTCTTTGGTATCAAGACACTATGAATTTAAGTGCAGTACTAGATTAGCAGTTAGTACAGAACTTAGAGTTGCATCCAGCAGTTCATTCTCTTCGATTTCTTTCTTGTGGAACTCTCTTCGATTTCTTGCTTCTGGTCAACTTTGAGCCTCAATATCATTATCTTTTTTTTATTTTTTTTTATTCCCTCTCCTTAATGTTTAATTTTCAGTAACCCCTTGCATCTTAGTGGCTTTATTGTCTTGCATGGGATGAAATTATTCAAAAAAAGTAGTACAAATATGCTAAGTTGATATAAATAAACCTCATTAAGTCATTCTCCTTAATTTTTATTTCTATGTTAAAATTATTTCAACCTTGATTAAATTGTCCAATTGATATGCCACCAACCAAAAACATTCTCATCAGAGAGGAAAACAGAAATAAGCACCATCCCTTGTAACTGATCTGGAATCTGAACAAAGTCAGAGATTCTGTTAAACATTTAAATCCTTCCTTTATTTTTATGTTAAAATTATTTCAACCTTGTTTAAAGTGGCCAATTTTCATCAAGCTATACAACTGCTTTCTCTTCCAAGAAGCGGGGACATTAGTAAATTCCATCCAGCACTAGTTGGTGTGTCAATGAATGGCAAACGTTTCCTTAGAAGGAAACGTAACTGTCTACAGATCCCAAAGAGTGAGAGTTCAATACCCAGTTAAGGCAGTGGAGAACTTGGAGAGGGGAATTAACAGGAGATAACTGATAACTGACACCCATTAGACATGGCATGTGGAACTAGAACAGTCCAAACCGGTGAGCGAAATAAAGGGTTCAGTTCGACATTTCAACCACCTGAAGAAGGCTGGAGCGTACAATGGCCAAAACGTTGTAATAAATATGGTGACAAAGATGAGGACAATAGTCCGAATAATGTAAATAGTGTAGAAGAAAATGGTTTATAAATATTACCATTACTATAGAAATTTTGTCATGTTTTTAAAATACTTTTTTTTTTTTCTATTTAAATGTTAATATTATTTCAACATTGTTTTAAATGGTCTCAGTTTCATTAAGCTCATTGATTACTTTCCTCATCCCCTGAAAAGAAAGCTATGTTCCCCCCTACCTTGCAGTTTGCGGGTGGGGGTCAAAGTCACTGTGGACTCCACAATCTTTTCATTAGTTGCCTATAGTATGTGCTTCACCATGACTACATACAGGTTTTAAATTCACAGTTCTCCTTCTCCAAGGTTGGTTACCAACTATTGCTGAAGAACTCAGTCTCCTCTACTATTTCACCTGTAGCTATGAGCTAATTTTAATAAATGCAATAAAAAATATTTCTTGAATCCCCTGAATTAGTGTCACCTATTTATCATCTCCATAACACCTCATTAACGTTAACACCAGAATCTTTAAGGAGAGGTCAAACAGCTAACTTTGTTTCTGAAAACAAGCTGATCAACCGTGTTCTCTTCACAAACCTCGTAACAGCAATAAACGATCACTTTTAACAGATTTGTCTTCAGCACAAAGTCGTACAAAGTCATAAATATTCATGGACCTTGAAATTTTGATCAAATAATCTGAAATTTGAATAATCAGTGTTTAGTCAGGCAATCTACTGTAGATACAGAAGAGAGTTCACAATGCAGCTGCTTAACCCGCAAGTTAATCTGGATAAAACTCAGTTATTAAATAAGGAACAAATAGGAAAACTTATAAATCTAACATTTTATTTATTTAACTTCATCAGAATGTTTCTTTTAATCAAATAATGTAGAGTTGTTTTTTTTTTCTTTTTAATTTCTGTATTGTTTAGCTTTCATTCATTGGGTAACCAATGATCAGGTGATGGATTTGTTTTTTTTGTTTTGGTTTTTTATGGCTTATCAACTCCTCTGAGTTTTTTAAAGCCAAAACAGATTCCAGACTGTAGGCAGTTGCTTACAGTACCCAATGTCCCCAGTCAGTCACCCATCCAAGTACTGGCTGGGATCAATACTGCCTAAGGGCAACCAATGAAAACTTAAATGTAGAATTTTAAAATCAAAAACAACTCGTCATTATTTCTTTTAAATATAAATTAAATAATATAAATAAAAAAAAAAAAAAACTTATGAAATAAATACCATATATACTCGTGTATAAGCCGACTTCATGTATAATGTGACCCCTGAAATTTTGGGAGTTAATTTATCCCCTGCAGATAAAATAGTTACCTGAATATAGTACCAAAAAAATGCAGGATTTTTAATTTCTTCAAAAAAAATAAAAAATAAAAAAAAATAAAAAAATAAAAACTCACTTTACTCGAGTATATATGGTACATTTTTGTTTCTTATTTAATTGTTTCACTGGATTTAATCCAGATTTTAATTTCGAAGAAGACATTGTCAACACAAAAGAAATGTTAAACTTAAAAAATAAATTTAAAAAAAACAGAAATAAAAGAAAAGAATTTTTTTTTTTATTTTCCAGGATTTTGAAAACACAATAACTTTAATAATAATAATTATAATAATAATAATAATAGTAATAATTATTGTAATAATTATAAGAAAATGAACAATTTTTTTTTAAGTTTGTTTTTTGTTTAAATTTTTTTTTTTTTTTAAAGAAAACAAGGTAACTGAAATTTTTTAAAAATTCAAAATGGCATATTGAGGGGGGGGGGGTTCAGATAAAGATTTTGAAAATAGAAAGTATTTTTTTTAAGAGAAGAAACAAGACCCAGTGAAATGAGTCATCGTCATCATACAAAAGGGAAAAAAATGAAACTGAAGCAACAATTACTAAAATGGGAAAAAAAATATCAGTTTTGAAAAGAGAGGAAATCCTCAAATCCATTTCAAGGTTTTTGTTGTTATTGTTTCTCTGTGTTACAATAAAATAAAATTCAACAATTTTTTAAATTTATCTTTGATGGAAATTCTGCCAGAATTTTTCTTCTTCATTTAAGGCTTTGCTAAACAAACAAAAACTACTTGCGATAAAGAAAAACAGAAAGGGGATGAAAGAGATACTAATAAATACCTGATACTGAAAGTACTAAAAAATTGGTTAAAAATTGCAATTTTTATTTTTATTTTTTTTTTTATTCAATCAAATATCTTAACTGAATAATCACTTAATACAGAAAGAGAGAAAAAAATAGTAATAAAAAAACAAAAACAAAAAAAAACAGTTATTTTCAGAAATGAATTAAGGGTGGATTATATTATGCTTTTTGTGTCTTTTTTTTTTTTGTTCTTTCTTTTTTAGCAAAAATAATTTATTGAAAGACCCAAAAGCAGCAAGCAATTACATTTTCCTTAAGATAAAAGCAAAATGAAATTTTAAATATTTGCTTTCTATGAAAGAGAAAAATATGAAGAGAAAATAATTTCATTATTGCATAGACATATAATCTGCAAAATGCATATGTATGCATTATATGCATGTGACTGTCTTATGTGCACATTACAAGTGAGTATGAGTTTGTATGGTAGAGTGTGTGTGTGTGTGTGCGTGCGTGTGTGTATGCACAACGTGTGTAATATGAGTATGTGTATAAAGTATGATAAAGGCAGATTGGAAAAAAAATGATTTTTTTTTTTTTTTTTTTTTAAATAAAGTATTTATAATTTATGGATTATTTTCTTTTGATATATGTCCCCACCCCCACCATGCATGCACCCACCCACCTCCTGCCTGCCATAAGACAAAAGACTGGCAGTTCTTGACTAAATGGGAAAGAGATTTCCAATTCTCCCATGTTTAAACCCCACAACTTCACTGGCCACTTTCATATGAATCAGGGGAAACTTATACACCTTAAACCCTTTGGACGTACTAAACAAAACGACTTTGTATTTCATATAGCAAAAGAGAATTAATTAGTAGAAGAACTTTAAACCTGGGTAGCAGTTTTTACCTTAAACAAATAGATAGATAGATAGATAGATAGATAGATAGATAGATAGATAGATAGATAGATAACTTAACAATTATCTGGTTCTATATTTAATACATTTTTTTTAACCAAATAATAAAATTTTCTTAAGAATACAAATATTTATTCATTCATTCATTCGTTAGTTTATTTATCAAATGATTTTAGCGAAAAAAAAAATCACATTCTGGTTTCCCACAATGCACTCTTAATTTGTAAAAACAGTCACTTTCTCCAACAAATAAATCTAAACAAGTTTGGAGAAATTAAGTGCACTGAATTAAAATTAATTTCTGCTCCAAATACACAAAGTAAAACTTTCCCCCTTTCTTATTTATGAAGACTCGTCTGTTCAGTCTGTTATTGTATAGAATTAGATTTTGTTTTTTTTAAAGTGACAGAGATTGGAGTCGTGCAGAGTTCTCTGCCCTTGAAATCAAATTAATAAGTGAAGAGTTTTCTGCCTTGAAATCAAATTAATAACGGAAGAGTTCTCTGCTCTTGAAATAAAATTAATAACTGATACAAGAAATAAATAATTCAGCAGAAACATGATGAAAATAATAATAATAATAATAATATTGAATACAATTAAAAAAAATATTTAAAGAAAAAAAATCATACATGACGAGAGAAACATTCCTTTCCTTTCAACTGAAAAAAAAAAAAATTACATAAATTGAATATTTAATTTTATATTTATTGAAATAACTAAGTGCAACAGTTACTTACACATAACCTGTCTGGTTTGTTTTATTTGGTTGAAGGAAAAAAGGTCATTCAAAAAATAATGTCATGGAAGCAAAGTCATAATATATGCTTATTAGGGCAGAAAAAGTCATAACTTTCGTTTATGACAAGTTATCAGGGTAATGCTTTTTTTTTTTAGGAGAAAAATTCTCATTTACTTAACATATCTTCATAAAATAAAAATAAAATCATATTTAATTTAAAGAATGAAATAAATATTTTTGTGGAGACAAAACAGTGTACAACATTATATTCTTTTTTTTGAATGTTGGTAGAGGTTTCAGGGCTTTTATTTTCTTTAAGTCTTAATCAGCTTTTTACATTGATTTTTTTTAATATGTACCTAGGCTTTTGCCAGGAATGTTGAAATTAATAATTAGCTCAAGAAACCCCATGGAGCCATACCTCCTAGGAATTACAGCTCCTTCAGGAGTGGCCTAGTCATTACCCCACACGTGAGGCCTTCCCAATAGGGGAAGTGCTGAGGAGGCTTGAGCAATTTTTCCCCCCCACGGTATTACCATTAAAGTAATAAACCCACTTTAAACCTGGAAGTTGTCTCACATTCAGTAGTGACATGGGTGGGCTGAAAAATCCCTTCAAATGCCACATACTTTATAATGGATAATAATTTAAAATTCTTACAAAGGAAGATTATTCTGCAATTCAAAATTTTAGGGAAAGCAGAAAATATGTTTAGGGTTTATTATGTCATAACCATTTTTTTTTTTTTTTAATTACAATTATACGATGTTGACCATCTGTATAGTTCAGCCACTTTTTTTTTTTTTTTTTTTACTTATTAAAAGTAAAATATTACTTTATTATTAAATTTTACATTTTTATTAATTATTATTAAATATTACATTTTTATTCATTGCTTATTTATTTAAAGAAATAATTAAATTATCACTTATTTTATTAAAAGCATGGTTTTATTAAATCAAAATAAAATTTTTTTTTCTTTGATAAGAAAAAAACAAAATTATTGCATTTTGAAGCCTAAATAATGGCTAATAGTAATAACTTTACTACTCCCATGATTTTTCTGACTTTTTTCCTGTCACCATTTAAGTCCTAAAAAGAACAAATTTATTCCAGTTGACTAAATATTTCACTTGTACATTCAATGTCACTGCTTCTTTCATTTTTTTTTGTCTGTTTTTAATTTTTTTTTTTTTACTAAATAGAATTTAAAGGCATCCAACTAAACAATTTCTCTACAACTATTTTTCTACACAACAGTAACCATCCATTGAAGTTTCCCACATTTTTTCCCAGAATTCATTGCCTTGAATGACAACAAAAGTAGAAACATGACATTATAAAAAATATTTCACTTATTTTATAAATAAAAAGGTTCTATACTATAACCAGCAAAAGATCTTCAACCCCGCAATACCAAATAAACATAACTGCTTACAATCATTTTGTTTCAGTAATACTTGTCATAATAATGCACTTGTTATTCGTTATGGCTATAATTACAATAATTTGCAAATATGTATATATTTGGAAATTGTCTTAGAGAAACTATCCAACTAATTTCTATGTACATTTTCAAATTTATGTTTAATACAAGAGATTCTTGAAGAAAAAAAAAACTTTTCTTAAATTCAGTGAGAAAATGCAACTATATTATAAGCAAAAAAATTGAACTGAATATTAGGAAAAAAATAAATAAATAAATTTATAATTACTGAAGTTTTTTTTTTGTTTTTTTGTTTTTTTTGTTTTTTTTAAATATATTACACAAAATATGAAGCTCTCCTATTTTGTGCAAAAATAGGAAACAAGGCAACATTAAAACAGGGGTGATGAGGCAAACTAGGAAACGTGAATGGCCCTGGCAAACCCTCAAGAGGCCAATCAGCTTACCAGCCTATTGACTAGACACTAGGCATCACCAGGCCACGGGAACTTTGCCCAATGTCTATTCAAGCCCATTCCAAACATGGTCAGAGCATTAATAACTTCCTGAATTATATCAACTCATGACAACTTCCAAAATTATATTAAGACTATCAAAGAGAAGAGAAAACGCCACACAGCAAAATGATACTTTAGGCAGCAAAAATACCAGATTTTAAATGAAGTCTAAACTGGGTTCTCTATGTAAAACCTAACAAAATGTTTGGAATTTCTTGCACAAGGAATGATAACTATTAAAAAAGGGTTCAAAATAAACTGTTTAATAACTTAATTTATTAAGCTTAATAAACAAAATAAAAAAAACTATATAGGCATTAATATTTATATTTTCAATGCATAAAAGAAAAAGCTATCATACATACAACAGAAAAATAACACTGAATAAGTTTTAAATGATCAAATTTCCAATAAGAGAATCTGTAATAAACTAATTTAAGATTCAGATTAAATCTAGCTGGAGATTTATGTAAATGTACAATTTTTTGTTTTTTGTCTGAATTTCCAAGTTGAAGAATATTATCATCATTCTACATAGATTTATTTGGACTAGTGTCCTCACCTTCTTTGTTATAGTAACAGTTCCATTCATGCAATCTATGGCCTTCTTCAGAGAGGTTTCTCATATCCAGTCATCATCTGAAAATTTTGAACCTTGTGCCAAACAATTTATTTGATCTACAATGATGTACTGTTCTCAGATTTGCAATTCAGACTGAGGCGATATCTTAAGTTATGCTCTTGTAATGCCACATGATTTTATATGTCTGTCTCAGGGACTGAACTCCCAACCATAAAAAAAAACACAAGGATCTAGAAGTGGATCCAGTTATCTGTCGGTCAAGAGATCAACCCCTTGGTCAAGCAGTAAAAGATATACCCTGGTTCAGTGGAAGAAGAAAATGCATTATCACAAGGAAAAATTAAGATACAGGATCTCTTCTGGCACTGACAGAAGAAAAAGAACTATGTACCTTGACTGATTGAATAAAGTGCTTTCCCAGAAGGTAACCAATTATGACAGACTCCTGAAGAAGGCTAGAGGGTATAATGGCTGAAACAGTGTGACTATAACGAGGAAAATGAAGACACTAACCTGAACAGATCAATGTATAATCTAACGTTTCCGTTGTAAACCAAAATCCTGTCTTATCAGATAATTGTAAATGACACTGCAAGTCTTTTATAACTTGCCATAGCATGAAACTATATAACAGCAATGTATAAGGAAAAAAAAAAACAAAAACAAATGGTGGGTCAAAAGGACAGGTTTTTTTCTTTTGACACTGGCATAACTGTATGCTCCCTTGGCAATCTTTCTTGCTTTAAAAAGATTATTTTTTAGAATTTTAATAAACTATAGACATATAAAACTGGAATTATATGTTCTCTTTCTTTCTAAAATTTGGAAACCAAAAAAATTAAACACTTATATGATTATTTACAGGAAGAATTTTATATTTACAACTTTAAAAAATGTGAACCAATTACAATGCAATATTTATCATATAAAGCAATAACTATAAATAAACAATATTATTCGTTAATTTATAAAAATGACTGAACAAGAAAATTTAAATAAACACATCACTATGAATAACCAATTACAAATTTTGAAAAAAGTGCATTTTTTAGGCATTTTTTTTCATTTGCGCTTGTCGTATAAATTCACTAAAATAATTTGAGGACATCTAAATTTTTTTCTCGAGAAGTGGCAACAAAAATGTTAAACACTTTTATTTATTAAAGTGTTTAGCTACAAGAACAGTGTTTAATAATTTTGATGTCAAATTTCGAGAAAAAAAAAAAAAGACTATAAATCCAGTTTCATATATTTGGGTTTTAATAAACTTCTAAAAATAGCATTTTAACATTATTGAAAATAAAAAAATTAAAAATTTGCCAAGAGAGTCTAGAGTAATAGCAATGTCAAGGGAAAAACTGTCCTTTGGACACACAATTTTTTTGCCGGTACGAAGGTTAAACTTTTCTGATATGACAATATTCAAAAGAATATATTTCATTTTGTTTTTAAATATCTCTTCCTGCAAATATGTTTAAATATTTTTTTTTTTTTTTTTACACCTAACATTTTTAGAGAAAATATATTAGAAACCTGGTAACGCATCATGAAAAATCTCTTACCAATGTCTCAGAACCTTGACTAACAGTTAACTAACATCATATTTTTATTAAAAACCAAAACATCATTGTTACCACTTCCACAAAATATCTGAATCTATAGACTTACATAGACACACACCCACACATACACACGTAAGCATACAAAGTCGCACCAAGACAGATGCACATTAGGACTGTCAAATTCTACACTGCAATAACACTACTGCTATTGCTCTTCCAGATTTTTTTCCTTTTTTTTTTTTTTTGCCAATTTGAACCATTTTTTTTTTTTTTTTTTTTTTTTTTGATAAAAAAAAGAAAAAAAAAAAAAGAACACTGAATGGCTTGCCCGATTGCTTGTGGGAGTGGCCTTAAATCTGTCTGGCCAGTGAGACTAGGTATTCACTTAGTACTGGGGATGGGTCTCGTATGTTGTAGTTGTGGTTGACTCTACAGTGCCGATGTTAGCAGTACCAGCAGAAGACTTTGAGGCCTGGTAATCACGATACAAAAAAAAAGTCTCCACAGCTGCAACAGCGAGAGTAGCAAATGTAAAGAACTGGAAAGAAAAAAAAAAAAAAAAAAAAAAAGTTAATTAACATTTAATACCTTTTTATTTCTGCATCAATTAAAACAAAATATTTTTTGCTTTTATGAAAAAATTAAGAAATCAATAAATCAATCTACCAAAAAGAAACAAAAATTAAAAATTTACATATTCTTAAAAAAATCTTATAGATTAAAAATAACAAAAAAAGAAGAAAAAAAAGCACCATGCAAATGTAGACCAATAGGTCTATAGCCTGATATGTACACATGAGTTAAATTTTAATTTGAAATTTTTACTGTTCAATATTCATTCGCCTGTCTATATCTTTGAGATATTGTAACTATTTACATCATTTGAACAGTTCACAATTCACATTATTCGGACTATTGTCCTCATCATTGTTGCCATATTTATCACAACGTTTCAGCCATTGTACGCTACGGCCTTCTTCAGGTGGTTGGAATGTCAAACTAAACCCTTTATTTCTCTCACTGGGGCAGACTGTTCTAGTTCCATGTGTCATATCTAATGGATGTCAGTTATCTCCTGTTAATTATCCACAGCCTTAACCACGTATTGAATTCACCCTCTCTGGGTCCTGTCACTGGATCTGACTAACGCCTTTATCCATTGTGCCACTTGAGGACACATGGCACAGTGGAGAACTTGGAGACGGGAATGTGGCTAATGCTAACCTCCAGGAAAGCAATACATTGCACTTTCTCAGGTTAATGTTTTCTGCTGACAAAGTGAAAAGATTATATCAAATCAGTTGCTAGGTCTAGAACTATGTAAATTTGTTCAGTGTCATGCTAGATAATTTTTCTTGCTTGAATCTATCTTACATATTTAAAAGTTTATCATCTACCCATGTTTGGAATACAGCTGCTACATATGGTTTGGTGCTCCTGCTATATATTTAGAAATTATTATTAAATCCAAAGAATCTACAATATTATTGATCCTGACCTTCCATCATTGCCATAATATACCTTCTCTGTGTCTTTTCTATAAATTCTTTCATGATAATTCTTCAGATCAACTTTCCTCTATGGTACCTGAACTTTATGAATTTAAGTGCAATACTAGATTGGTGGCACGGTCTCATCAATTCAAAGTTGAATTGGCTAGATGTAAGTGTAAGTTTTATGCTAACAGTTTTTTTTTTCTCAAGGACACATGGCACAGTGGATAAAGGCGTTAGTTAGATCCAGTGACAGAACCCAAGGAGTGTGAGTTCAATACCCGGTTAAGGCAGTGGAGAACTTTCAGAGGGGAATCAACAGGAGATAACTGACATCCATTAAACATGGCACGTGGAATTAGAACAGTCTACCCCAGTGAGCGAAATAAAGGTTCAATTCGACATTCCAACCACCTGAAGAAGGCTGGAGTGTACAATGGCCGAAACGTTGTAATAAATATGGCGACAAAGATGAGGACAATTGTCCGAATAATGTAAATATAATACCTCATCTCAGAAATATAGACAGTTATTTTTTCTCTCACACTTCTTGCTTGTGGAACTCTCTTCTGTCGTCTTGCTTCCCAGTCAATTTTGATCTTCAAAAATTTAAATGCATTTTCAGATGTTATCTTGTCTTCTTCATTCCTGTTCTTTTATTATTCTCTCCTTTCTAATCCTTTTCTTTCTCTCATATTTCTTTCACACTCAGTAACCCCTTTGTAGGGTGTGAATATCAGTTTAAAAAAAAAAAAAGAAAAAACAAGCATTTGCAGCATTGAAAAATGAGCAACAAGATATTTTTAAGTAAAATTGGAGCAAAAGAGATACTTATTTGGAATCTGGAAAAAAAAGAGTTGAATAATGAGGAATAAAGGCTTGGCAAATTTGACCCTCAGAGGACATACTAAAGACAAGAGAAGCAGATGAAAACATTAAGTAACTGACCTATGAAACTTGTGTGAATAGAGGGAACAACAGGGAGTTGGAAGGATAGTAAAAAAGACAAACATGGCTAAGTTACAAAGGATGAGATGCAGTGGAGAGCCATGATCACCTACCTAACGAGCTCATGAAAATGGAAGGAACAACAGGGAGTTGGAAGGATAGTAAAAAGAAGTATTGATAG
Organism: Acanthosepion pharaonis; assembly: GCA_903632075.3. Classification (NCBI taxonomy): domain Eukaryota; kingdom Metazoa; phylum Mollusca; class Cephalopoda; order Sepiida; family Sepiidae; genus Acanthosepion; species Acanthosepion pharaonis. The sequence continues at coordinate 732,183 of CAHIKZ030005595.1, read as the reverse complement.
AGTTACAAGGAATAATAAGCAACTGATCTCAAAAATGACCTACAATCTGCTGTTAACTGGGGCAAGAAATGGCTTGGATTTTAATGCCTCCAAAGTGAATTTGCTCCATTTTAATCATCAGAGAGAAGTCTTTCTGCCTTCCATCAGTGTGGAACTGCCAGGATTGTGATTCATTGTGCTTTCTCTGGCTAATATTTTCTACTGACATGAAGTAGAAAGATTATATTAAACTAATTACTTGGTCTGCTTCTACAAACATTGGTTCATTGTGGCATTCAAGACAGTACTTTTCATCAGAATCTATCTTACACATTGGTAAGTCTATTTTTCCATGCTTTGAATATTGCTGCCACATATGCTTTGGTACTTCTGCTACGTTTTTTAAAGATTCTTTATAAAATCTAAAGAAGAATCTGCACTATTATCAGTCCTAATCTCACCTCCAGTCACTTTCTCACCACCATAAGATGGCTTCCCAGAGCCTTTTCTATAAATACTTTCATGCTAGCCTCCATTAAGGTACCTAGAATTTATGAATTTAAAATCTGTACTAGATTGGCAGCTAGGTCTCATCATTTTACAGTTGAAATGGCGAGACGTAACTGTAAGTTCTATGCTAACAGTTTCTTTTCTCACACTTCTTGCTTGTGGAACTCTTTTCTGGCTTCTTGCTTTCTAGTCAACTTTGATCTTGTTATACCTATTCTATTATTAATAGACTCTCCCACATATAATAAGTAGTAGTAGTAGTAGCAGTCGCGAAGTCGCTCAAAGAGTTGGTGAGTCAGTCGATGTCGGACATTAAAGTATGAGCCACCACTAGATTGCTGCGTCATTAACTATTATATCAAGTTAATAACGTTTTGTACGTCGGACCTTTTTAGAACCGACTTAGTGAAATACAAGCCTCCACTGTGAAACTACTCTACAACAGATCTTCAAAAACTTAAATACAATGCCAATTATTATCATCCGTCTTCTTAATTTCTGTTCTTTTATTGTTCTCTCTCCTTAATAATGTTTTTTTTTGTATTCTCTCACATTCAGCAACCCTTTGCATCTTAGTGGCTTTATTGCCTTGCTTAGAGAGACATGATTAAAAAGAAACAAAAGTGTTTATGTAAATAGATAAATAATGGAGAGTGGGACAGATAGCAAGATCTGAACTAGAAATAGGATATTGGGAAGAGCCACGAAACATTTTTAAAATATGGTATGTAATCAAGTTAATGCTGCTAAAATTAAGTAGCCTAGTTGAGAAAGGTAAGATATCAAACGCTAGAAACAGAGAGTCAATTTTCTTCCGTTATCAATTCTAATTTATTTTCAGAAACAGGTTATTGTTTTTAAACATATAGAGACTACAAAAGTGATGTGTGTTCTGTAGCTTTTAACTTAAAAGATACTTACAGCGGCAGCACCAAGTGCTGGAACATGTCCCCATACAGCAGCTACAATACCGGCAATGAACAGACAGAAGCAGGCACCAAGAAAATAGCAGAATTCCTAGAGAGAGAAAAAAAAAAAATGTCAAAGAATTTGATAAATGATAAAAAACATGAAGAAATAAATGTGATAACTTTGAATACAAATTTTATTTTTTTTAAATGAGGAAAGAAAAATTACATTTAAAACATTTAATATAATATGGCTTCTTCTAAGAAATCCTGACACATTAAGATATCACGATGTGAGTGATCATGGCTCTTCACCATTTCCTGTCCTTTCTTAGTGTCTTTTTTCTATCTCTCCAAATCCCTGTTCTGTCAACCATTTACGCAAGCACTTTCCTCTATGTGCCATGTTCTTTCAGGACATAGGCGATCATGGCTCTACATGACTTCTTTGTAGTTCTTAGTGTTTGTCTTCCCAATTTCTGTTCTGTCAGCCATTTACACAGACACATTAGATAGGTTGCTCTGTCAGCCATTTACACAGACACATTAGATAGGTTGCTCTGTCAGCCATTTACACAGACACATTACATAGGTTGCTCTGTCAGCCATTTACACAGACACATTACATAGGTTGCTCTGTCAGCCATTTACACAGACACATTAGATAGGTTGCTCTGTCAGCCATTTACAGACACATTAGATGGGTTGCTCTGTCAGCCATTTACACAGACACATTACATAGGTTGCTCTGTCAGCCATTTACACAGACACATTACATGGGTTGCTCTGTCAGCCATTTACACAGACACATTACATAGGTTGCTCTGTCAGCCATTTACACAGACACATTACATAGGTTGCTCTGTCAGCCATTTACACAGACACATTACATAGGTTGCTCTGTCAGCCATTTACACAGACACATTACATAGGTTGTTCTGTCAGCTATTCATACAAACACATTACATAGGTTGTTCTCTGCTTTCCTCTCTCTTGCATTCAACATATCCTGTGAGTGCCAAATTCTCCAAGCCCTCTTTCCGCATTATGTGTCCTAGAAATTTAATTGGCTCTTTCTCATTGTACAAACAGAGTGGAACAGAAATACCCCCCACATAATTGTAAGACATTAGCTAGATGAAGACACCATTGCCGCAAATGTCTTACCATTAGGAGGGAAGTATTTCTGGGAGGCATATGCGGGTGGTGCTTTTGCTACACCCTGTATCCTTTTTGTTTCCATATTCCCTAAAACTTCCTCATTACACACATGTTCAGTTCATGGAATTCTCAGCATCCTTCTGTAAAACCACGTTTCTGTTGCTTCAAGTCTCTTCTTCATCTGTGAGGAGGAGATTGTCCTGCATTCACTGCCATATGGGAGGACAGATATTACATAACAGTTCAATACTCATTTCTTTGTTTCTAACAAAAGACTAGGGTGCCTCTAAGTAATTGGTTTAAACAAACAACAGAAAAATAAAAATAATAGTATAATGCAAGCAATAAATTAAGTTGTTATTTAATCATCTTTCACTAATGGTATGTTCGAATTCTCATGTACACAAACTTTACTAGTCACTACTTAAAAAAATTGGTTCACACAAAAAATGGGAATTTTTTTTTTTTTTTTTGAGCAAGGAGAGGGAATAATTTTTATAGATTACCAGTCTTTAAAACTTGTATAGGCTACAACCCTTGACAGAATAAAAAACAAATACTGATTTGTTGTCAATACAAATTGAGTTTTTTTTATTTATAATATTAGTACCATTTATAATATTAGTACCATTTAAAAATTAACAAAGCTAGATCTGCTGCTAGGAAAGTTGGTTCTCTGTGTCATGCTAGACAACTTTTCTCTCCAAAATCTATCTTACAAATTTATAAGTCTACCATTCATAACAATTTTGAATATTCCCACCACACATGGTTTGGTGCTCATGTTATATATTTAGAGATTCTTGATAAAATCCAAAATAGAATCTGCAATGTTATTGGTCCTGACCTGGCATCCTGGCTTCAGTCATTTTTCCACCACCATAAGCTTCTCTCTGCCTTTTCTACAAATAATTTCATAGTAATTGTTCTGATGAACTTTCTGCTATGTTACCTAGACGTTATGAATTTAAGTGCAGTACTAGATTGACAACAAGGTTTCATCATTTCCTAGTTGAATTGGCTAGATGCAACCATAAGTTCTTTGCTAATACTTTCTTTTCTCACACTTCTCACCTGTGGAACTCTTGGTTTCTTGCTTTCCAGTCAACAGTGATCTTCAAAAGTTTAAAAGCAATGCCAATTGTTACCTACTGTCCCTTCTATTGATCTCTCTCCTTAACATCTCATTCTTTCACCCTCATTAAGTCCCTGTGTGTTAGTGGCTTTGTTGCCTTGCTTAGGATGAAACGATTAACAAAAAAACAACAAAAATATTTTTTTTTTTTTTTTACATTATTAATTTCTATAGACACTGAAATAGTTTCACAAACAAAAACTGAACACATTTCATTTCTATCTGAGTTTCTGGGATAAGGAGTTACTGTTTACACTATTTACACCGAGACTAATGTCCTCATCCTTGTTATCATCATCACAACGTCTTGGATAGTGTGCCCTCCAGATTTCTCTCAACCTTCAGGTAATTACCAACTAAACCCTCTATTTAATCTACAATGTAGATTATTCTAGTCCTGCTGCCCATGTCTACATATATTTATATTTGGACTAATATCTCCATTTTTGTTATTACTATCACAACATTTTGGCATTCTGGAATGAGGTTTGGCTAGATTTGTTTAACAGCATATCAACGCCTTATGGGTCATTTTGAGGAATCGGAGAACCAAGTTCAAATTCCAGTCAAATCCATTACATTCACTTGCATGCTAATACCCTTGGGAAAGATATGAATCCTCTTCCTCTCCCCCACCACCAGCTATGGGTAAATAGCAGGACAGACCAGGTTCTATAGCCTTGGATGGCAATTGATCTACCACAAAAAGAAATTGCAACCTACTGCAGGAAAAAATCTGCCTTGTCAGTCATGGATCAAAAAATTCATGGTTGCCTAAGCGTGTATCACGCATGGCACATAATTGACTAAATGCCAAAATTTAATTTTCTTGGGAGCTTTGGTAACTTTTTTTTTTTTTTTTTTTTACTATTAAAACCTATTACTGGTATTTTTACTATGAAAATGTATTTTTATACTTTTATAGTATTTTGACCCCAGTTTGGGGATTCACTATTTGCCCATAGAAGGGACCCTAACAGATGCTACCATTCCGGATCAGAGTGGACCTGGGAACAACAGCAAATAAAAGGTGATGCCAGACTTCTCAAAACTCCACTGATCAGAGATCTTACTGCCAGATGTAGTTTATCATTATACCCAAGAATGAGGAGTTATTTACATTCAAAGTAATGTCCTCTTCATTTTTGTTACTAAAACAATGTTTTCATTTGCTGGAATGAGGAGTTGTCATCATTTAGATTCAGACTAACATTCCTGTCTTTATTGTGACTATCAGATTTTGAATTTCTTGGATTAGACGTTCTTTGTATTTTGACTAATATCCTCATCTCTGTTGTTACTATAACAATGTTTCAGTTTTCTGGGAAGTGGAGTTATCATTATTTATATTCAGACTAAGATCCACATTTGTGGTCATCACAATGTTTCATATATGTCCTCCAGTATTCTTCCATTGTTGTCAATTCAGGGTAATCTCCAAGGAATATTGAACTGAACCCTTTATTTAATCTACCAGCTTATTCTGTTCTCATTCCACTATTCATGTCTATGGATATCTTGTCTTGTTCTTTTTCCATACTGTTATTTCTTATCCTGCCTCCACTGAGTATGTCTGTACTACCTTCTTCAGCAATTGAACCCGCAAATCTCAAACCAATCCTTGAATCCACTCGGCTATTGTCCCATGCACCACTTCTGCAGGTTTACAATTGAAGCCAATTCAAGGTTAACAATCAACTCCCAAAACCTTTTACTTGCACCTACAAATACTAAGTGTAGATTTGCTAAGTCAAACTTTAAAAAATAAATAAAATAAATCAATGCTTTTATATCTGTTGTAGCATACCTATAGACGATAAAGGGTATGTCCCCATTCACATAAATACAGTAGTAAATACTGTATGTTGGTCTAGAGTTGGAGATTTATTGTGGGATTGACTTGACTCACTTCTAGCAGCTGCCTACTTCTATGCACCGCTGGCAAATCTTTTATATGTTGTTCTTGTCCTAAGTATTATCGTTCATTACCAACCCTCAGTTGATTATTCTATTCAGTAACCTTCCCTAGGTTACAACAATAACCGAACAATTCAAGTTGGCAGGTGTTAACTAATTTCTTTCCAAAACTCCTTTAAAACAAAGCCAATCAAATAATCTGTCTTGGAACCATTTGTTTTATTCTATTTAAAGCAAACTTGAAGCCCACAGATTAATTTCTATCAGTCTTCTCCATTCCCTGCTTGATATTTATTAGTGCATCACTCTTGAAACTAGTATCATTTCATAGCCGATCCACATCTTTTAGTTGATCTCCTCTCCTCCATTTTCCAGGTTATGGCTCACAAAAAAATTAACAGCTCTTCTTTCCTTCTACAAATGTACCTAATGAATTTTAATTCCAATTTCTTTTGTATCTGTCTATATATCAAGGACACATGGCACAGTGGATAAAGGCGTTAGTTAGATCCAGTGACAGGACCCAAAGAGTGTGAGTTCAATACCCAGTTAAGGCGGTAGAAAACTTGGAGAGGGCAATTAAGAGAAAATAACTGATATCTGATATCCATTAAACATGGCACATGGAACTAGAACAGTCTACCCCAGTGAGCGAAATAAAGGGTTCAGTTCAATACCTGAAGGAGGCCAGAGTGTACAATGGCCAAAATATTGTAATAAATATGGTAACAAGGATGAGGACAATGGTCCAAATAATGTAAATAGTGCCAATTTCTTTTAACTTGTATGGAATTCACCTCTATCTGCTTGTTTATTGCTAACAAACTTGATCAGGTAATTGAAGTATTGTATTGAAAGTGTCAAGGATACATAGATGAACGTTTGCAAGGATGGCTAGGATTCATTTGAATCAATCCAAGAAAAGTAATCGCAACCCTGAAGCATATCCAAGTAGCAACTGAGAAGATGAGCCATTGGATTCGATTCAAAAGAAATGATGCAAGTTGTTTAGAAAAAGGGTTTCTGAAAGAATGCAAAAGTAGATAACAGTCAGCAAGTGAATCAAATGAGGTGGTAGAACCTGATATCACTAAGAAAGGCCCAGTGTGCAGTGAAAACCATTGAGAGGCAGGCCTCAAAATGTAGCACATTTTCTCTTGATGATCTCTAAAACCTTTGGGCATCTAGTATATGGAACATTCGATTGGCAGTACTTGCAGTAGCAAGCTATTATCAAATTCCTATGATCCAATGTTAAAAAGCATAATGGTCATACACACAATAAAGTATACTAAGAATACAGATTCCAGCTTGGAAGGGTTAGGAAACAGATACTACACTGTGATCCAAGTGATCAAAAAGCATAATGTTCACTTACAGAAAAAAAGCAGAATAACAGACATACTCCATCTCAGAAATTCAGATATCTGTTGATCTATCAATTGGTTTGGTTTGTTTTATGGCATATCAACCTCAATGGTTATTTATTGCTGATAAAATTTTCATTGTTGGTAATATTTTTTCCAAAAATCTATTTCTGGTAATAATTTTCCTTCACGGGTAATTTTTTTTTTTTTTTAAAAAAAAAAAAAAAAAAAAAAAAAAATATAGATGGTAATTTTTTTTTTTTTTCAAAAATGTATTGCTGGTAATAATTTTTATTTTTTTTACAAATTATTTCTGGTATTAAAACCTATTTTTACACTTTCATAGTGTTTTGACCCCAATTTGGGGGGTAACTTTTTGCCCATAGCTGGGACCCTAACAGGTGATACAACCTAGGGTCAGGGTGGACCTGGGAACACCAGCAATTAAGAGGTGGTTCCACGCACCTCAAAACCTCCTGATCAGAGGCTTTGCTGTTGGACGTAGTTTATCGTCTTACCCGGGATGCAGGTAGACCTGGGAACCCCAGCAATTAAGAGGTGGTTCCACACTCCTCAAAACCTCCTGATCAGAAGCCTTGCTGTTGGACGTAGTTTATCATCTTACCCAGGACATGGATGTAGTTTATCGTCATACCCAGGATGGCTTGGTCTATTAAAGCCTGATATTAGATGATAATCACCAAGATGAAGACAAATGTCTGAAAGAGGTCATTGTATAGATGTTCATGATTACAAGTCCTGTAACTCATTAGGTTCATAGGGGGTCACCACATGTACTGCAACCAAGACGGCTGTAGTGATGTTAATTCAGAGTTTCTCCCCCGAACAACAGAAATCTTAACAAGGAAGTTTAAAGGATAGAAGCCAGTCAAGTTATGCCATACAGGATACATGCATGGGCAATAATGTCTTTTTTAGTTCATAACTGATTAGGTAAAAGATTTCCTGCAGTTTGATAGCATTTCTTTATGTGGTAGACTGGTTGCCAACCAAGGCAACAGAGTCTCTTCTGCTATTTACTCATACCCGAGAAGAAGAAATGGATTCATTCTTTTCCCAAAGACATTTGAGAATAAGTGAATGTAATGAACTCGACTAGAATTCAAACTCAACTCTCTGATTTCACATTCTATGCTATCATTGATTACACTACCACACATCCCATATAAATGTTAGTATTTTACTAAATAATTGAATTTAGTATTAGAATAAGGACACACCTCCACCCCACAGATGCACTTTTGCTTAGAGTAACATTTTAATATACTTGTTGACCTGGACATATTCAAAATACATTTCCCACCCCCAATGAGTAACACTTTTCTGAAGTACATTAATATTCCCAGGGTTGCAGGACCTGCAGAATTTCATGAGTCATAGATCTTAACAAAACAAAAGTTCATCTCTGCACCAGCAATCGTTCACTTAATGACACATTATGCACACAGAGAAATCAATACGCTTCTCTGCAGTCAGGTGTGTATTGGATCCTTTATTAATGGCATAAGCAACTACAAAATGTGGTGGTGGCGGGTGGGGGTCAATAAATATGTCTCACCCTAGCCATAATATCATGGTGAACCAATATACAAGTTTCATTCAAAGAATCTAAACCACACGCAACGTTTCCTATATAATATGGAAGATATTACCTGTAAAGTCGATCAGGTGTAATTCAAAGAAAAAGAAATTTAAAGAAAGAAAAATAATAATAATAATAGGTCATAAATTCATAATAATGTTTCACTCAGAAATTACTATTACTACTAACAATTGTTGAAGGACTATCAAAGTTGCAATAAAAAGCAACTGAAGTTAAAATGAGAGAAACACTATTCATAAAATTAATAATTGACAGTGCTTTTTATAAGAAATTCAAAATAATACTACTTTTACTAACAATTGTTGAACGTCTTAAAATTTGTCATGGAAAGCAAGTGAAATTAAGATGAAAGAAATTCTAAGCATAAAATGAATGGTTAACAATGTTTCATCTAATAAAAACTTCAAGATAATATGACTACTGATATTATTTATTTTTTCATTTTTCAATAATGGCTGCAAAATGACAGTTGCAATAAAAAGCAAGTGAAATTAAGATGAAAGAATTTCCAATCATAAAATTAATAATGGAAATTGTGTCATGTAAGAAATTAAAAATAATGATATTTATTGTATTAAAAATACAATTATGGCACAAGGCCAAAAAGGGGGAAAGGTATTTAGGCTGGTCTTCACTATCTTCTACCTAGCTAATCTGATTCATGACCCATTCACTCATAACAATTTGCGCATTCACCACAAAAAGTTGTCCGTCACCAATCAATCCTCCATACACCATAATACTGCGTCTTCTATAGACCTACAAAACACACCCCAAAATTTAAAAATTTAATGATAGTAAATATTTCGTAGATAAAAATCTAATATTAGACAATAAAAGGGTGGGTGAGACACAAAACAAACTAAATATCAAACAAGGCAAAATAAATATCACTGATGTTAGTAGGACATGTCTAACCCTCAAAAAGGAGAGGCCACTGTATTCTGCCCATTGAACAAAATCAAGAGGCTCTCTCACTAAGGGAGAGAGGAAAAGAGAAAATATAGACAGGCATGGGGAATCAATAAAGCTAACCCACTCGAGATGAAAGGTGGGGGTGCAAAACTAAACTGGGGAGGTTG
>CAHIKZ030005595.1:650000-715000 GCA_903632075.3 Acanthosepion pharaonis | reverse complement strand
TCATCAAAATACAATTCAGTTCAATATGACAAATATTATGGACACAAAAAACACAAGTCTTATTCAGAACAGATAACTGAAAACTCGAAATGATCAGCCTCCGGGTCTAACATGGCTACGCCGCCACATGGGCGCACGCTTTGCTAACGTATTCCTAAAAGTTTGTGATTATTTTGAAATGAAAGAAAAGAAAATGAAAAGAATTTCTATTAGGTTCCAAAATTTTATGTGGTAGCACCCAGGGATCCCAAACTCTTAAAAGGGGAAAAATTAAAGAAACCAGGGGCTAAAAAAATTTACCGTCTTTAGATGGGGTAAAATCTTCATAAATCCTCCAGATTTTATTGAAAATATTTTTAAAACTTTCCAAAATAAAATCAAAATTTTGATCTCTTTAGTTATTTTAAACTAAAAACATTTTTAAATTTTAAAAAATACATACATATAAAATATATATATATACATATAATATATATAATATATATAAAATTTTATACATATACATATATATACATATAATATATAATATACAAAATATATACATATAAAATAATATATATATATATACATAATATACAAAATATATATATACATATACATATATATATAATATAATATATATAATATACATATAATATATATACAAAATAATAAAACATATATATAACATATATATAAAAACAAATAAAATATATAAAAATGTACCCTATAATATATATATATAACATATTATATTTTTACATATAATATATATATACATATATATAATAACATAATATATAACATATATATATATACATATATATATAAAATAACAATAATATATATATATAACCCTATAATATATATAAACATAATATATATAATACAAAATATATATAATACACAATTTTTTTTAATTTATTTAAAATATTATTAATATATATATATATATATATATATATATATATATAAGAAAGACTTTTGGTTTGTGTTGTTGATTGTAAGCTGATGCTGTTTCCTTATTTTTCATGATATTTTAGTGTATTTTGTTTTCAATTTCCCTGTTTTTTAAAAAGAGTGTTATTACATTCATGTATTTATTATTTATAAAAGTTTTGCATAATGGAAACAAACTTCTAAAATGCATCAGCCAAAAAAAACAATAAATCTAAAAATTATATATAGTAGAAGACAGCAGAGATGTGAAAGAAAAGAAACTAATAGAATAGAACATATGGTAGCAGTTTCGAAAGCTGCCAGGAGAGCCACCCACTTGATTAAAAGAAAATATATAGATATATAAATGAAAACTGAGGATTTCTGTTAGCAGGCTTATATAAACAGTGACAGTTGGGATTGAAAATACTGGACCACATGTGGATCAGTGCAGACCTCCTCCTTGGTAATGCGACCCGGGTCGTGTGATCCCCCCTTGGTGCGACCGGTCGGTCAGACACCCCTCCTTCGGTAATGCCGGGGTCGGGTGCAGACACTCCCTCCCTTCGGGTACGACCCGGGGGTCGGTGCAGACACTCCCTCCCTTCGGGTACGACCCGGGGGTCGGTGCAGACCCTCCCTTCCTTCGGGTACGACCCGGGGGTCGGTGCAGACACTCCCTTGAGGTAGTTTTAATGCTGTTCATTATGATATAGAGATACGCAGGGGAGTGATAAGTCAGACTTCTCACTGATTGAAGGGAAAAGCTTATCTGTTTATATGATATGGCAACTGTCCCTTGTGTCAACTAAAGACCATGCAAGGGAATCTCAACTGAATGTATGGGAGACTGGAATTCACATTTTTTATATCTCGCTGGAGTATTTATTTTCCATGCAAGTGTGCAAGGGACTATTTCCCAGTTTTTTTGTGCACACCAAAAGATGTTTCAAAAAGCTCAGCAAAATATTAAGAAACAAGAAAATTTTGTTAGACACAAAGAAAAGAATACTAAACTGTTATGTAATATTTGTCCTGTAGCAGTGAATATTAAACAACCTTCTCAGAGAATAAACTTTATGTAATGAAAATGTGGTTCAACAAAAGGATGCTGAGAATCCCAGGGACCAATCATGTAGCAAGGATGTTTTAAAAGAGAATGTAAACAAAAATAACACTTATACTTAGAATCAGAGTTGAAATTTCTAGGGTACATAATGAGGAAAGAGGGCCTGGAGAATGTGACACTCACAGGACATATTGAAGGCAAAAGGGACAGAGGAAAGCAGTGAGTAACCTACCTAGCTTGTGTAAATAGTTGGCAGAAAAGGGATTCGGTAGGAAAGCAAAAAAAAAAATAAATAAAATAAAATGGATTATTAAGAGCTACAAAGGACTGGGCATTGTTGGAGAAGATATGATCACCCACAGGTTCTGAAGAGAAACGTCACATAGAAAAACGCAAATGAGAATAGTGATTCAAAATTATATGTCTAGTTAGTATTTACACAAACAAATTTTCAGCCAAAAATATGCTTCTTAAGCTGTTCTGCTTGGGTAAGAATAGTAGGCAGCAAAGAGAAAAAATGTTTACTTACAATGACTATCATGGGAGCTGGTATCCTGCCATAGATGTTCATGAAACGCAGGACAAAGAGAATTGTGAAGCAAATAAAAGTCACAATTGTCACAAACTGCACCCATCCAAGGCCAGCTGCTGCATAACTAGGATAAACTGATGCACAGATGAAAGCAAGGATGGAGAGAAGCTGTAAAGAAACAAAAGAGATATTTCAAAGTGTCAAGCAGTGTTCAAAACCAGTGGAAGATACAGCTTTACATGGAATATGGCCAGCTATATGCTTCAAACAAGGGTTATCTAAAATGAACAGACAAAACATGGCAAAAAGAAAAAAACAAGACATGAATAAAAAGACAAAAAAAATAAGAGGTAAACAAAATATTTTTCATTTAAAAAAAAAAAAAAAAAAAAAAAAACGGAAATCATGGACCATCCCAAAAAAGGCTAAACATTTTTTTTTTAATTACAGGGAGAAATTCAGAAATGGAAAAGAAAAAATATATATAATGAGAAGACGCACACAAACACACACGAATCTAGATAGATCATATGAACATAAAAGGGACATTTTACAAAATAATACATCAAATGCATTAGTTGCTCACACAAGATTGACCACAATTTTGACATACAAAATACTACACTGATCAAAAGAGAAAACAATTCACCAAGACAAAAATGTTTAGAGAGCACGTTGATCACAAGATCATCCACGTTAATCTTGTAACATTCCACCATTCCCTAGCAGAATTTCTATTATTACAGTGTGGGATATCTAACAACAGAAATGATGAAAACAAAAAGAATCTAAATAAAATCAGCTAAATTATATACCCATAACACAAAAAAAAAAATAAATAAATAAAATTATAATTCCCAGTATCCCTTCTTTGTGTGCATATGCAATCACACCAACGTAACAAATTTTGTCCAATGAAGTCCTACAAGACAAAAAATTTATATCATACTCTCATTATATATTTTCTCCTCCAGAAAGACTTTACAGTTTTGTATTTATTGTTGTAGGCTGATGCTGTTTTCCTTATTTTTCATGATATTTTTTGTTTTTAATTTCCTATTTTTAAAAATAATTGTGCTGTTTGTGTATTTATTATTTATAAAGGATGTTTTTCATAAATACATGAACAACACAATACTTTCTAAATATATATGGGAAAATTATATATAGTAGAAGACAGCAGATATATGCAAGAAAAGAAACTATTAGAATAGAACATATGGTAGCACAGAAATGGTGAGACTTAGTTGCCAATATAGTAACATCCATGCAGTCAAGGTGCCAAGGATGAAAGCTTATATATTTCATTTAAACATGTACAATTAAACAATTTAAACATGTGCTTACTTATCTTCAACAAGATCCTTTTGTAATCACGTATAAGCATTCTTGTTTCATGATAAAAGATAGCAAGAAAGCTACTGTGGATATATTTATTCATTTTTATTTTTCCCTGAGTACTTTTAATATTTCCAATATCATCGTCAGTGTTTTGATGGCTGGGACACATAATTGTGTTTGTTCGAAATAAGTTTTTGCCTTTGTGATTAAACCCTTAACATTTCAGGTCATGCACAAAATCAGAAACACTGATTTTAAAAATTTATGTCGTAAGAGAAATACTTTGTGTTTGAATTATTACAAATGCATATATGCTTGTGAACATAACATCAATTTTATAATTTTAATATAAGGGCAGTAATTTAGTTAATAAATTGGATAAATTAATAGGTTATAATTTACTTATTTTTAAGCTGTTAGTTGTAATTTAGACATTAAAAAAGCTAATATATATGCTGGTTTAACTACAATCACATTATCCAGAAGGTTCACTCTACACTTAATGATTCATCATCCATTGCCCAATGTCTACAAAAACATTCCTGTCCACATTCACAATTTAGAATATTAGTGGACAATACCTGTATACTTTGCTAAGAAAGTAATAAGCAGAACCTACAAATTCTTGAAGTTATCTTTATTAAAAAAAAAAAAAAATAACTTAAAATTATGTACAAATGTACAAATGTTCTGAAATGCTTATAGTATATAGTATTTTAAAAATATATAAGTTACAACTAACAGTTTAAAAATAAGTAAATTATAACCTATTAATTTATCCAATTTCACCCCATGCAAGGTAGTAAAACCAATAAGACAGAAAAGGTTACTGAATGTTAAGAAAAAAAAAAAGAGAAACATTATTAAGGTGCAAGAAAAACAGAAAAGTAATCAGGAAGGCAGTAGATAACAACTGATATTGCATTTGAATATTTAAAGGTCAAAGTTGGCTTGCATGCATGGAACCAGAAAGGAGTTTCACAAGCAAGAAGTGTGAGAAAGAAACACTATTAGCAAAGAACTTAAGATTACATTTAGCCATTTCAACTGTAAATTGATGAGATCTTGTTATCAATCTTAAATTTATAAAGCCTAGTTACCATAGCAAAGAGTTCATGAGAATAACTACCAGGAAATCATTTATAGAAAAGGCACAGAGAGGCTACATTACAGTGGTAGGAAAGTGACTGAAGCTGAGATACCAGGTCAGGATTAATAATATTGCCAATTCTTCTTTGGATTTTATCACAAATCTCTAAATCTATAACAGGAACACCAGACCATATGTGGCAGCAATATGGAAAGCATGAATGAATGGTAGATTTATAAATATGCAAGATAAATCCAGGACAAAAAAAAAACTGTCTAGCATGACACAATGAATCAACTTTCTTAACAGCAGACCTAGTAATAGATTCAATATAGTCTTTCCACTTCATGTCAGACTGAGAAGGTTCAATCAATTCCCCCTCATGGGGGTTAGTTTCAACTATGCTGACAGGAGGCAGGAAGGTGCCTTTCAGATAATAGAGCCTCACAAGGGACTGACCATTTTTCTAGCATCTTTAATGATGAAGCATATACAAGAGACGTTCAAGACAAGGACACTCCTTGAGAGAACACCCATCCATTATGAAAGTGAAAGTTCAGGAGTCTGCTTGTTGGCTTTGGTTGTATTGAATTTTACAAGCATGTCCTTCCTCCTACTGAACCACCTGCATACATGGTGTGTCCAATTTGTAAAGGGCAGTGGGTCTAAGGAATGTAGCTCAGCAGAACGCATGTCATGGAAATAACAATAGAGCAGTGAGAGGTTCACAACATTTTGTCTGTGGGGGGAAAAGGGCCTTTAATAATTCATCACCTACAATGTCACATAGACGCTTTTCAAGTCTATCAAGACAGGTAACCCTCTACCTACAGTGGCTCTCAGGCCTTGTACAGGTTGAACACCACTGTAAAAATAAATAAATAAATAAATAAAAAAAAATAAAAAAATAGTATTTTTGGTTTAATCTGACTCTTGTAAGCATAGAGTCTGGTAGTAAGATTCAGGATTGAGCCGTTCCAGCCCAGATATGACAGCAATACTCCATTTTTGGTCTGATCTGGCTTTTGTAGGTTCTAGCAGAGTGTCAGATAGTGACTGGAGTGGTACAATGAACCAACTTTCTTTTCTTTTCTTTTTTTTTTTTTTTTAACAGTATCTTTAGCAATGGTTCGGATATGATTTTTATTTGAGATCTGGAGAGAGCTATATTTCCAACAGACATTCAAGACAAGAAGCCTTCTTGAGAGAAGGACCATTCATCATGGTAGGTGAACATTCAGGAGGTCTGCTTGGTGATGATGGCAAGCATTATATCACAAGATCATTTTCTGTCATCTCTTAGTATAGAAAGAGATTATGGGGCAGAAAAATACCGTTTATCTTGCAGACAACCCAATTCTGTCTTTGCTGCTGCTCTTTAATATTTTCAGCAAATTATCAGATTTAAAATAGACATTCCATGAATAACTGATAAAAGGATACTTTTCATTGCTATCCACTCCTCCTACACCAAAAGAAAAATGTCAACAAGAGTGAGGGGGAGAACACCACCCATGAATACAAAATGGCTTCATCTTTCATATGACTCAAATACTTCACTCTACTTTGATCTTTCAGGAAAGCTGGTTAAAATAACAAGCAAACATTTACCAGCTACCACCCCACACCTCCAAAAGTGAAAGAACTTTTCTTTCTTTTTTAAATTAATTTACATGACGCATTCAATAAGTAGAATACTAGACATAGGTTGCGAGGCCAGATGGTATAAAGCTAAAGCCAACAATGGGGCCACACCCAATGAGAAATAATCTTATAAGCAATGCCTTCCAAGAACAACAGGCTTCATTTTTTTCAGATAACTTCTCTAATTTAGCAAAGAGTCATTATTATTCTCTGCATATTTGAGAGGATTGCAACCATTCATCTTATTCCAAGATCTATTCTATCAACCCATTATATAAGTATAAAATTGGTACAGAATATTGCTTCTGTAATTATCAAAGTCATTATCATTCAAAGAATTGTTCTGATGATTAAATTTATTCTTCATGCAGATTTTGCTCTTAGACAATATTTCAGCCAATCCACTCAACAGCCTTCTTCAGATATACAACCCTTATGGAAGATATCTTTTATAATTTCAAAGAGAATCATTATCATTCCAAGAGTTGTTTAGACTATTAAACTCATTCTTAATGCTGATATGGTTGTTATGACAGCATTTCAGCAAATCTATTTTACAGCCTTCTTCAGATATACAACCCTAATGGAAGATATCTTTTATAATTTCAAGGAGAATCATTACCACTCCAAGAATTGTTCAGAAGATTCTTGATGCCGATTTTGCTTTTATCACAACATTTCAGCCAATCAATTCTATGGCCTTCTTCAGCTATACAAACCATGTGAAAGATATCATTTATAATTCCAAGAAGAATCATTAATCACTCCAAAAGTTTTTCAGACTATTAAACTCATTCTTGATGCTGATATGGTTGTTACCACAGTATTTCAGCCAATCCATTCTACAGCCTTCTTCGGACATACAACCCTTATGGAGGATATCTTTTATAATTTCAAGAAGAATCACCATAAATCCATGATTGTTCAAATTACATACTCTGCCACACACAGACACACTATAAATTTTCTGTTTAAATGTTATTTTTTTATGGATACACTTTTTGAGTAAATGCTTTGTTCTTTAATTAAACAGTATTAATTACATTTACCAGCCTGAATGTTTGAGAAATTTCGTAGAAAATATGCATCCTCTGACCCCCTATTAAGCCCCAGGGAACAGGTTTTTGAATGGTTATAGCACTCCAGTCTTAATGGTGGTTCCTCATATGATGCAGGTTCAATTCCTGTCAGAGAATGAATATTTTCTACAAAATTTCTCAAACATTCAGCCTGATAAATGTAATTAATATTGTTTAATTAAAGAACAAAGTATTTATTTATGTATCCATAAAAAATAAACAGAATATATATTAAATATACATTACTTTTTATGGATACACTTATTTAAGTAAATGCTTTATTCTTTTATATATATATATATATATATATATATATATATATATAAAAAAAGAACAGTAAGATATATAATCCGGTGTTCTTATAGATATTTTTATTTTTACAAAATAGTGCTCAATGTAAATTTACAGAGCATTAATATTATAAATTAATTGATTTGAAATATGGTTTTTCCGCTACACAGTTCTAACCATGTTTCAAAAATGGAAGGTCCGAATTTAATTTTGTAATTAAAGACATTAGTTCCATTTCATCCTCAAGCAAATTTTGGAGTAACTTTTAAAATTACTGGGTTTTAAAGACAGCAAAAATCATAATTCACGTTTCCAAGGATACAGAAAAATCCACTTCAACCAGACGAGGGGTGTTTGCGTGTTCATCATGTCTGTATTTTGATGTATCAGTTATTAGTTACATTTTGGTAGGGAGTAGGGATGTATTTTTCAATGTAATCTGACATCTGTTAAATGCATGTCGTCTGGATTTTTTTAAAATTATATTGTTAACGGCAAAAATTCTTACGGCATTTTTTCTATTTGTATATTTAAAGATTTGGGGGGGGTAGGTTAGAATACGTTTTATTTAACTACAATTTGAAAAATCTTTTCATTTTTAATTTTTAATATACTATATTTCTTTTAAGAACAAGTAAATGTATTAGAATCCCTTACAGTATGTAGAGTTATTTTCACATCAACTATAAGTATGTATATTATTAGGTAACAATCCCCCCCCCTCACTGAAGGGAATCAGCACAATGACAAAAACAAACTCAATAATTTTATATTCTATTTTATACTGCAATGTTATTGGTCTTTATGTGGCATCTCTGCTTCAGTCATTTTCCAACCACTGTAACAGATTTCCTCTGGTTTTCCTATAAAAGTTTTCATGGTAATTTTTTTTTTTTTTTGCAGTAAGGTTCACCCTCTTCAAGGCCTGAGGAGGGGGGCACTCAAGGTAGTTTATATGAATAGGAGGGGGAGATAAAAGTTAACCGTAGACTTGAACAGTTTATCATTGTGGTGATCAGGAAAACATCCTCTTAGGAGTTGGTCCCACAGAGTAGTGGTTCACAGGAAGCTTCTCATAGATAGAATAATGGAGAGAATATGAGTGGTTTTCTACAATGTAAGTGGCATGGTGGGTCCTGGCCATGAAGGTTTGACCTTGCAGAACCAAGGAATGTAGTTCATCCAAGCACTTTCCATGAAAATAGCAACAGATGATAGACTCTTTAGTAACTCAACTGTACAAATCTATGTACAATACTAGATTGGCAGCTATTTCACAGTTGAAATGGCTAGATGTAACCATAAGTTCTATGCTCACAATTTATTAATCTGATAAATATGTTCATGGTAATTGTTTTAATGAGATATCCTCTTTGGTACCTAGACTTTATGAATTTAAGAGCAGTACTAGATTGGCAGATAGGTCTCATCATTTTACAGATGGAACCGTAAGTTCTATGTTAATAGTTTCTTCTGTTGCACTTCTTGCTTGTGGAACCCTCTCCCAGTTCCTTACTTTCTAGTCAACTTTGATCTTCAAAGATTTTAAATGTCAATCATGGTCTTCTGACTTCTTAATTCTTGTTCTGCTACTGTTCTCTCCCCTTAATAATTTTTTCCTTTTTCTCATTGTTTCACACTCACTAACCCCTTGTCTTAGTAACTTTATTGCCTTGCTTGGGGTGAAATGATTAAAAAAAAAAAAAAAAAAAAAAAGTTGTGTTGGATATATATTTCCTTTTTTTTTTTTTTTTTGCTTTTCTTAATTTTATTCTAAACCATCCTATGACCTTCAAGAGCATCCTTATGACCCTTGCTTGACTACTGACCTTTATTTTGGGAAACAGATGTAAATAGACACAAGAAACTTAGGTATTTAGAAATTTTGGAATAAATTAAACAGATTAATAAAAGCAGATTTAAATAAAATAGGTTAGGAGATTATACAACAGCAATGAATAGGCAAGTAGAGATAGAGCTGGATTAAAATAAATATTCCATTTTAATCTGTTAAGCCGTTTTCATATAATTCTGAATATTCAAAAATAAAGAAAATGACATTTTCAAGGTAATTAACCCTTTCACTGCTGTTGACGCACTTGTACGTTTTGACCAAACTTATATTGCCTGCTCTCAATGTATAGCTTCAAGACAAGAAAATGTTAACCAAGCCCCAGCATTATTTTGAAACCAAAGACGTAGAGTAAATATACAACACAACCTGTTTTGAGACGCATTTTTATTACATTGTGTGTTGGACATGTCGTTTAGCTTTCTAAAGCAGAGCATCTAATCAAAGCTGAAATAACGGTTCTCATGAGAAACATGACCAGATTAAGCAGTTAAAAGATTTTGGTGAATTAAGCACTTAAAAATGCTTAGGTGACCAAAAGTCTTACATATTTATAAAACTACCATTCGGCCATGCTTTGAATATTGCTGTCACTTCTGGTCTGATACTCTAGTCATATATTTACAGACTTCTTAAAATCTAAAGAAGAACCTGCAATATTATTGGTCCTGACCTGGAATCTTGGCTTCAGTCACTTTCCCTGTGCATTTTCTTTAAGTACTTTTATAATATTTGTTCTGATGAACTTTCCACTATGGTAACTAGACTTAAAGAATTTAAGTGCAGTACTAGATTGGTAGCTAGGGCCTCATCATTTTATACTTGAAATGGTTAGATGTAACCGTAATGTCAATGCTAACAGTTTCTTCAACAACATATCTTTCTTCCCTGTCAACTATGATCTTCAAAAATTTAAATGTAATATCATTTATTATCTTCTGTTTTTTAATTCTTGTTCTTTTATCTCCTTAATAATATATTTTTATCAATTTCTATAACATTCAGTAACTCCCTGGCATTTTAGTGGCTTTACTGCTTTGCTTGGGTTGAAATGATTAAAGAGAAAAAAAATTATATATATTTGTTTCCTATGTTTAAAAAAATAAATTACAAATAATTAAATTACTGACAAAAAAGTGCTGTTAAGCCAAAGGAGTGAATTAACTGTAAACTGTTGATGAAGTTCATCTTTTAGCTTAAAATATAGTTAAAATTTATAAAAGAAAAAAAAAATATATGTATTACCATCTATTTAGTATTATTAACATTATATATAGATGTTCTACATTTTTAATTTTATTTACAAAGTTCCTTTTAAGAAGCTTCTTGAATATAAAAAAAAAAATTTTTTTTTTTTTTAAATTTTTGTTAACTTTATGTCTGTTTAACCTACCAACTCCCATAAACAAATAGAACTTGTCATATCAGGCTACAATCATGATATATTTGAGGCCGTCAATTTTTTCTCCACAATAATCAATGATTCCATGTCTATATGTTGGTTTATTGTGACATGAAAAATAAAAAAATAACTGACCCAGTTGCACCTTCTGACCTTATTTTTCTATTTAGTGTAAATCTGATATTTAATTGGTTAATCAAGACATACCCACAAGTCTATTTCTAATTCCTGACCTTATGCCCCCACTTAACTTTAAGAGGTAACAATTTGTTTTTAAATTTCCCTAAGAAATCATTTTATAACCAGTTACCTACCATTGCCTGAGGAAGTACAATCATAGTATTGAAACATGAAAGCTTTTGTGTAGCAATTTAAAAATATTTTTATTATCTCTTATAATAAAAATATAAGATATATATATCTGTATATATCTAGATATCTATATATAAGTGAACATTGAAGTCAACACTGATCGGCGACAGACTGTTTCATGCTAGATGTAATCATCAGGCCTGACAATTGCATCTAGCATGAAACAGCCTGTTGCCTCTGAGTGTTGACTTCAATGTTCACTTTTATATTTACATAGGCTCTCTGATATTGAGCACTTTATCCCATAAATATAGCACACCTTAAAACTATATTTCATTATATATATATATATAATTGCCTCCTATACGAAGCTCATCCACCCTTTGATAGGTCTTTTTTTTTTTTTTCTGCCCTGTGGGGCTGACATGCCACCCTCCTTACCAGCAGAAAAGCTATCAGGGGAGCTAGTTTAGATGCCAACAACCTGTCCATGTGGTAGGTTTTACTGAGTTATATGTTACCAGTAGGAGATAAGCCTGAATGATAGTGAAAGTATTAGAGAAGAACCATATTAAAATATAATGAAAACAAAGTTGGACATAATGAAATAAAAAAACCTTCCATTAAAAAAAAAAAAAAAAAAAACACCAGATATGATTAATTATATTTCCTTAATCATATAACCATAAAACGCAGTTGTCCTGTCAACAGGGCTTAAAATAGACTAACTACATCCCCTGTAAAAGGGGCTAAGCTCCCTTAATCAACCATTAGTACTGTAGGACATTCTCATAACATTAGTGCTCTAAGATTTTAAAGCACCCCGTTTAAAATGTTATAGATGTATCATTAAGTTCTTAATTTAATTGTTATATATCACCTTCAGTATTCTTTGATTTTTATAAGATAAACACAAAAACATATGCATACACAAAAAAAAAACCACGCACAAAAAAAACAAAAAAAAAACAACATGCACAAACAAAAAAAAAAAAACACGCACAAAAAAAATAAAAAACACAAAAAACAAACACATAGAAAAAACAAACATACACAAAAACAAACCCATAAAAAGACAGACAGACAAGCTAATTTGAAAAATTAAATTTTTTGGCCATTGTTTCTGTTAACTTTGGTCCATCCATTGTTTATGATATACAGATCAATTGATAGATGCAACCTTTCATTGACAATTTGAGTTTTTTTTTTTTTATATCTCAGACATGTCAGTGTGCTACATTCCTAAGTTTAATCAACCATATTGTACAAGCATAGCATACATATCGTTTACCCAATATATCAAATAAAACTGGGTCGATTTCTTTTTCAATATGGCACCCAGCAATCTGTCAGTGTGAAAATATCTGTGCTGATACTGTGACAAAGACTTCAACCACCAGCTCTATAAAACTATGTTCTCGGCCATTGAAATTACTGAGCAATTTTCTTTTCATCAATTTCTGATTCTCTGCTCAAAATTTAATTTTCCTCTTCTTTCAAACTTTACTGCAAAATGAAGGATTCTCTTTCTATAAAGGAGTCATTCATAGTCTGGATCATCGAGTCAATGTGAATGATCCTTTCCTTAGCTTCACATGATGTGCTTTGTCAGGGCTATGTACAGTTTTGAATTCATAGTTTTCCATTTCCTAGAATGGTTGCCACCCAAGGCTAGAGAACTCTGTCCTGCTATTTACCCATAGCTGGGGGGAGAAGAGATGGGTTCATACCTTTCCCAAGGGTATCAGTACGTAAGTGAATGTAACAAACTTGACTGGAATTCGAACTCGGTTTGCCAATTCTTCATTCCATTGCTCTACTGCCCCTCCTACTTTTCTATGACATCAGGGTATTACCAATCAGGATTTGCAAACTAGACATGCAGTGTTAACCCAACTCCAACCATTGTAAATTTCACTTGCTTGTAAAATCAGTGTTATTAATAGCACCAAAAAGAAAAACCAGAGAAAACAGAAAATTGATCCCTTAAACATTAAATTTTAGTTGCTTCATTTTTATTTTTCTATTCATATATAAAAATTTCAGATGAGTATATCTGTAAAAGGACAATATGAAAAAGATGAAAAGGAAAACTTCTTACTTTCATCCTCTGAGAATTAAGGTAAATTTTCCTTTCGTCTTTTTCATATATTGATTTATATTGCCGAAGCATTATTATATATATATATATATATATATATATATATATATATATATATATATATCTCTTTTCAGGTGTTACATAATTGTCCATCCCACAAAATGTTTAATAGCTAACAAACCACTAAAATAATTGAGTTTCTTTTTTCCAGGTTTTCATATAAGATATTTAGCCATCTTGATACCATTTGTCATAAGAATCACTTAAAATTATTATGTCTTCCCAACTGAGCAATTGTGAGAGGAAAAAGATCGTTCATGCCTTCAATAATGGTACCAACATTCATATACTGGCTTCCATCTACAAAGTCCATTCAAAAACCATCACGAGAACTGAATAAGTTTAAAAAACAGGGAACAGTAGAGAGGAAAACTGGATCAGGAGTTGACAACAGAAAGAGAGATCATCATTTCAACTTGGAGCTAAAGAGATCAATTAGAAAAGATCCAACTCAATCCATAAGATGTTTGGTACCTGAGAGAGGAGTTTCAACTATGACAGTCCAAAGAGCAGTGAAAAAAAAGGCTTGAAAATGAAATGGTACGTGAAATCTCTGAGGTACCTTGTCAATCCAAGACAGAAGGTTAGAGGGTGAAGATCATCTTGAATAAGTTGGAAAATGATCCTAGAATAATATATTACATAGTTTATGCAAAACTAGGTAATCCGCATAGGTAGACCCATGGAGGATGATATCCAGAGAGCTCAATGTAAATTCAGAGCAAATAAATTTGAATAAAAACAGACCACTTTAAGGTTCCATGTAATAAATTATTTCACCACAGCCCTGGATCATCAGACTTTACTTCCAAAGGTTTTATTTCAACCTTTGGAAGTAAAGTCTGATGACCCAAAGCCCTTTGAAAGGGCTGTGGTGAAATAATTTATTACATAGAACCTAAAGTGGTCCGTTTTTATTCATATATATATATATATATATATATATATATATATATATATATATATTTGAACTTTATATCAATCCTTCATGAGCTTCTGATCTTTAGCTATGATTAATTAATGATGAACATGTCAAGCTTGGAGAATAATTATACATTCTTATTACTCAAAGTAGAGTCCTATAGCATTCTAAAAAACCTAGGAGAATTCCAGTAAGATATCTTTAATCATTTCTAAAATACAACAGTTCAAAGATTTAATTAAAAAAATGAACAATTTTGCTGCTGCACCTGATGTGTGTGTGTGTGTGTGTGTGTGTGTTTGTGTTCTCTTCAGCAATATATTAAAAAACATTTTAATGCTTTAATATTTTTACAAAGCTTTTATATATTTTGAGGGCTACTGATTAAAATGTAAGGGGCACAGTTTATGAGGAAATGTGGGGGAATATAACAGTTAATCATAGATTGAACAGGTTAAGATTGTAGCGATTGGGAAAGCATCCTCTTTGGAGTCAGTTCCATAAACAATATGTTCGAGTGGAACATCTCACCAATGGCCTTTGAGGGGGAAAAGGGCGATTCACTATAATGTGCAAAGCATAGCAGGTCTTAGCCTCAATTTATATCAACTGATGTGTGAAGCCATTTTGCTTTGAATCCCTGAAACAGGTCAGCACTGCCTGGTCTCATCATGCACCTACTGGATAATATGGAGCATCTTTTGAGCCATATTTATTCATTGTTGCCCACAATGTCCACATGACACATATTCTGCCAAAGGCTTTTTTTTTTCAAATCTGACATGGAGAGCTTTAGTTGATGTTTCGAGTATTTCTTCAATAGAACTCTAACACTGAATATTACACAATGTTATATGACTCGTAGCAATTTCAAAACCTGCCCGACTCCCAGAGCAGTTGATTAGAAAGGGACAAACCATGTTATTAGATAACAGAAACAGCTAATAACTGAATGGATACTTACAATTGTTGCAAGTTTCATTAATCCCCTGAGGCTCTTCGCATAGGGGATATCGGGACCAATGGTGGTGGTCGTAGTTGCGGTGGTGGTGGTTGTAGTCTCATACGTATTCATGATGTTTGAGGAACAGAAACAATTATTGCCAAATGCGAAAAATTTGTTTCTTTAGCCAATTCCAAAAAACTGCAAGAGAAAAAAAAAAATGATCAATTACTATTTTCACCACATCTGAAAAGCATTCACACATTAAAACATTAACAGGGTCCTGTGACATAGTAATACAAATGTGGGTCATATAGGCCTAACAGTACTAACACTGCACAAGTCTATAGTTTCAAATCATCTAAGTTTGTCATAAGTGTGGCATGCTGATTTTTCATTTTTTTTTTTTTTTTTTTTAAAAGCTGGGGTTTAATGTGATAAGTACTGACACCAAAAATTAGATTCATAGCTTTTACCAATTTTTGAGCATTTAGTTTTAAAAAGACCATCTGAAAAATATGTACAGAAATACCTAATTCCTGTAGGTTTTTTGCTGATAAACTGACTTTAAAATTTTATAATTTAAAGAATAAATCCAAATAAATTTGATATTTTTGTATTAGATACATTGAATGGAAAATATATTAAAACCAGAATTCTAATTATGAATCAGCACAAACAAAACAGGCCATTTTTTTTTCTGTATTCGATAAGTAAAATCTGTAAAAAAAAAAGTTGTAAAAGATTACAAAAAGTCTCTTCTCAATGAATGAGATTTGTTAGATCATAATTAATAAAAATAGATAAAAGTGTTTCTAACACCACAATACTTCTGGGTACAAATTATAAGTCAAAATGTTTTAAATTTATGTTGTTTATTGAAAATCATACTCGGACTATGGCACACTATAACATATTACATGATAATATAGCTAAATTGTTCAGTATAATTTCCCTTTAAAGCAAATGAATGTCATATTTGATGGCACAATGATTTAGTAATAATGTATTTGTGCCATGTATCTTGTCCATGTAAAATTTGTAAAGCTTCAGTAAATTATAAATTTTATAAGGCTGTGCAATAAGGCCTTCACTGATGACCAGAACAAAGCTATGATTTTCAACCTAAACTTATCCTTTAAACTAATCTCCTCAAAAAACGGTAACAATTAGGGAAAAAAAATTATCATTATTTATCAACTTTCAAATTGATTGCAACACCATGTTTCCAAAATCAACCTACCTAATAAGATAATGGAGCAATAAGATGACAAAATTCATATTCAGTAATAGTGTAGATAGCATATAATTGTATAGGGGCTGAAAAATGCCCTAATCTTTGCTGTTACTGTAACAAAGATACTCCCTAGAGATGTCTTTAGTCAATCCAGGTAAACTTCAAGGATTCTCAAACTGAACTCTTTAATTAATCTAGAAGGAATACATAATTCTTATTCAGTTTTCAATGGTTAGGGATAATGCATCTTGTTGCATCTGTGGAAAAGATGCTGCAGAATGATGAATAAGTCTTCCCCTGCAGGACTGCCTAAACATTTTTCAACTCTATCAAGGCTGGAAAGTGAGGACTGAGTGGCTCCAGCACAAATATGGCAGCAATGCTACAATTTTTCTTTAAAGAGTTGCAAAGTCTACCATCATTAAGTTCCCCATCATTAGCAGACTGACTTGATAGACATTTTCTGACCAAGTTAAAAGCTATGTGATTATTTGGCACAAGCTTAGGTGGTGCAGTCTGGAGCAGTGTTTTCCTGATTGGCTGTATGCCAAAATCCTCCTAACTCCTGAACAAGCATATTGCACAAAAAGGCTACCACAGATTATTTCAAGTGATTGTGTTCAATGCAGGTGTGTCTTTAAAAAAATTCTGGCATTAATATGACTAATACACAGTGTTGGAAAATGGAAAACTGAAAGACAAGGTAATAAAGAAAAGCAAGAAGAAAGGACTAACTATTAACTGTAAGAAGAAAGAATATTGGTTAACTGAACAACAAAATGAAAAAAATTCTATGGAATTTTGTTCACTAAAAAGACTTCATTGGACTAAAGTGATGTTTTATTGATGGAAATATATATATTCTATCTTAATCTGTGAAAATTTCAGTTTTCCTATTTTAAATTTCTGATGAATCTTAATTCTTAAGCTTATGATCGAATAAACTCATGGCAAGTTCTTCAATAAATTTCAATAGAAATGCTCCTATTGCCTCGTTAAATATTTGAGCTTAACAACTTTAACAAAATATTGCAATAGCAATCATGAACATGAACGCTGGTCATACAGCCAATCAGGAAAACACTGCTCCAGACTGCACCACATGAGCTTTTGCCAAATAATCATATGGCTTTTAACTTGGTCAGAAAATGTATATCTTCCTTTCATTTTCTCACTTAAACCAAGTAGCATCTTTGACATATCTGCCTCCTCAAAACAGAATACTGCATCATTGATGAAGTGTTAGCAGGAGAAAAACACTTTCTTACTGAAACCAAGTAGCATCTCTTGTCTTTCCACATGATCAAAACAGAACAATCCATTATTTATGAAGCATTGGCAGGGCATAACAGTCGTTTGAATTAACAAAGAGATGGACAAGTACAATGAATATAGGATAAGATAAGGCACCTGATGTGTCTAGATGCACAACTCAGCCAATCTCATCCAGTTTCCCCAATGTGTTTTTGTTGTTTTTGCTTTTAAAGATATCACAAAAGCAAGTTACATAGAAGTTTTTCACTTTGTCATTCAATTACCCAACATTGTTCTGATAAATAGAAATTCATATATCATATTCTCCCAAGAATAAATATCCTGTTATCAGTAAATGAGACAGCCAGAGATGTATATATTGAAGCTAAAAATGAAACAGGCACAGGAATTGAACTATTACATAACAAAAGAGAATCCAAAGATGTATTAAGAAATAAGAAACTAAGCAATGTATTAAGAAATAAGAAACTAAGCAATGTATTAAGAAATAAGAAACTAAGCAATGTATTAAGAAATAAGAAACTAATCAATGTATTAAGAAATAAGAAACTAATCAATGTATTAAGAAATAAGAAACATTTCTTTAGATACAAAGAAAAGAGTGTTGAACTGTCATGTAATATCTAATACCTTTATATGGCAGTGACAGATATTATTATTATTTTTTTTTTTTTTACACAAACTATGAACCCTTTGTGGGTTATTTAAAACCAAAATATTTTGGATTCTAAGAATAATTATTTTTGTGAGTGAATGTAGAGTTAACAATATTTTTAAAGTAATTATTTTTTCTAAATGCAAGTGCTATTATTTAACCTATAGTTGGGGGAAATGGATTAATACCTTTCTCTAGGGTAGTTGCACAAAAGTGAATGTAATAAACCTGACTGAAATTCAAACTCTTCTTTTATTTAGGACATCAGCGATCATGGCCCTCTACATCTTCCAGTCCCTTATAGTTCTTTGTTATTTCTCCCAAACCCAGTTCTACCATCCATTTACTTAAGCTCATCAAGTTTGTTATGCTCCGTTTTCCTCTGTCCCTCTTTCTGATTACGTTCCCCAGAAATTACAACTGCCTCTTCTTGATGGTAAATAGAAGTTTCCTTTTCATTTCAGAACCTTGTTGTTGCTCACATGTTCGGCCCATGGTTTCTCATTCCAAGCCACTATCCATCACACCACCTGCACATCCACCCAATATGGCAGGTGAATGCTGGACAATCTCCTCACAAATGGAAAAAAGAAACTGAATATAATTTTTTTTTTTTTTTTTTTTTTTAATCACTTCATCCCAAGCAAGGTAACAATGCCACTAAAACACAAGGTGTTACTAGGTAATGCTCTTCGGCATTGGCAACATTGATATGTTGGCAAGTCACATTCAGGATCAATGAAAGCTGGACAATGCAGATATTTCCTGATGACATCACTGCACCAATGAAAAGGTGGGAGAAGGGGGAGGAAATGTCTTTATTTAAATGGCATTATAAAAGATCCTTATATCTATTGCAATTTCCATGGAAATAAATAGGAAGTATTACTTTTGGAGCACCCACCCCCTTTTGAACAGCCAGAGAAATTAATGCTCTGAAGAATGAGAAACCTGTGAGACTGTACAATCAATATAGCAGAGTAAGAAACCTGTTCATTTTCCATCAGTGATATATTACTGTACAACATACGAAGAAATCTATTTCTAGTCAATATGAATGGACGAGTCTGCCTTGTGGTTTTTCTAGTATTAGTTGATTTGCAGGTAAATGTCATTTTTAAACAAGATGCCGTTCAAATGCTGAATAACTTGAGGTTAAAAGTAAGTGATCATCATAACATAAATGAGGTTCAAAATCAGATATTGAGTAGACTAAATAATAATTCAATCATGTTAAAATGCCTAAATCTTCAACAATTTATGTTAGCAGATATTCATACAATTTCATGGTATCAAATCCTGTTTCAACTTACTCTAACACAACCCTCCCCAACTAAAAAAAATGGGGGTAACACCTAAAACATGCAATCCACCTTTTATGTGCCATGTCTCTTCAAATTGGAAATAATTATGGCCCTCCACAACTTCTTGCCTTTCGTTGCTCTAAATATCTTTTGAACATTTGCAAACCTTCTTCATACTTGTTCTGTCATCTAGTCACTTTTATATACCATTTCTCTTCAGGATGTGGTTGATCATGGCTCTGCACAACTTCCTATACTTTGTAGCCCTAATCAATGTTTGACTCTTTACTATCCCACATTATCACTTACTTGTGCAGTGTCCTTTCATTGATTGATCATTCATTTTTTATGGCTTATCAACCCATTACAGGTTATTTAAAGCCAGGAAATATTTTTAGTTTCTTTTTTAAATAATGTTATCATTATACAAGTCTTATAGTGAAAGAAGAGGTGGATTCATACCTAATCAGAATTTGATAGACAAGATTTTATGTGAATATAAAGTGGGTGATCAATTCTGTATTATAATCAATATATAAACTGATCCCTCACTTTGTGGTACTGTAGTTTCTATACATTTATATTCCAGAGAATGTAAATGAATCGAAAAGACATGCCATGATAACTAATTAGTATTTCATTGATTGTCACTTTTTATGGTTTATCAACCCTTTCCAGGCTATTTAAAGCCAGAAAACATTTTAAGATTGTAAGATGTTTTTTTTTGTTTTTTTTTTAAATAATGAGTGATAAAAGCTTTACTAATTAACCCATAGCTGGGAGAACAGAGGTGAATTCATGCCTTTCCCATGGGTATTTGTGTGTAAGTGAATATAATGAATCCAACTGGAATTGGAACTTAGCTCTCCAATTAACAATTCCAAGTCATTACACCACCCGCACATCCACACTTACAACAACCGGTATTCCCAGGTGGTCACCCATCTAGGTATTGACCAGGTGCAATATTGCTCAACTTCAATGATTGTACAGGAATGGGTGTCTCAATATGATGCAACTGTAAGTTGTAGGAGTTTAAAAGTCGTAATAATACTTTAGGAGGAAAACGAAATGCTTACCAGACAAGATATTTTTTTTTTTTTTTTTGCTAAGAAAAGAAACTGCCAAATAGGGTTTCAATAATTTAGAACACTTATACTTAACATCAGGAAGATACAGTTGAAATTTCCAGGGTACATAATGAGGAAAGAGGGCTTGGAAAATCAGATACTCAAAGGACTGAATGAAGACAAGAAGGACAGAAGAAAATCATGTGGAACCTATCTAGCAAGGTTGTGTAAATGGATGGCAGAACAGGAGTTTAGGAAAGATAACAAAAAGATACTTTATTAAGAACTATAAAGGACAGGAAATTGAGAAGAGCCACGATCGCCTACGTCCTGAAAGGACACAGCACATAAAAGATGGCAGGGTGAGATTAGCAGCCTCTATATAGGAAGCATTCAGCAATCATTGACCAAACAGTGTTACTGTTACTTGAAATTTATAAAAATCTTTCTCTTCAGTTTTTTTCAGGAAAACAGACATCTCAAGTTTAGTTTCCTTCCTTACTTTTTGTT
Organism: Acanthosepion pharaonis; assembly: GCA_903632075.3. Lineage (NCBI taxonomy): Eukaryota > Metazoa > Mollusca > Cephalopoda > Sepiida > Sepiidae > Acanthosepion > Acanthosepion pharaonis. The sequence continues at coordinate 693,393 of CAHIKZ030005595.1, read as the reverse complement.
TAATGTATTGTGGAAAGTAAACACTTTGATTAGGTCATTATTTACCCTTCTACTTATATATGCTAGCTCACTTTAGTTTTTGTTGCTGCTAGATGTCTTTGAGCAATGTAACTTTTGTTATTATAACATTCTTGTGATTCTGTTGCAGGAATTTATAGCATCTGATAAAGGACTGTCTTCTTTAATAGCCACAAGATTCATTTGCATTAAGCCATTTTTCATCATGTATCCGAGAAGAAAGTTGTATATAGATGACAGTTTAAGCATTTCTGAACAAGTTGGATGCTATGCATGACATCCACATGAGTTTTGATTTGACACTTAGGCAATAAAAGAATGGAATTCACAGGTCATTATTTGGTCTCCAGAAATACATGCATGGTTGTTAGCAAAGTCAGTCCAACATGCAAATTACAAATTGGAGATGCCAAAGTCAAGCAAGTAAAAAAATTTAAATATAAAAGAAGCGTTTTAACAGAGGACAGAAAATGAGACACCAAAATCCAAATAGCAGAAGATGCCTTCCAAAAGCAAGGCAAAATAATAAGTAACAGGAAATTTCATTAGAAACAAAGAGTACTGAATGGTTATGTCATATCAGTTTTCCTATATGGCAATGAATACTGGACAGTCTCCTCACAAATGGAAGAGAGGCTTGAGGCAAAAGAATTGTGGTTCTACAGAAGGCTGCTGAGGATACCATGGACTGATCATGTGAACAACAACAAAGTTTTAGAGAAAATGGAAACAAAAAGGAGACTTATACTTAACATCAGAAAAAAGGCAGTTAAAATTTCTAGGACACATCATGAGGAGAGAGGGCTTAGAAAGTTGTCACAGGAGAACTTTAGGGTAAGAGGAACAGAGAAAAGCAACACATAACCCACCTAACAAGTTTGGTTGGCAGAACAGGGTTTGGAAGAGCGATGAAATAACTTGTCACCTCCATGAGTGACTACACTATAGGTAATAACTACCTATAAGTAGCCATAAATCAATGGACCACAGAGAGCAGCTGGAATCTGTTCCACCTGTGTTGTCGAACTCTCTACCTTTGGGCAGAGAGGGACCCAGAAAAGGCTATGCCGAAGGGCAGAGTTTTGTCCAGGGAGGTAGACAGACACAAACTCGCTTATGTGGGTTCTACAGGGAATTTTTGGCCGAGCCTACGGGCTCAAATGACCCACGTTAAACTCTGTCTTGTGTCACATCTACCCTCGTAGGGGGGGGGGTCTAGTAAATATTGACTATCTGGGATCTGATGAGTACGACTCCGACTTACACGAGAACTACCAATCTTCCAATGGTAGCACTCACTACTGGATTGACATGCGACAACCTTGTGCATAACTGTTACCTTTATTCTTATTGTATTGGTTTTTACAATAAAAATTAGATTCCTATTAGCACAGAATATAACAAAGAGATAGCAAAAAACAAACTTTACTAAGAGCTACAAAATGCAGGAAATTGTGGAGAGCCATGACTGTCCCCATCCTTAAAAGATATGGCAGATAGAATAAAAATGTAAATAACCAAAGTGAAGCATAAAAATTCTTGGATTTACCGACTTTCTTCCCATTACACACACGCAGACATTAATTTTGGCCCCAACCCAGTACAACACCACCTACCTAACTTTCTAATTGTTAGAAATGCCACTGCTAATTACATATGTATTTAAAACATTACTCTCCCATACCTAATAAGATGGAGGATGAAGACTAATAACTGGGGCTGAGGAGGTAGAAATATATTGTAGATTCTTAGTTTATTACAGATTCAAAATATATTGGTATGCACATAACTTGAGGATGGCAGCATGAAGTTGGTTGGTTGGTTGTGTGTGTGTGTGTGTGTGTGTGTATTATACACAGGGTGCAATGGATAAATTGTCATTTAAATTATGCAAAAATGAACACTGACATCTCATTTTGATAGATATTTTGGGGTAATTTTAGTAAATATATCTTGTGATATTAAAGAGTAAATTTATTCAACAAAATCACCATTGGCTTCAACCACAATCTTCAAGATAACTTCAGAATCTTCAGCAACTCTTCTGGATGGTATCCTTATTTAAATTGGTGAAAGTTGCCATAATCCTTGCCTTCAGTTCATCTTTGGTGTTACAAGGAGTTTTGTCTCTATCTCACTCAACTGCCTCCTATGCATAATAATAAAGGGGGTTGCAGTCTGGGGAGTTAGGTGGCCACATATAATGGTCGCAGAAATTGTCCAACAGCCATGACTGGGCTCTCCTGCATGTGTGGCATGGTGTAGAGTCCTGTTACCAGACATAGGGTCTTCCAGCAGCCATCCTCTTGACTCAAAGCAGCACTACCTCGACAAGGCACTTGATATAGGCCTCAGTGTTGAGCCTGAGGTCTTCACCAACAAGTCCAGGAATTCTTTTATCAGAACTATCAGAGTGAGTTTTCCAAGTTGCCGTTAGACCATTAGACTCACCCAACTCTTTCTAAATCCTCTGTACTGTCCTCAGATTGATGCCCATACACTTTGAAATGTTCATATTGGAGCTTCTGATGCAAATGCCAAGCAGTTCAGCACGCCATTTTCAACTTTCAGGTGAGTGAATTGCATTGTGGTGCCCTTTTTCTCAAGAACATTAATAATTTTGCTGTCTTGGACAGAGCTCTCCTTGGATCTTTATCCTCTTAGAAATTCCATATGTATTACCATTTGAATTTATATATATATATATATATATATATATATATATATATCATACTTATTATAAAACCCAGGTTGTGTGTGTGTGTGTGTGTGTGTTCACTTATATATGGGATCGGATTCCCTACATTTTTCAACCGATTTCAACAAAACATCACTTTTTTTTTTTGGCAGGTAGTGTTTCTTATTGTCTTGCACAATTTTTTCTTTATTTTTATATCCAGAATGCTTTAAAAATTCCATTTACAACACAATTGTTTATAATAAAATTCTATTCAATCGGTAGACTCATAACAATTGAAAACAATGTTTTTGTTTGAGCTTGACCAATTCGTAAGAAAAAAAAAAAAAAATAATTAAGACATGCGTGTCAGTCAACCTTAAATAATAATCTTTGTCAATTTTATTTTTCAGTCTTTATGATGGTCAACACTTGATCTATCTCTTACTTTAACATATCCGGGCAATGCCGGGCTCTACTGCTAGTATATATCTCAAATTAAATTATTAAATAAAAAGAATGACAAATTTAAATTCAAAGAAAAAAATTTACAATTGAAAGAAAAATCTAAAAAGAAATGAAAGATATAAACAAAAACAAAATTTCATGAATGGTATGTGTAAAAGAACATTAAATTCATAATACACACATGCACAAAATCGAGTAAAAATGCAGATTAAAAAAAATGCAGAACATTTTGAAAAAAACAAAAATAAAACAAAATTGGAAATACTGTTTAAAACCATAACCCCAGAAGATAGCTTACATTATACCAGTAGCGCTCACAGAGTGACCTCAATGGTAATATTTCTCAATTCTTTCATAAATGTCTTAATCTTTCCAGACTAATAACAGAGATCAAACATCAAGAGCCAATGGATTGATTCATTTTCTACAGCTTATTTAAAGCCAGGAATTCTTTTTTTTTTTTTTAGATTGTAAAATTTCCTTTTTTTTTTTTTCATTCCAGATTATAGTTTCTTTTTTGGAAAAGGTTTTATCTTGAGTCTTATTTCTTGGAATCCTTGGTAGAGGATAGTGATTTTCTGTTCAAGATCATTCTTATCCCAAATATGCATACCTAAGTCATCAGTATAGCCCCTTCACCTCACCATCAGTACATTGGCCTCACAAAGTAAAGCAGGATCACAGTCTTCTATCAGTAGATTGCAAGAGAACAAAATGTACAGATGTTAACAAAAGAAACAGCCCAAGATGTCAACAACAAATTGAAAACACCAAAATCAAGCAAGTACAAAAATTTTAATATTTACGAAATGTCTTAACAGAGGACAAAATGTGACACTGAAATGCATAGACGTATTAGGATAGTAAAAGGAAATCTTAAAAAAGATAAGCAAATTATAAAGAAACAAGAAAATTTTGCTAATAATCATGATTTAGTGATACAAATCTTATTAATTAACCCATAGCTGGGGGGAGAAGCAGTGGATTTATACCTTTCCCAACTATATTTGCACATAAATGAATATAACAAACTAGACTCAGATTGGAACTCAGCTCTCCAATTTCAAAGATATTATCCATTACACCACCTACACATCCAAGCTTACAGCACCTGGTATTCCCAAGAAAGATGATACTGATTAATTCTGTTCTAGGAGGGGCTGAACATTTATCCAGAAGAATTTTGCAATGTTCCAAGTGGTCTACAAATGTGTAATTTGCTAATAATTTTACCCAGAATAAAAGAAGTACTCTTGTGTACGAAATACAAGTGGTGGCACCATTACTTCCTGCAATTTTCCCCATCAATACAGTGCTTATTTGGAATGGCAGAACTGCATGAAAATTTTGTTCCAGGAATAAAAGATTCCCACCTTATTTGACAAGTTGAAAAAATCCCACCAGAATGGTAATTATAGACAGCACTTGTATGTAGCACACGAATTTTCTAGGCTGTCAGTTACCAAAAAAAAAAAAAAAAAAAAAAAAAAAAAAAATCAATGATTGTACTTAGTAACATCATTTTAACTGAATTTGAAGGTCTAAATAATATCGTTAGAAAAGGTAACAAAGAGGATACTTAGGAAAAAAAACATGAAACCTTTTGATTAAATGGCTGAGAGTAAAACATGGTGACCTGATTAGCAAAGCCAAACTACCATTCTCTACCAATCACCTAAAAAGTGAAGCCTGACGCAGGAAATACAAGTACTTGCCAGTCAAAGAATTCACTACTGCCAAACGTGAAAGGCAGAAATAATACAGCATCCTGTGCAAATTATACCTGCTCATTTCCTTTTTCCTGTGACCAATTCCACAGACTTCCTTGAGAAATGAAAAGCAGAGGAAATGACAGCTAAATTGAGTTCAGTGCTATCAGACCGAGAGCAACTGTCCCTGGCAACAAAAAAAAAAAAAAAAAAAAAAAAAAATATGTCACAGCTGAGTGACAGGGAACTGGGCCTGAAGTTCTAATCTAATCACTTAAAAAAAAAAAAAATCTAAATATCAAAGCAATGATGAGTTAGTTTTGCACTGGGTTTAATTTATTAAAACTGAAAAGGGATATAGTAGCCAAGGGCAGCTATTACCTGAACAAGATCAAAAAGGGAAATGATCAACTTCATCTCTACTTTTGTTACTAATCAAAAGACCATAGCAAAATAAGTAATATTGAAATATGGTGCAAGCTCGACTGCATACAAGATGGAAGAATATAAAACCATTTACTGCTCACCAAACTTATTATGAAATGCATTTGAGAGGGAAATAATTTTATGTCTTTAAAAGACAAACTTTGATGACAGGCAAGACAAACAGATATGACAGTCTCTACATTTTGTAATTACTAATGAGATATTCTATTTGAAAATTTAGACCATGTTGCAAAAAGGTACATCTGTTTGGAGAGCCAGTTGTACCCTGTACAATTTGTGAGACTACTGCAAAAACTCTGCACACAAAGCATGACCACTCAACTCGTTAGCCTGTGCTACCCCTCTGCTGTTCTCTTATGCCCTTTTTATCAAGTGGCTAAGGCTCAGAAATTTGCATAATCTCACAAATTCTCTGAGTTAGGAGATCAGGTTTTACTTAAATTGTAGTTTTTGAAAATTGACCATGTCTTCTTCCAAGTATCTTGCACGCAAGGCATGTATGAACATCTTGTTCCAGGAGGTAAGCCATTTTCCCTTCTACAGTCCAAATAGCAAGTTCAATCTTTGTTTAATGCCCCATGTCTGTATCCCTGTGCCAAAACCAAGTTACACTTAATATTTTATTAGTTACCTCTGTGTAGAGTAAAATCTAGTGAATCCAATTATCATGTGATCACCCATATCTGTAACAACATGCGAAAACTGTATTAAGCTTAATTTCAATCCAAATTTTGGGGAGGAGTTCTTATTTACAGTTGGATTAATATCCATCTTCCAGCAGAGATTAAATAAAAGATTCTGTGTGAAATTCCCCGTTCATTGCCCAAATCAACCTGAAGAAGGCCAGAGTACACATGGGCCAAAAAGTTGTGATATAACAAAGATGAAGATATTAACCTAACTGTAAGTAAGCTAAACTTAGTAAGCAAAAGACTCGTCAGCATATAAAACCACACCACATCATCTATGTTCCTATTTGGAAGAATTTAAAATCAGTTTGCAAATTCAAGTTCTAAAAGAGTGATGCTGAGCCAATGTGTGACATTCATTCCTGCAACGTCATTCCTGCTGCTGCCTCTTAGACTCCAAGCTGCCAGCATTCTCTCCTAAGAAAAAGAATAACAAAAAGAAATTGTTCTTTTTGTTGATTCTATTTTATGTAGTAACATGGGGACACACAGACATGGAATCTAACATATATCAATATAGATTTCTATCAGATTCTCAATATAGAAATATATTTATATTATTAACATTTTTTCACAAGCAAATGTAACTCAATATATTTACATGTATGACTATTCATTTCATAATCTAAAATAAATAGATTTATATAATATTAAATACAGAGGGTCCCAGAATTAACTATTTCAATGAAATCGGGCAATTTTTTTTAAAAAACTGACACCATTTCATTTTATGTTTGGTATTTAATTATGATGCAAAAGAAATAGATTTCTAAATCTTACATCAAAAACTTTATTGGAAATTTTCAACATGTGCTCTGTTTGGTTTGGTTAACTCCTCATGGGTTGTTTAATGCTGAAATTTAATTTTCTTGAGAGCTTAGATAATTTTTTTTTTATTCATAAATGTATTGCTAGTAAATTTTCTTTCCAAAAATGTGTTGCTGGTAATTTTTTTTTGTTTACTATGAAAATGTATTGCTGGTATTCTTACTATAAAAATGTATTTTTATACTTTCGTAGTTTTTTGACGCCAGTTTTAGCTAGGATCTAACAGCTGCTACCACTCTGGGTCAATGCGAACCTGGGAACGACAGCGATTAAGAGGTGGTTCCATGCTCCTCAAAACCTCCCAATCAGAGGCCTTGCTGCCAGATGTAGTTTATCATCATACCCAAGACACCATGTCCTGTCTGTCTCCATGCAAATTTCAACTATCCTTAGCATTGCTAAACACATTTTGAAACATTTCAGGAGTTCTCACCTGGACTGCTTACTGAATAAGTTTTTTAAGTTCAGCTAAACTATTAATCTTTTGGCAATAAAACTTTGGTATTATAGAAACCCCATACAAAGAAATCCAAACAAATCCAAGTGTGTGTGTGTGTGTGTGTGTGTGTGTGTGTGTGTGTGTGTGTGGTGGGAGAAACAAAGATGGGTTCTAATGTACTCATTATTAATAGAGTTCAGAAATGCGAATGAAAATAAAATTAGAAAAAAAATTATAAAGTTATAAACAAAATTAGAAATTCATACACTAACACATGTGAAACATTATGAACAGAAATAAAAGTGAAATTTAAAAAAAAAAAAAAAAAAAATCATCTGATTTTATTGAAATAGTTAATTCTGGGATACATTGTATATTAAATTACAAATATTTGTTTTTGCTTTTCTCAAAAACACCCAGCCTCCTACACAGTGAAGCTTACACTTGACTTTAAACATTAAAAAAATCTATTTCAGTAGGGTTTTCAGGCAATTTCATAAATTGTATTTTCCTAAGATGTTTTCTGTTAAATTTAGAGTGTCCACATAGGTGTGAAATGTTGGAATAGACTAAATGTTCACTCAATAAAACTCCTAAGAGCCACTCAAGGTAGAGGTTTGTGATTTGATGGATTCATTTTTTATGGCTTATCAATCTTTTGCAGGCTATTTAAAACCAGAAAATATTTTTAGATCGTAAGAATTTGAATTTTTGGAGATAATAATGGTTTAGTGACAAAAGTCTTACTATTTAACCCATAGCTTGGGGGAGAAGAAATGGGTTCATATATAAACAGAATTTGATAAACAAACAAGAAATTATAATGTGGATATAAAGTGGAAGATCAATTCTATATTACAATCAATATATTAAATGATCCCTCACTTTGTGGCCATGGTAGTTTCTATACACTTATATTCCAGGGAATTTAAATAAATCTAAAATACATGCCTGTGTAGCTAATTGGTATTTCACTGATTCATTTTCTACACCTTATCAACCTTTTGCAAGTTATTTAAAGCCAGAAAATATTTTTAGGTTGTAAGAATTTTTTTTTTTTTGAGATAATGATTTAGTGATACAAGTATTACTAATTAACCCATAGCTGAGGAGAGAAGAGGTGGAGTAATAACTTTCACAAGGGTATTTTTGCATAGGTGAATAGAAGTAACAAATCCAAACTATCATCCATTCCACCAAGCTTACAGCACCTGGTATTCAAAAGCGTTCATCCATCTAGGTAATGACCAAGCTCAAAATTGCTTAACTTTGGTGATCATGTAGGAACCGAGAAGGAAGAGCTGATGATGAGGATATGTAGGATAGCTAACAGTTGACCCTAAACTTGAAGAGGTCAAGATTGTAATGATCAGGAAACATCATCACAGGAATCTGTTCCATAAAGTTCTCAGTGGAACTTCCTCCTTACCAATGAAATACAAAGGGAATGAAGATGATTTGACCCTGTGTATGTGACGAGATGGCTTTTAGCTCTGACTGCCTGAATTGGTAGAACTGGACACTTGCTTGCTGTGAATTTATTTGCAAGTTATTTTTCCAACATTTTCTGTTAAAACTAGTATATGCTGGCATAGTTATAAAACTTTGGAAAACTTGGCATAGCCCCCCCCCCAAATGTTCACCCTAACACAAGATATTCATGATGATAACCTTTCCTTACATATGAATATGAATATTTGTGAATATGAGGTCTGATCAAAAAGTATCAGAACTGGTGCTATTAAAAAAAAAAAAAAAAAAAAAAAAAAAACTATGGCACATATCAATTTGGTATTTAATCTCCTTCGAGATCATCCCCTTCTGAAGTCACACACTTCATCTATTTAAAAAGAAAACTATTCATAAACCTAAGAATGATCCCTGACAATCATTTATCCAATGAATTTGTTATACACAGAAAGTTACAAAGACAAAAAGTTGTTGAAAGTGCATTAATAAACATTAACCCCGATATAAGCATACACCCCATATTTTTTTCAAATATCTCCATTTTTAAACAAAATGACCTATTCTCAAGCCAACATATTTATGTACAACTATTAAAAAAAAAAACAAATAAAAAAAAACTAACATATTATGGGAAAAAATTCAAAAAAAAAAATAATTGGTAATAAGAGAAATTTACTTTCATTTAAACAACACGCCAAATATTTATGTCACTTACGTCCACCATAGTTTTCCTTTCCTCGAGGTCAAGAGATTTCTGAATTGTTGTAGAGTATTCTCTAGTCCAAATTTGAATGATTAATGTTATTTTTCTTAGCCCCACTCTTTCTGTTTGTATAAATAGAGGTTCCTAAACAAATTTTCCATATTTGCCTTAATAAAGATCTTCAAGAAATGAAACACTTGTTGGCATATACGAATGAAGGTTACTACAATTATTATGCATAAAATGCAAAATATTTAATTTTTTTGTAGATTTACTACATAAAAGGTCACAAGCTGCCTACCTCGAGTAATTACTGACAGTGTGTGTGTGTGTGTGTGTGTGTGTATATATATATATATATATATATTAAAATTTGTCACTTAGCTGATTGAGGTTATATTCAACACTTAAACTGGAGATTCATTGACAGACCATTTAGTAATCTTTAATCACCATGAAATGGGATGTCTTGACAAAAACCAAGTCATTTAACATCGGTAATAAGATGTGTAAATTGTGCCAAGTGGAAAAATTGCCGATTATGCTTTACCCTAAACAGCATAAGCTGCTTAACAAAAGATTGGAGATCATGACAGCATGCAAGGGAATTCATACTAGCAAGCTATGAATCCAGGTAGGGTACTTATATAAAACCCATCAATTTTTTTTCTCTCCCCTCTTTACTAGGAACATAATTGCATATATAAGTGTATCTTGGGCTGGAATATCCCAATTTTACTGTCCCACAATACCTAATTGGTAGAAATTGCAGCAACAGAAAGGTTGTTTTTCTAAATATTTTGTTTATTTGAATATATGTGACAATAGGAAAACTGTAATAGTTGCCAACGCGTTACGTCCAATATGGATTTTCTCAAGGCAAAAAACGAAATGAATTTCATTTAAACAAAGTAACTAATAATAACAAAAACAAAATGTCCTTAGTTATTTTGTTTAAATAAATTCATTTTGTTTTTTGCCTTGAGAAAGTCCACATTGGACGAAATGCATTGGCAACTATTACAGTTTTCCTATTGTCATTTATAAATATTGTCTTTTCTACAGGTTAACTCTGAGAAATTTTCATATATATATATATATATATATATATATATATATATATATATATATATATATATATATATATATATATATATATATTATATATATATTATATATATATATATATATATATATATATATATATATATATATATATATATATATATATATATATATATATTATATATATATATATATATATATTATATATATATATATATATATATATATATATTCTAAATTTGATCCTGTGCTAGTATTTGGTATGGGAATGGCATGTCCTTCCCACACCCCACCCTGGGGATTGTTTTTTCTCAAAGCAACTATGATATTAGAATTACATCTAATACACCCAAAGTGTAACTTCTCCTTTGAACTAAAAAAAAAAAAAAAAAAAAAAAAACAAACCAACAATGTCTACAGTTCATAGCAAGGTGTTGCAAGTGTCTTTCAGTAGACATCAGATAAAAAAAAAAGCTAAGAATCATCTCTTGTCAATTAGAGGGAGAAGTAGAGATATAGATTTAACAAACCTATTTGGCTGAGGGCCATGTTGTATAAATAGTTAGCAGTTAAGTGACATCAGGTAGTGCTCACTGCTCATTTTGCAGAAGTGAGAACTATTTGGAGAGTCAAGTTGAATTTGTAAGTGGCATATGGTGGAAGACAGGTATTTTTTCTCTCTCTCTATACAAACACATTCACAGTGTCCAATTCTACCAGTTCAGACCTTTACAGCCAAGACCTGCTATACCACATGCACAGCAATGGGCCTTTGATTGGCAGGAAACATTTAGTATTTAAAAAAAAAATAAAATAAAATAATGTCTATTTTAACTTTTCAAACATTTTGCAAATGTAAAGTGAACATGCTGTATAGGATGAGGAAAACAAAAACAAATACCTTAACTTGGTATATATATTTTTTTAACTAATGTTCACCAAAAACAAGGCCCAAGAGCCAGTCAAGGTATAGGGTTATTGTGTGAAGTGGTATTAACCTAAGGGCAAGAAGTAAACTTCTTGGGGCTATGCAAGAAAGATAACAGCTAAATCTGGACTTGAAGAGGTCAACATTTAATTAGTGAATAACATTTCAGAGTTCAGGCGGAGACATTAGAAGTATAAAGTGGAAATAAACTTTATAAGGGACCAGAAACCCAATCCTAAGCAAGAAACAAGGGATAAACCTCTACTCCTGTTCAAAAGACTGAAGAAGAGTGTGAATCAGAGCACTTCATAAGAATATTTTTTAACATCAAATATATTTTTAGTCAATTGCTTAAACCTACCAACAAGTGGACATAACTATTACTAACTAAATGGCCTGCCTACAAAACTCCAGTTGAGGTGCTGAACATCAATCAGCTAAGTGAAAAATGTTTCTTTATATATATATATATATATATATATATATATATATAAATGTAATGGAATAACCTGTCCCCCCCCCATGGGTGACTAAACTATAGGTAGTAACTATCTATAAGTAGCTGTAAGTCAATGGACTACAGAGTCTAACCGAAATCTTTTCAGCTCGACGGTCGAACTCTCTGCTTCTGAGCAGAGAGGAACCCAGATGAGGCTTAGCCGAAGGGCAGAGTCTCGTTCGAGGAGATTGACCAACCCGATCCCGTTTATGTGGGTTCTATGGGCATTTTTTGGCCAAGCCTACAGGCTCAGAGAACCCACGTTAAACCTGGCCTTGTGCTACATGTGTCAGATAAGTGGCTTGCTGCTTTCACCTATCTCTCTTACCCACAATATGCCCTGTAAGGATTAAATTTTCCAAGCCCCGTTTTCTCATTATGCGTCCAAGGAATTTCAGCTGTCTTTTACTGATTTTGTGTTTAAGTGTTCTCTGCTCACATTTTCTTTAAGACTTCTTCACTTCATACATGGAATTCTCAGTATCCTTCTGTAGAAGCACATTTCTGTTGCCTTTTGTTTTTTCCTCATCCTTAATTTGGTTTAGTTTATTTTGTTTTATAGCACATCAGTACTTCAATGGGTTATTTAATCCCATCAGGATTTTTAGGATACGTTTATATGAATAGAATATGTATTTCCCACTGGTAATTTGTTTCTTTTTTTTCAAAAATGTATTGCTGGTATTTTTTACTATGGAAATATATTTTTATACTTTCATAGTGTTTTGACTGTGAGAAACGAGAAGACTTACCTCCCGCAAAGTGAATTTGCTTGGCGTGTCAGGTCCTGTTGAAAGATCTCAACTGGCATTAAAAGAGAAATGGATTATTCCGAAATTCCTATATCGCGGGCAGACGTACAAAGGGAAAAAGTATAAAAAAGACTAAGAATTCAAACCAGCTTGAATTTATAAAACCGGAAGTCTTGGGCGAACAAGAAGTAAGTCTCGTATGCAAATTTTAGCTGCCCCCGATGCAGGCATAAATAGTGAGTCTGTGAGGAAGATGGCAAAACATTTGTTGGCGTGATGGTGTACCTGCATACTAATGAGAACGAGAGAATAAGGAGGAGGTCACTAGCAACAGCTCAGTTGGTAGAGCGGAGGACTGGAAAAGAAAGCAAGCACTTTAATCCATTTCAGTCATCACAAATGACGGGCAAACTGAATTACCCCCACATTGACACCAGTTTGAAGGTTAACTATTTGCCCATAGCTGTGACCCTAACAGGTGCTACCATCGCAGGTCAGGGTGGACCTGGGAACAACAGCAATTAGGAGGTGGTTACGTGCTCCTCAAAATTTCCCAATCAGAAGCCTTGCTGCCAGATGCAGTTTATCGTCATACTGAGGATAAGGGAAATTGTCCAATATTCACTGCCATATTAGAGGATGGATACCACATAGCAATCCAGCACTCTTTTCATTGTTTCTAATAACATCCTTATACTTTGGAATGCTGCTTTCAAGAGTCCAATGCAAGTTCAGATCCCAGAGTTGCATTTTCCATCCTCTGTTAAAATGCTTCCCAGATATTCAAACTTCTGCATCTGCTTGATGTTTATATCTCTAATTTATATATTTTTTTCCTCTTGCTGATGAAGATGCTTTCTGTTGATGGTTAGCCCTTTTCATTCACTTTCTTCTGCCACCCTGTCTAGGAGGTCATGTAGTTTTCTTTCAGAGTCAGTCATCAACATGGTTTCATCTGTGTATCTTATACTGTTAAGCTTACTTAGGATGTCATCGCTGTAGAGGTGGAATAAATTTGTCGAGAAGATGTATTCTTGTCTCATGACCCTTTCTATTTTTTTTTTATATAGCTACTCTATTTTCTATCTGTTTGCAGACAGTTTTGAATTCAGAGATTACTATGCTTGTACTTATATAAAGGGTGCCAAATGTGTATTTCAACAAGACTTTGGAATGAAAAGACGAAATATCTTGGTAAGAGAATTAAGAGTAAGGAAGAAGGGAAAAAAAAAAAAGTCAAAATTCAGTCAATTATATACACCCCCTGGAAGAATGTTGCAGACAAATATTTCCGTGTTTTAACAGATGATGGGAAATGAGACCAAAATCTAAAAACTCATAGGAATAATGAAAGATGCCTTCTGAAAAGCTAAACAAAGTATTAAGAAACAGGAAAATTTCATTACAAACAAAGAAAAGAGAGCTGAACTGCTATGTGATCAGAGATACCAAAAGCAAAGAAGCATGAAAATTTAAATATCTGGAAAATCCAAAGGCATATTGAGATAGCCAAGAACACATTCCAAAAGCTAAGCAGACTGAGAAATAGTAAAATTTCTCTAGAAACAAGGAAAAGAGTTCTACACTGATATGATATTTGTCCTCCTGTATGGCAGTGAGTGCTGGACAATCTTCTCAAAGATGAAGAGAAGACTTGAGGCATCAGAGATGTGATTCTATAAAAACAATACCAAGAATACCATGGATAGACCACATAAGCAACAGGAAGGTTTTAAAGAAAATGGACAATTTGGCTTGTGGAAGCAAATATTAAAAGAAGTACATGTACTTGAGGAGTTGGAAAGATGCCTCCCAAAAGACAAGCAATGTATTAAGAAACAGGAAAATTTCTTTAGAAATAAAGAAAATAGTGCTCAACTGCTAGCTAACATCAACCTTTCTATAGGACAATGAATGCTGGACAATTTCCTCACAGGAAAAGGAAAGAGATTTTTTTTTTTTTTTTTAACAGCTTATCAACCCTTTGTGTGATATTTAAAACCAAAACATACCTTGGATTGTAAGAATTTTTTTTCTAATCGAATTAATAGGAGTAGATAGCTTCACCTCTCATCCAATTCACACTTCTCTTCAATCTTTTCGATTAAGCTTCTAGTTCCTTCTAAATTCTACTTCAACTTCTACTTCTAATGTATATTCTTTCCTACACTAATATAACTCCACACAGTAACCCTCTACCTTGAGTGACTCTCAGGAAATGATTTTTACAGATGCAAGTCATATTGTTTAACCCATAGCTAGAGAAGGTAAGATGGATTCATTTGCATACAAGTAAATATAACAAACCTGTCTGGAATTCAAACTCTGCTCTCCAATTTCTCATTCCGAGACACTATCCATTATTGCCAACCACACATCCCCCAGATGAAGAGGAAACTTGAGGAAAGAGAAATGTGATCCTATAAAAGTCTCTTGAGAATACCATAGACAGAACATGTGAGCAACGAGGAAGTTCAAGACACACAAGGAAAGAGCCCTAGAAAAATTTGACACTCACAAGGCAAAATAGGCAGAAAGAAACAATGTGTAATCTACCTAGTGAGGTTATATAAACAGAAGACAGAACAAGAACTATGAAGGATGGTAAAACAAGCGGTAAAGCTACAAAGGGTTGTAAGTCGTGGAGAGCCATGATCAGCTACACCCTGAAGGGACGCAGCACAAAGAGAAGGATACTTACATTTCAATTAGTGTGCTTTCATGCCTTCATAGTGTTATCTAAGCAGTCATTATCTCAAACATTATTCAGACACGCATCTTAATTGTTTTTATCAATGTTTTTTTCCTCCAACCTTTATTTGGTGAGGTTTGAAGTTAACTGAATTTCTTCAAGTCTTACTATTTGCATTCAACATGTCCAAATTCCCCCCCCCAAGAATATGTTCAACTGGCTCCGTGTATACTCCGCCTTTATATAGGATGACATCATCATAAATAATACAGAAAGTCATGCAAACAGCAAGACTTGAATCAAATACTACTTCTGCAAACTCTTTGTTCAATTAGCAAAGAAAATACAAGTTTTACAATCATTTATTTATTTTATTTTATTTTTTTTTTTTAAACACAAGAAATGAAGCATCACAACAAAATGGAGTTTAGTGATTCAATGTGCTCATTCAAAGGATACACAGCCCAGGTTATTTTAGAATCTGAAGAAAAATATGTGTAGTTTATCATATCTAGGATGGTGAAGAGAGAAGACAGGCAATCCCTGTGCCATTTTTAAATAAAAAAGGTCTGTTTTCTTTGAAATTCAGGGTCTCATATTTACTTGGGCTTGAACGACAATCCCTGGAGCTGTTAAGAAACACACAATTACTATAGAAAAATTTGATTATAGGCAACTATTATGCATAATATTTTTTAATTATTTCTTCCTCTTTTGATCAAAGTGGTTCAGTTTTGGAAGCTGCTGATAGTGAGTTTGTTGCTCACTGTGTGGCCCATGAAGATGGCATACTCCTTCCACCATATTTTCTTTGATTAGCAAAGAAAATATACATTTTATGATGTATTTTTCATCTTTTTTTGTGAAGAACCTTGCCCCTTCTGTTTGTCTCAAGGTTCTTGATAAGATCCAGAGACAGATATGGCCCTGATCTGGCATCTCATCTGCAGTCGCTCTCTCACAGACATGCCGTCGCCTCCCTCTGTCATTTTTACAAATACTTTCATGATAACTGCTCCAAGGAGCTGCTTTCGCTGGTTCCCAGACTTCATGAATTTAAGCGTTCTACTAGGCTGGCATCTCGCTCACATCCTTTCACCATTGAAACTGTTAAATGTAGCCGTCTCTTCTACTCCAATAACTTCATACCTCGCACCTCTCACCTGTGGAACTCCCTCCCCTCTTCCAGTTTCCCTGATAGCTATAATCTCCAACTATTCAAATGTAATGTCAATCGAGATCTCCAGATGCCTTGATCTATCCCCTATCCTTCTCTTCATCCTTTCCTCTATCACTCCTATTTGCTCTCGCTCCAACTCTCTGTAACCCCTTGCAATGCTAGTGGCTTCCCGCCTTGCTTGGGGTGAAATGCTTAAGAAAAAAAAATGAAGCATCACAACGAAATGGATTATTCTAGAATCTGAAGAAAAAATTGAAAACTAGAAGAAATGCAAAATGAGTTGGGTATTGACATTTCTGGCATTTATTTTAGTCAATTTGCTAACATTTTGGGAAACCATTGAACATGCACATTCATTGTTGAATGATGCTAAACAAGTTGCCAGATTTCCCTTATAATTCGCTCATTTTATATGAATGCATTGAGATAGATAGATAGATAGATAGATAGATAGATAGATAGATTAAAGGGTTAAATAAAGCCTCAGCTTGAACAAAACTCATATCTCGGTGCCAAAATTCTATGCTGACATGAAAACATTTTTGCAAGTCTTTTCTGCAATATGGTTACTTTCAAACATTGACTATCTACTACTACAATGACAGTGGTAGTAGAATACAGTCCAGTTTGATTACATCATTGTCTGGAAAAAAAAAAAGAAAAGAAAAAACAGATAAACACACCCAGATTCATCAGCAAGATATTTTTGGCAGCAAAGACACCAAGAGAATTCTGAAAACTCTGGTAAAACAATTTACAGAGAAATTATTTGATATTTGCTTTCATTGCAGATAAACGAATCCCTTCACAGCAAAATGGAAATAGGATTAAATAGTTTTACTTGGGAGATGAACAAATATTTCGTTCAGCTTCTGGAATTCCTATCTAGATCTTATCAGATAACTTGGGGGTGGGAGGCGAATAGAAACTAACATGAAAAGGATTGTTGCACTCAGTGGTGCACTTGAAACAGTCAAAGAGAGTATTATGAAGAAATCAGAGAGAGACTAGGAGAGAGAGAGAGAGAGGGGAGAGAGAGAGAAGAGGGGAGAGAGAGAAGAGGGGAGAGAGAGACTAGAGAGAGAGAGAGAAGAGGGGAGAGAGAGAAGAGGGGAGAGAGAGAGAAGAGGGGAGAGAGAGAAGAGGGGAGAGAGAGAAGAGGGGAGAGAGAGAAGAGGGGAGAGAGAGAGAAGAGGGGAGAGAGAGAAGAGGGGAGAGAGAGAGAGAAGAGGGGGAGAGAGAGAGAAGGGGGAGAGAGAGAGAGAAGAGGGGAGAGAGAGAGAAGGGGGGAGAGAGAGAGAAGAGGGGAGAGAGAGAGAAGAGGGGAGAGAGAGAGAAGGGGGGAGAGAGAGAAGGGGGGAGAGAGAAGAAGGGGGAGAGAGAGAAGAGGGGGAGAGAGAGAAGAGGGGGAGAGAGAGAGAGACGAGAGAGGGGAGAGAACATCTACATGACAGCATTACTAAAATCTTCCTAAATGTCAAGACCAGTGCTTAAGTATTTAGGAAACCTAATGTCACTTGATCTCCAGTAAAAAAAAAAAAAAAAAAAAAATATAAAATGACAAGCACATGTTTAGTTAATAAATAATAATTAGGGACACAAACCAGAATCTATCTGAGAATAGTTAAAGATTCTTTGGAACTTAAACATTCAGACAATCAACCTATCCATTCTTTGAAGTCTGACAAGTTTCAAAAATTGTCAAATGGCTTGTTGGGTAGGGGAAGATACAAAAAGTGAATGAGAAGATTCATAAATGCCAGAATGGTGACCAAGACAAGTAAAAATATTTGGTTTACAAACGTGAAGACTATGTCAATGAGCACTTGGAGCAATTTTAGTTTATGTGGGATTCAGCTGATAATGTGCATGCAGGTGTGCATTTAAGCATCTAGTGGGCATTTTTATCTATGTCTGATGGTTGTCCGTATGTTGATTGGGAGATGTTTTGCAGGAGCTTGAAAAAATTTAAGTTACACCAGTTGTAGTTATAGGTAGACAGATTTTAGATTCTTTAAGTATGGATTTTATAAAAATTGATGATCAAATAATGTTTGTTTATAGAGGGCAAAATATTTATTAGGATTCCTTGTAAGTATTTTCTACATGATAAATTATGTTCTTTTCTAAATATGGTGACATTTATTAAATCAAAAGGTATGGCAGATTTTGTTTTTTGCATGTTACGAGTGAGTTTAAAGGTTTGTCCCAACACAAGTCTCTCTTATGTTCACAAAAGCAAAAATTCAATTAACAACATTCAAGAAACTGTTAAAAAATGAAAACAAATACTAGACTAATAGAATACCACACTACTACACCCACACCATACAGTTTACCCAAAACATACAAACCCGACATACCCATTATGCCTAGCGTTAACAGCACCTCCTCCCCACAGACCCGAAAAACTAACTCCGTTCCTAGGCACCATCAACCCAACATGCATTAAAAACTCTGCTAACTTAATCCAGAGGATAAGAAATAAACATTAACAACAAGGTTATGGCTAGCTTAGATGCCAAATCATTATAAAGGCCATAATGTTGATTATATATGTCTGATCTTTTTCTTATAATAAATCATACTGCTTGAGCCATATCTTAATATAGTTTTCTTTGATGCGTGGCTAGTGAAATGGCAATCAATCGATCATATTTCAACCCTGACTTAAAGCCTATTACTGTCTACATTATATAAGGTCTGTCTGGAGAGAACTTAGTCATTTGAGATTATATATATATATATATATATATATATATATATATATATATATATATATATGTATGTATGAATGTATACATGGGGCATATGTATGCGTGTATATGTATGTGAAAAAAGTGTGTATATGAATATAGATGAATATGTGTATGTGTGGATATGTGAATATATTTTTAGGTTTTTGTATATATATATATATATATATATATATATATGTATGTTTGTGTATGTGTATGTATATATATATATATATATATATATATATGTGTATATATATATATATATATATGTGTATATATATATATATATATATATGTGTATATGTATGTATATGTATATATGTATGTATGTGTATATATATGTGTGTATGTGTGTATGTATGTGCATGTACACATATGTCTGGGTGTGTGTGTGTGTGTACATGCCTAAGTGTATGTACCTAATTGTATATGTTTTTTTTGTTTTTTTTTGTGTGTATTAGTATGTGTTTTTGAACATAGAAATATTTGGTCCTTGCGAAATGAGACAATCGTTATATTCATCTTCATATATTTATATTTGATTTTAAATTTTAAGTAAACACAATTTTATTTCCTTCGTCCCATCCTCTCCCCCCCCCTTCCCCTTTTTTTTTTTTTTTTTTTTTTCCCCTTCCTATCCGAATTGTCTGTGGTGTGTATATGTCACCACGAAATGTATCTTTATGTATTAGACATCCGTCGACTTTCTTTCTCTCCTCTTTTAAATCCACCCCACCCACATCTCCAAAAATTCTCTGTCACTCATCCTCATACTTACACTTTCTCTAAATTCTGTTTTGAATTCCGGAGTTGTTTTTTCCGTTTTCATTTTGAATTTGTAGGTCTGATGATTTGGATCATATTTACGATTCCAATGGAATAAATTATGACCATGGAATATTAGTGTTTAAGCCTTTTTATTATATATATATATATATATATATATATATATATATTCAGTATTCCAATGCAGATCAAACTATTCACCAGCACTTTCAAGCGTCCTGAAAGATTTCTATCTGAATTTCTAGAATAAAGTTATTTATACTAATTATATTTGCACTATTGTCCTCATCTTTATTGTTGTTATCACATTTCAGACGTTGTGCCCTCCAACCTTCCTCAGATGTATATTGATCTGGATAACCTACATGGAATTCTGAAAATGAACACTTTATTTAATCTATGGTAGTAAACTGTTCTCATTCCACTGCCCATGTCTCAAAATATCACCTATGGAACCACGGCCTAGTGGATTAAAACATTGGTTCATGGAATTGGTGGCAGTGTTTGTGAGTTCTATGCCTGGGCTGGGCAGTATATACTTGGAAACAGGGCAAGCAATAACTGAGCAGTACTAAAAATAAGAACTAGACAATATCTTTAGACATGGGCAGTGGAATGAGAACAGTCTTCCCACCATAAACTAAATAAAGAGTTCAGTTCAGAATTGCCTGTAGGTTACCCAGAGCATTATACACCGGAGTAAGGTCAGAGGGTACAACAGCTGAAATGTTGTGATAACAACAAGGATGAGGATAATAGTTTGAATAACTAGTATTAATAATCCTGAAAGATTTGCACAAAACATACTCAGTGACATCCTCTGCTAGCAAAGATGTCGGGGGGAATAAGACAAGGATGTGGCTTCTCAATACACTTATTCAACCTTTACATCAAAGCAATCCTGAGAAAATTTAAAGTCTTATTAAAATTCAATACAGGTAGCCATAATCTTAAAATAACATATGCAAGTGAAAGTGTTGATAGCAAACAAATTAAAGAAACTACAAAAACTCCGAGAGAAGGTAGTAAAGGAAAGCCAGAAGAAAGGACTAACTATCAATTGTAAGACAGAATGTATAGCTGTCAGCAAAAGGAACAGCCCAAGATGAGAATTATGAAAAGTCAAGCAAGTACAAACATTTAACTATTTAGGTCTTTCAAAAGAGGACAGAAAGTAAGATACTAAATCCCCAAAACACACTGGAATAGCAAAAGATGCCTTCCAAAAGTTAAAAATAGTATTAAGACACAGGAAAATTTTGTTAGAAAAAAAAAAAAGAGAGTACTGAACTGTTATGTAATATATTGTTTCTCCTATATAGAAGTGAATGGATGGAGGAGAAACTTTACACAGCAGAAATGTGGGCCTACAGAAGGATGCTGAGAATAACATGGACTGAACATATGAACAGTAATCAAGTTTTAAAGAAAATGTAAAATCAGAGATAGACAGTGGAAATTTCTAGAACACATGAGCAAAGAGGGCTTGGAAAATTTGACACTCACAAGAGAATGAATGCAAAAAGGACAGAGAAAGGAATCAAATAAGAAATCATAGTTTGGGTCTCCTAGTGTTTTTAAAGAGTAACTTTATGTGAAGGGATCATAAAGAATGGGGATTTTAAAAGAAAATAAAAATTTCATGCAAAATAAATGTAAACAAACTATGAAAATCTGATGCCTATATGAAGAAAGATTACGCCAAATTAAGGTGTCGAATGAAGATAAAATAATTTCATTATTTCTAAATTCTTATAACTTTTACATACATAGGACACTGAAGGTAAAAGGACAAAGGCCTAAATCCCTCTGCAGGAGCTAACCTGAAGACCACCTAATGCAAATCACATGATTTTTTTAATCTGTAAATAGGTTTCTTTTGTCTCTTCAAATATTTTAAGCTCATTATGATGGCAATTGACAATACAGCTCACTGGCATCATTTGTGACCCAATTCTCTTTCTATTCAAAATGGCTGGCACTGGATAAATCTGCTTCTCAGAAATTCAAGTTGTAAACACTTAAAATAAGTAAAAATAAAAATCACTATATTGACTAATTGTAAAGAAAAATATTTTAAGAATCTGAAAAGAAAGGAAAAGAAAACTCAACCAATCTTTTACAGATTGAAAATATTTCCTTTCATAACTCAAATGAAACGATATAATAAAGAAACAATACGATAAAAAAACACAGAGAGAGAGAAAGAGAGTAAAAACAAGAGAGAGGAAAAATAATGGTTTTGCTTGGTATAATCCAGCCTTTACTTCTTATTCTGGGTACCATACTATAAAAGAGCGATCAACAAACTCACATCTTTAAAGCCAGTCCTTAAACTTTGTGAATTGGGACTCCCTATTGTTCAAAGAAATTTATTACAACAAAAAACATCACCTTATTTAGTATGTTCTCTGCCTGAAATAATGCAAATATTTCCAGTAAAATCAATCATTGATAATTTTCCCTATGGAAGACCAGACACACAAAAATATCTGACTACAGAAAACTGGCTGTGAGATTCTCCTTCAGAAGAATTCTGTCTTTTTGCCATCTTTATAAATACAACACATTTAATAATTATTTTTTTACTATTGGTTTTTGTTTTTTTATTCCTAGAGACAATTTTTGAAACATGAGACGACAATCACTCATTTTCAGTTTCAGTAGCAAATATGAGGTGGTGTTCCTCTCACTGAGCCTAACACTCATCTTTAACTCAAAGTTATTAACCTAGGCTGGTTGGCAACTAAGGCTAAAGATCTGTGCCTGCCATTTATTCACAGTTGGGAAAAACAATGGATAAAGGCTCTCCCCACACACACACAAAGGGGCGTGACTGCAAAATAAACACATATGGTCTCAGCTCAAACTATGAGATGCATTTGAACCACGGGAAACCATGGGAAATTATTTAAAAAAAGTAAAAATAAAAAAAAAAATTATCTAACAGAACAGCAAATAATGAGAGCACAAATTAAAGAGAAGTCTCAGTTTTCAACAAGGCTGTCAAAGATTTTGGTCAGGGGCTCCATTATATGATCCACTTTGCAATGTTCCTCAGTACATTTCTAACATGTAGATTGGTAAATTAACAAAGAACTCTTCTTTTTTAACAAGGGGAAAATTCTAACATTTCACACTTATTGCAGGAAAATGGGGCCTAGTTTCTCTCGGATAAACTACATGACATTTTAGTAATAAAAATACAATTAACACAAAAACCTAAATACCTTTGTGTGCTGTTTGCACATCTTTATGACTATATGTCGTATTTGCATGAAAATAGAGTTTGATGAAACCACTTTCCCATCCCAAAAGTCATACAACTGCAACATTGGTACAGATAGTAACGAGAAAGATAATTACCCTACTTTTAATGGTGGAAAAAAAAAAAAAAAAAAAGAGAGTTCTAACATTGAGAGTAATGAAAAGCTGTCTGAAGATAGGAAATAAGCAAGTACACAAAAATAGAAAGATTAATAAGACAAGGATATGTTTTTTCACTAGATTTATTTAATCTATCCAGTGAGACATTTCTAAGAGAAATAAGAATCCTACCAGGATTTTTTAATATGCAAAAATAGGAAGTGTAGTAAGACAAGTTTGATTTGGTTATTTTTGTTTAGTGGCACATCAACCCCTACGGGTTATTTAATACTGAAATCTAAATATCTTGCATTCAATAAGACAAGGATATGTTTTCTCACTATTTTTACTTAATCTATACAGGGAGACAATCCTCAGAGTACTAAGAGTCCTACCAGGATTTATTAATACACAAAAATAGAATATTGCAAGCCTTTTGCTAAACGATCACTATTTTTATAGCAAATGTTCTGACAAGTGACATTCATTACTTCCACAAGTCCAGAACTTCACAGCTAAGATACACCTTGCTATGTACATTGGAAGGAATCATCCACATTCCCTTCATATTCCATTTGTAAGGAGGAAGTTCCATTTAGACAGATTCTTCCCAAGAACTGCTACTTTGTGCAAGAGACTCCCAAGAAGATGGTTCTCCATTCAGTATAAGGCTTATGGCCACATCAAGTTGAAACACAGGTTTCCACAAATCACCAAAGTTAAGCAACATTGAGCCTGGTCAGTACCTAGATAGGTGACCACTTAGGAAAACCAGGTGCTGTAATTTTGAGTGGGTGACATATAGACAGGATTGGTAATCAGAGAGCTAAGTTCCAATTCATGTTGGGTTTCTTATATTCACACACACAAATACACTTGGAGAAAGTATGAAACCACCTCTTCTTCCCCTCCAGCTATGGGTTAATTAAAAAGAAATTTGACTAAATCATTATGATCTATAAAAAAAAAAAAAAAAAAAATTTAAATTTAAGAAAAACAAAACTCTTACAATCTAAAAATATTTTCTGATTTAAATAACCTGCAAAGGGTTGATAAGCCATAAAAAATGAATCAATCACTAATCTTAACTGCTTCACATCTATGGTCAACTTTATATCCTCAATCTGCACTTCTAACCACCTCTTTTTTACATTCATACAAAAAAAACTCATTTACTAATTATTTACCTTGATGGCTCTTGAGCATTGAATTGAGTAAACAATAAATGTAAAAATAAATTAAAGCTTTCTGAATTCTTTACATGAATAATTATAGCACCAGCCAAGATTCCAACAGTAACTACATACCAAAAGACAATTCTTCATTTGAATTTATTTCTTTATTGTCTGTAGAAGGGCATGGTTTTGTGTAATGGTACCTCCCAGTATTCTTGTAGATTAAATGAAGGGTCCAGCTTGTAATTCCCTGTAGCCTACCTGGGTCGATATACACCTGATGCTAAAACATTGTGATAACAACAAAGACAAGGACATTAGTACGCATGGAAATAGTGTAAATATCAAAGACATGTTTGTAAGTTCAACAATTCTTTAATTCTAAAAGTTTTCAACCTAATTTAAAAGTTTAATTCCAGTAAAATATCACAATATGTCAACATCTTTATATTATATATATATATATATATATATATATATATATATATATATATATATATATATATATATATATATACTTTGAAGATATAGTGTTAAAGCTAAGCACAGTGTCATGAAATGGCATTTGTATATTAAATACACATAATTAAGATAAATGTCATCAACTTACATCAGAGAAGTATTTCCTGTAGATATAAGCTACTCCAGCATGCAGGCCATGTCAGCCCTGTCCCAGAGTAATGTCGGAAATATTATGAATGCTACGTTTGAATAGTAAATGAAAGTAGCTATAAATGTCAATGACGTTTTCGCTTCTGGATAAAGAGAGGCTCTACTACGGCTGCATATAACCCCACCACCACATCGCCACTGCCCCGCCCCAAACACCTAACAAACACATGGCAAAGTGGATGACCATCAATGCAGGTAATAAGAAAACAAAAGACCTTTAACCATATTCCAATAAAGGACTGTACGTGTTAACAGATTATCGATCACACATTGTTTGTACTTGTAAAGTAGTCAAGCGAATTGATAAACTGACCAGAAGCTCTCAATATTTGCAAAAACAATCATGGCAGTGAATTTAACCAGTAGCGTTAGCTAAGTAATAAGAGAAATGAACCAATACACTGAGTAACAGAGGTTTTTTCCATAGAGATAAAAGTAATCAGAATTCCGCATCCAGGTTTGGTTTTTTTTTTTTTTTAATCATGACAGGGAGAGACTACCTTATATTAACACCTCCACTGCTGTTGCCATACTTACGTCTTTAAGAAACCAACAGTAATCCAATATATTTTGGTTGGTTACTCATATTCCAAGCACACCTCTCTGCTAGAGTGGCTAATCCATCCCTGTTGTAGATGCTTGCTCAGGCACATTTGTATTTGTTCAACACCCAAAGCCCACCTGTGGTTTATAATGCACTTACGCTGAACAGATATTAGTTACAGTTTCTGGGAGAGAGGGAATAAACAGTTTGAACAAGACAAGCATGCTCAAGCCCTCAGTCATGATGACTTGCAACTTCATGCTAACCCAATTGCTGATGGCTTCTAAACAGGTTTTGTCAATCCAGTTTCAAGGCTTAGGTGGCATGATTTCAGGCACTTTCCAAAAGGTGCCACCAAAGACCAAAACAATAACATCAAAAAGTCACCTTCCTTATAAATTGACTATTCCAAGATTTGAACCCAGATTCTAGGATGAGAAAGTGAATGTTCTAATCACTCAGCCGCATACTCTTCAACTTCATAAAGATTATATATATATATATATATATATATATATATATATATATATATATATATATACACACACACACACACACTCTCTCTCTCTCTCTCTAGACTCTCAAGTCATTTTTGACATATGAGGGTCAAACAACTCAGTTCTTAGAACCAAAGACAACTTTTATTACCAATATAACATATGAAAGTGCATAGAACATTTATATGCTAATGCCATTATATATTTCTACCAATTCCCTGTCAGCTCCCTTATATTGAAATGCTTGTTTTGTAAAAACCTCCATAACTACAATAGATAAATTTAAAAATTCTAAAATAAATATATTGCATGTTCACGCATGTTTTTAAAAATCATTTTCACAACACAACGCAGACTTTATTGTGGTTAGTTTGTCTTTGTAATTTATCCCTAAAGATGATCTTAGAAAAGCTCAAAAGTATTTTTGTTTAAAAAAAAAAAAAAAAAAGCTACATTGCCTTTTTTGATGAATTTCCTCTTAACATCAAGAAACTGATTAGACAACTGAAAAGCATTAGTATCAAATCAAGTAGGCAAAATATGTCTATATTATTCAATGAAATATGTTTGAATATATATTTAAAATTTAAGAAACAGCAGATATTTTATATATATATATATATATATATATATATATATATATATATATATATATATATATATATATATAAAAAGACATTTTTATGTTTAACATTCTTTTTATAGATACAAGTATTTAAGTAATTGCTCTGTTTATAATAAACAGTATTACATAACATTTACCGGCCTGAATGTCCGAGAAATTTTCATAGAAAATATTTGTTCTTTGACAGGATTTGAACCTGCATCCTATACGGAACCGTCATTTACGCTGACGTGCCTTACTGATCGGCCACAAAGAAGCGTTCGGTAGACAAGGTCGAATTTACTGCTTATAAACTTCAATCTTCCATGAATCTCGTACATTCATAACTGCTCTGGCATATCAAATATAAACAAATGACGTCATATATTAAGAAATGGACAAAGTCCGACAATTTATTTATTAAATAGGATGCAGGTTCGAATCCTGTCAAAGAACAAATATTTTCTATGAAAATTTCTCGGACATTCAGGCCGGTAAATGTTATTTAATACTGTTTATTATAAACAGAGCATTTACTTAAATACTTGTATCTATAAAAAGAACGCTAAACATAAAAATGTCTTTAATAAATAAATTGTCGGACTTTGTCCATTTCTTAATATATATATATATATATATATATATATATATATATGCTCAATATTAACAGTATTAAAAATAGAGCATAAACAATATTATATGAAAAGATTACTTAAAGTATAAGTAATCTTTTCATATAATATTATTTATTAATTTATTTTTCTTGTGTTCAAACAAGTGTTTTCTTTTGTGAGCACAGAGTGTGTAGAAACTGTTCAAATGTTCTGTAAGTGAGCACTTTCAGCTATACTTTTAGCCATTATCAAGGATGATTTTATTTTTACTTTTTAACTGAATGGTGGAGTAATGGATAGCAGCTCAGATTGAGGAATCAGAGAGCCAAGTTCGAATTCCAGTTGAATCCATTACATTCACTTACATGCTTATACCCTTGCGAAAGATATGATTCCTCTTCTTTGCCCCCTAGCTATAGGCAAATAGCAGGACAGACAAGGTTCTATAGCCTTGAATAGCAACTAGTCTACTGCAGAAAGAATTGGCAACTTACTACAGGAAAAAATCTGCCTCATCATTCATATTGAAAGATACATGATTGCCTAAGCATGTATTATGCATGGCACATAACTGACTAACTGATGGGTTGTGTATCCATTTCTAGAGTTATAGGGATGTTTATTTTTCAAACACAGCACATTATGGCTGTGTTTGTAGTTAATATTATTGAGCATTTCATTTTCTTTTTTATTATTAAGGCTTCAATTATTTTTAATCTTTTTTAAAATATGGATGGGGTTATTATACTTGTATTTTCTACTGGTATATTTCAAATTGGAATTTGGTAAGTTTTTGTGTGTGTTTAAATGGGTTCTGATGGAGATGTGGTCAAACAGGTGTCACGTAAGGCATCTGGATAGGCATGTAGTTGTATGACCTATGTAATTATTTATGAGTTCAGTTTGATCAGGAACACAGTACCTTTAGAAGCATTTGAATTCATAAATAATGTTCGTTCTTTGTAATTTTGATTTTGCAGGTGTTATTTTTGTGGATAAGGTTAGCCATTTTAAATTTTTTGTAATAGATAATTAAATTAATTTTTTTTGTTCATGTCAATTGGGGTTGTGTATTTCTTCATATTTGTAAATAAAATAAATAAATATATATATATATATATATATATATATATATAAAAAACTTACACCATTTTGAAAGTGGAGTGATGTAGAGCAGTTTAGATTTCAAATTCAATTTTTCATTAGAGGTTTAGACATTCTAAGTTAATTTTATAGCATTCCTTTATTCTACATTCAACACCATCACTTGATAAGACACCAGAAGTGTTGAAACAAAATGGCTATTTTTGTAGTGATTTTATAATGTTTATGTTATAATTTTCGAATAAATAATTATATTTGCTCTACTCTGTATTGAGCACTCTTAAGAAAAGTATTTGTCGGTTATTGGAATTTATTCCATACGCACTAATCCTATATATATATATATATATATATATATATATATATATATATATATATATATATACACACACACACACAACTCTTTTATCTTTTATTGTTCAACATGAAGCCTATTTAATTTTGTTTGCCAGGGACATGTAGTTACTTTGATATTCAAATTTTAAATGATGTCCATGTTTGGGGAACCCTGTGTGTGGGTGTGTGTATCTCCAAATAAAGAAAAAGAACAAACAGATTTAGAATCTACCATTCTTTAGCATTTACTTTTTTTTAAAAGTGCTTAATACAACACAAAGCAAAATATTTTAATAATATTTGTATTTAAAAAATATCTTACATCGCTACATAAAAACTTCTATGTTTTGGAACTAAAATTGTTCCTTCATCAGGCGATGTTAGGTAACTTATGAAGATGATTTACTTTTGAAAACAGAAAACAATATGGTAACTTATTTAAGATTTAAAAAGGAGGTGGGGGAACAAGATTTCAAAGTTTTGTGGGTATGTCTAGTTTAACCAATCAAAAGACAGGTGAAGGCTGAAGCAGAAAAGTGAGAAATATAGGTTGGAGGTTATGGGTAGATGTTATTCAATCCTGTCTAGATGAATTAACTGACATCCAGTTATGAATATACATTTAAGATACATTGCAGTATTCAGAGAGATATATTTAACAAAAGGAGCCTCTAATGTAATTAAATCATTTTTATATATATTATTTTGAACCCAAAATACAATACTTATGTTGAATGGGCAATAAAAAATGGCAATATTAAAGTTAAAAAATCAAGGAATTAAATAAATGTTATATGTACCATTATATATTAATGAAATCATGGATATCTAATTGTAATAAATAGATTTATTATAAAAAATTCTATTAGCTATATTATACAATGACTAGAAATTACTGTTAGTACATTGTACTAACTTAGAAATTCATTATTTTTAGGTGGGGGGTTTGTTGATTCCTTTTAAATACCAAAAATATCTAGAGAAGGATGTTCAATTATGGTAGAACTGTTGTTAAAAGAAATATGTTGATACCATCTTAGTGTAAAAGGGTTTTTTGTGCTAGCACTTATAAAATTTCTTAACATCTGGGTTTTCAGTAGATGAAATGGTGCATTGGTAAACAATAGATTCAGTAAAACAGCTATTTTGCAATGGACAATTTATGAGATTTCTACAATTACATATCAATAGTTGTTTTCTGCATTGGAATTACTATTATAATTTAGGTTTAAGTGTTTATTAAAAATTTTATTATTATGCTTTTTAATAATTTTTTTCTAGATTATCAATACAACTATAACTTAAAGTGTATTTTTATTGAAAATCTTGCTTAGAGGATTATTACATGGAAAATGTTTCACAATCAAAGCAAGAAACATAACACACACCTACCCATAACCTCCAACCTCTATTTCTCACTTTTCTGCTTCAGCCTTGACTAGTCTTGATTGGTTAACCTAAACACACCCACAAAGCCTTGAAATCTTGTCCTCCCTGCTTTTTATATCTTAAATAAGCTACCATATTGTTTTCTGTTTTCAAAAGTAAATCATTTTCATAAGTTACCTAAAAAAAAAAAAAATCACCTGATAAAAGAACAATTTTAGTTCCAAAACTGAGATTTTTATGTAGCGATGTAAAATATTTTTTAAATAATATATATATATATATATATATATATATATATATATATATATATATATATAAAGAGAGAGAGACACATGGCCAAGTGGTTAGAATGTTCACTTTCTCACCATGGTTGATTTGTCAGGAAGGAGATGTTATCGGTCTGAAGGGGGAAAATCCCAGTATGTGGTACCTTTGAAAAGTGCCTGAAAATCTCCAACACAGGTTGACCCAAGCCTTATTAGTTAGATTGGGTAGACGGAACACTCGGGAACCATCAATAGCTGTGGTAGCATGAAGTTACAAGTCATCATGACTGAGGGTTTGAGTGGGCTGGCATTGTCCAGGCTGATCATGCTAGATAACACACTCTCTCCCTGAAACTGTAACTAAGGTCTGCTGAGCATAGTTGCAGTATAAACCCCAGGTGGGCTCTGTGGGTGTTGAACACAAATGTGCCTGAACAAGAATCTGCAAAAGGGATTGGCTAGCTGCCCTAGTGGATGGGTATCCTCAAATACAAGAGGCCAGCAATCCCATTTTTATGCAAGTTTTATTAAAACAACTGACAAGGTACTGCAGATAATTTTTTTCACGACAGTACCTTGTCAGTTGTTTTTAATAAAACCCTCTCTCTCACACACACTACATATATATTTCAGTTTTGTTTGTGTTGGTGTCAAACATTAACCTCCTGATGTCCATTTCCTAAATATTTAAAGGAGCTAAATAGATAGGTTAGAACATTTTAGATTTACAAAAATCTTCCCACTTGTTCCTGATTTGCTCATATTTACTAACCTTTTACCTAGAACTACCTTTGGTTCTTCAGAAAATCTTTTTTATTACTTCTGTAATTATTTCTAATTAAAAAAAAATTGTCAATAATTTCAATCAGCTGTGTGCGTGTTCATGTCAGTACATGCAGATGAAGTGAGAAAGTTTTTCTTACATACACCCACATATGGATATGCAACAGATATCTGCTACCACAGAGAACAAGGTCTTAAGTAAACATTAAGAGTTCTCATAAGCCAGTTGATTTCATCCCCACTTAGCTTCTAGCCTCCTCCCCCACCATTCTATGCTTTTATTTCAAGAGTTCTGCTTGCCTAAGAAGTGGGGGTTGACATTGCTCTTAGAGTTTCGTAAGCAGAGCCAACATTGGCTTTCATCCAAGGCTTGAACATGAGCAAACATACACATTTCAATGTCAACTCTTATTACAGACCTTACCGATAACAGGCCAGGAAATATTTAGCAAAAAAGATCACATGTAGAAGATCACTTGAACAAAAAGAAGAAATTCAAATATTGCACTTAGGCAAAATAAAAGAAAATCATATGCAACGTTTTTGTCTTATCAGGGATTACTTCCCCCCCCCACTCTCTGCAGCCTTGTCCTTGTCATGAAGGTGACATAACAAACCTATCAGTATTTTTTTGGAAAAGATTCAGATGACCTCTAGCCTTTTAGTTCCACTAGTTCAGACCTTTATAGCCACAACAGGCCATCCTACTTCCACAGGGTCAAATCAACCTCATCTACCCCACCCCCCCCCGACATATTCAAATATGCACTCATTTGCCCTCCCTTACAACAACCACATTCAGTAACCCCTATGATGAGTAGCCTTTGAACCTCGTAAATTGTAAGGACAACATTCTACTAAGACAGCTTTTTCCTCAAGAGCTGTTTCTTTGTGAAAGACTCCCAAGTGGATACTTCTCTCAACACAACAATCTTAACCTCTTCAAGTAAAATGAGGAATTGTTTTCTATCCTACTTAACCTCAACACCTCCTCTTACATTTATAGCACACCTCAATTCAGTAAACCTCTACACTGAGTGACTCCGGCGACTATTATTGGTTGATTAATAGATTCGTTTATCAAACCTTTGCAGGTTATTTAAAGCCAGGAAATGTTTTTAGATTGTAAGAATCTGGGGTGAGGAGATAATAGTTTAATGATACAAGTCTTACTAATTAACCCATAGCTGGGAGGAGAAGAGATAGATTGATACCTTTTCCCAAGGGTATTTGCGAGTAAGTGAAGATAATGAACCTAACTGGAATTAGAACTCAACTTTCCAATTAACAGTTCTAAGCAATTATCCATTACATCATCCACGCATCCAAGCATACAGTACCTGGTATTCCTAAGTGGTCACCCATCTAGGTACTGACCAGACTTGACATTGCTTAACTTCAGTAATCATAAGGGAAGCGATGTTTCAACGTGATGTAGCCGTAAGCAAGAGACTTGTATTGGTTGAACTTTAGTTTAAAATATATATATATATATATATATATATATATATATATACTTTAAGACATTTTTATATTTATACATTCTTTTTTATAGATACAAATATTTAAGTAAATGCTTTGTTTATATAATAAACAATATTAATAACATTTACCGGCCTGAATGTCTGAGAAATTTTCATAGAAAATATTTGTTCTCAGACAGGAATCGAACCTGTATCCTATACGAAACTGGCATTTAGCCTGATGTACCTTAACCGATCGAGCAAGATCAATTTTACTGTTTTTAAACTTCAATCTTCCATGAATCTCTCACATACATTCATATCTGCTTGATGCATATCCAAATGTAAACAAATGAAGCCACACATTATGAAATGGATAAAGTCCTAAAATAATTGTCGAACTTTGTCCATTTCATAATATATATATATATATATATATATATATATATATATAAATGGACTCTCATCGGTTTTGACGTATGAGGATCTGACAGCTTATTGATTCAGTTATGAAAGTTTGTGCGATAATCTTAAGTGGCATTTAAGACCCACTAGTGATTTACAGAGAGAATTGTGTGTGTGTGTGTGTATATATATATATATATATATATATATATATATATATATATATATATATATATATATACACACACACATGTATATTCAAGCAGGTTTCATTGAATAATATTAACATTTTATGTCTATTTTTATAATAATCATTTTTAGTACTGTAATTTGTATTTTAAGTTGAAATTCATCAAGGAGGACATAGTAGCAATGTTTAACATTTAATACCATTTGCATTTTTACCCTCTCTGGTTAGCTCCCTTACATTGCGGATGCTTGTTTACAAAAAAAAAAAAAAAAAAGAAGAAAGAAAAAACACCATAGCTACAAGAGTTAACTTTAAAATAATTATAACTGCACATTCGTGCAGGTTTACAAAATTCACTATCACAACAATGACAGTTACATTAAGTTTGTCTTCACAATTCACCCATGAGGATGATCTCAGAGGAGATCGAAAGTACATGGGTTAACAAAAATTACAGCACCCCCCTTGATGAATTTCAATTTAACATCAAGAAGCTAATTAGAGAACTAGAAAGGATTTTTATAAAAATAAATAGACATGTGTCTAAATTATTCAATAATGAAACATGCTTCAATGAAAATAGACTGCCTATATATATATATATATATATATATATATATATATATATGCATGTTTCATTAAATAATATAGACAAGTTTTGTCTATTTTAAGTAAATTCCTTTCATATTGTCTGATAAGCTTAATACCATTATTATTGAAAGATGAAAGAAAATCACCATATTGATATATATTTTTTAATCCTATCTAAGCTTTCAGCTTACATAGGCCATTATCAAAGATGACAATTACATTTCAATATATTAAACAATACACGGACAAAACAATGATTGTTGTTATTTGGAAATCTTTCATGCAACAAAAACAAACTCGTGTATACGAGATGCAGAAAAAAATCGCACCACAGCTCATGATGTCACACAAAACTTGTCTATATTATTTAACGAAACATGCATCAATGAAAAAATGCTGCCTAAATACACAGAATATAAGTTTTGATTTTATTGGCTTTATAGATGGCATGTATTCATTTTATGCTGTTAGCAATTATGCAGGCTATTATTTTCATTGGCTTTTTGGGAAATGAAATAAATCCAATAAATAAAATATTAAATAAAAAAGATTAATTTCCTCCAGGATGCAAGAAATCATAAAGGATTTCTGGTCACATGTGCGATTTTATGACCCCACTTTTGAAAGGGACAGAACCTTTCTCTTGCCAATGAGATTGTTTAGACATGTTTTAGCAGCCCTACTCATGAAGTAGAGGTTTGGCCAACTCAGTGAGAGGGTTGACTTGAGCTCAAACATCTTTACCCATTCTTATCTTTACTTCCCATAAATTAGTCCTGAACTAAAAAGAAAAAGAAAAAAAAAAAAAAATACATACTCAAGAGATATTTAACTTTGTTTCAAAATAGTCAAAATAAAAAAAAATAACTGTCCATAGCAGAAACTCAAATTTTTTTGCATGCTTTATCTTTCTTCTTTGTTTATATATGGAACACACACCTTGACCTAAAAAAAACAAAAACCCACAAGTTTAACATCCACATCTGAACAAACCACATGCATAATACAACCAGTGCTAGATTATTTTTATTGGATTAAATATTTTTTGATCAATTTTTTTCCTTTCTGTTTTTTTTTTAGTTTTTTTTTTAACTCCAAGCTACCCATAACTCATTAACTAATGGTTGCAAAGTGAGGGCCGAAGTAATTCTGATGAAAAGCAGCCAAAATTATGACAGAAATACTAATCGACAAATTGTGAACAGTGCTTCATGTATAAAAATAATTCCACAGCATCACAAACAATTGCAGCTGTGATAAAAACTAAAAACCATCTGGAAAGACAAGAACCATCTGCCTGACATTAAAGATCAGAATGTGGTATGCAGTTGGCCTTCACAATCTTTCTGAATATTAACAGCAGAATTACATCAAAGAATCCAAGCATTAGAAATGAGATGCTACCAAACCATCTTACGTACCTCCTATGTAGACCGCATCACAATTGAAACACTATCAAACAAGAAACAGGCCAACTGGAAGACCTCGTATCCAATATCAAGAAGGGGACATTGAAATGTTATGGCTAGTTCAGAAGCAACGACAGTCTTTCCACTGTCATCCTACAAGGCATCCACCTTAGATGAAAGAGAAAAAAAAAATGTGCTGACAATGTCGTTGAGAAAACTGGAATATCACAGGGAGTTAGACATTGGCACACAATTGAGATATATATAGGGAGCTGGTCAGGTTTTCAAGCTGCACAGTGACTCTACAACCACACCCAGTCATGGGACTGATGACGTTGATGACTTCATCATCTGATAAGAAACATCTTCAAATTACTAATATTACTTTGTTCTTTGTGATAATGACTAGAGAAAAACTGTATTTGTGTCAAATCTCAATAGTAAGAAATGATTCCACAGTGATACTATAGACATCTACAGAAAAAGAGGATGTGGTTTTATTTTAAGCTCAAGTGTTTCTGCCTAATGGCCAGCAGGTACTTCTTTTTTTAAGTCTAATTTTTAAGATGGCATCTCGTTTGATCAAAAGAGAATAGGGAGTAAAGGTGTGAATGAGGGCTTTTTGGAGATCAAGTGACAACAAAACCAGAAATAGGATGTATCTGGGTGCTGATCTATATTAATAATTGCAAGCCATTATCAATTACACCACCTGCACATCCAAGCTTACACTCCTGGTACTCCAAAGTGATAAAAAAAAAAATAGAATTTCGGTTCTGGTCTATATTAACAGCCATGCTTGGAATTGGAGTCAGTTCTGGCCTGCCCTTTGCAGTAGATGGACTTGTCCGTTGCATGGTTCTGATGACATCCATTTGTATTGCTAGCCAACATGTTGCAAAGAATTGGCAGAGGAAAGAGATCCATATAGCAGAAGTTGTCAAATATCACCTACCTGCAAACCGAGGTGAGCAGGTGAAAACATCTATTTTATAATATGAGAAACAGGGTTTGTGCTACTATTGACATGACATTTGTCTTTCCTCTTGTTACCTTGTAAGCAAGCAGCAAACACTTGTCCAGCTTTTGGTGCATACCAATTGAGAATCAAAACGCAATGTAGGATAATCATTGGCCAGCAGATGGAAAGCTAAATGAGGGTCACATTGTAGGTTTACATAACCATACTGTTAAATCAATGCTTTCCTGACAAGACCTGTAAGTTACGGAATGCAGAATTTGGCCAAGAATGGCAAACTATTGGTTAGAAAACCTTGTTGGCACGAAATTATGACAGTGATAAGTTTAAGTTTGGGATATAAGACCAAAATGGTGCAATGACAGAGAGACAGCCATAACAATTTTGAAGAGACAACACACCTCTCACACCCAGATTCCTCAGTGAGGCTAGTCAGCATATGGCAAAATACTAAGTCAAGGAGTCAGCATCCATTTCTTTGACCATCACTTTCATGCTTCCTCCAAGAATCAATGCTACTACATATAATAAAGTGAGATATGGAAAAGAAATCATCTTATATTAATGCAGTTTATGATGGAATGTTGAGTTCAGAAGAACTAAAGCTGGTGGTGACATTAGTTGCAACATCATTACTTTATGCTTGGGTCAAGGTCAGCTAAGATAAGCAGGAAATGAGTTACTGACAGCCTGGCCAGCAGGGAGAGTAGACGATTGGTTAAAAATATGATCAGCACAAAAGAGTGAAGAACCAATCAGATGAAAGATATTGATTTTCTTTTCTTTTTAACAAGACTAATGTAATATTATAACTTGTCCTGCTGCTTGCTTCATGGTTTTACAATCAATATACAAATCAAACTAAGAGCCGTGGAAAAAAAAAGGCAAAAACAACAAAAAAAAACAAAAAAAAAAACACAGAACTAAAATAAAAAAATAATATAAAAGTCAAAAATGAAAGATCTAAGATATAAAAAAATGCCAATGGTCACATTGCTTGCAGAAGACTTGAGTAAATTACTGGCTGAAAAACTGGCACAAATGTATCTCAAGAGAGGGCAGGCCTTACGCAAAAGAAAAAAAAGAAAAAAAAAGAAAAAATGTACAGAAAACAAACATTGACCTTTTTTTGGTGGAGGTTAGGATGAGTAGGAGAAAGAAATGTTTAGATTTAGTTTTTGATACTTTGTTAAAATGGATTAATTAGATGCAAAATTGTGAAATATCGGTTGAACAAAGTCACGTTTCCAAAAACATGATCAATCACTGTATTTATTATAATGAACCCAGGAAAAAAAAAAAAAAAAAAAAAAAATTTACTATTTTTAAAACCCTCATTGTCTACACTTATCACACGGGCCACATACAATCCAGTCGCTGTATTTTGTACAGGCCAAGATTAAGTATTGGCTAATTTTTGCTGCCAGAGATTTTAGTTCCTAGTGCCAGGATTGAACACACAATATGGACAGATTTTTGTTTTGTTTTAAATCTATCAATACAGAGTGTGAAATGGAAACCTCAAAACTGGAGGTAAGAAAGCAAGAGACATACCAATAAGCCAGAATACTTTTGCTGAAATATTTGGATAAAATTAGTTTTGGAATATTAATTCAAGATTTGAAATTATATTGATGAATTGAACAGATTTAGAACAATAAAAACTAAATTTAATATTCAAATTTTTTCTTACATCTTAAAACAGCCATATAAATCTTTAAATTATTCCTGCTCTCATCCAAAAATTTAAAAGGTAAAAAAAGAATTTTTTAACCTTGCCTTGAGCACACTGCACTATTAATATTACTTCCATATCCACTGAATTCTTTTTCAATTGCAGTATCATTATTGTTAATTTCCCTCAAACCTTTTTTCTGTTGCCATAGTAGGATATGACAACACAACTATGAAATTCAAACACAGGGATTATTGTTAAGGGATCAGAGTGACCTTCAGTGGCAGGATAAACTTTTGGTACAGTAAATGAAGTTACATACAGTGTGATAAAAGTTAAAAAACCAACATATACATTTAAAATTTATACAAGATTAAAATTGGCTAATTTAAAAATAAAGAACAGAATATAAACTCAAGGGACCACAAATTATCAAATTTGTCCAAAATATACAGGGTGTCCTCAAAAAATTGACATCATTTAAAATGTGAATATCTGAGTAACAGGTTCCAGTTAACAAAATTAAATAGGCTTCATGTTGAACAATAAAGGATTTGTTTATCAAAATTCAAACAAGATATTCAAAAGGGATATAGATTTTATAACAGATTTCATAAAGCTTCACAAATGTTCAACATGCGCGACACCTGTGACAACAAGTCAGTAGTCCAGCTCCTGCCAAACACGCTGTAGCATGTCTTGCATAACATTCTCCAGTGCCCCTGTGATTCTTTGCTTAAGTTCCTCTAGGTTTATAGGGAGAGTGAGTGGGGATATAGAGATGTCCTTTCACATAGCCCTATAGAAAAAAAAATCACAAGGTGTCAAGTCAGGCAAACATGGTGGCCATTTCAACAGCACACTGTCATTATCACTGGCATGTCCGATCCATCTTCATGGTAGATTCTCATTGAGATAAGCCCGTACAGCCAATTTAGTTTTTACATAATTTGTTAAAATTTAAGATTATTTGAGTGAGAATTGGCTATGTTATTAGATGATAAAATGATGTCAATTTTGAGGGGAGGGGGACACCCTACATATTTGTATAATTTATCCATGCATAACTTTATTTGCAAATCTTGGACATTAACAATGGAATTAAAGCAAATAATCCAAGCATTAGAAATGAATAGTACAGAAAAATCCTACACATCCACAATGTAGACAACATTACAAATGACACAGTGTTAGATACCATTAAACAAGGAATGAGCCCATTGAAAGACCTCAAGCCATCAAGATGATAAGGTTCAAATGGTATGAAATGTCATAAGAGCTAATCTACAAGGTGCCACTTTAGTCAAAAGAGGCAAATAGAGAAAAAAAGCTGATGCTAACCTCCAGGAGAGTGACTCACTGTGCCCTCCCGAGCTAACATTCCCAGCTAACATGAAGTGGAAAGACTATATTGAATCCATTGGTAGGTCAGGTGCTAAAAAAACTGGTTGACTGTCATTCTAGACAATTTTTCTCTCCAGAATCTATCTTATATCTATAAGTCTACAATGCATCCATGCTTAGAATAGTGCTTCCACATATGGTCTATTCATACAGCGAGTAATAATTTTTCTTATCCTTGCATTTGCATCCACCTTTGTTTTAACATATTTGTATATGACATCACACATTATGAAATGGACAAAGTCCGACAATTATTTTAAGACATCTTAAAATAATTGTCGGACTTTGTCCATTTCGTAATGTGTGATGTCATTTGTTTACATTTGGATACGTATCGAGCAGATATGAATGTACGAGAGAAAATCATGGAGAATTGTAGTTTAAAAACAGTAAAATCGACCTTGCTAACCGATACGCTCCTCTGTGGCTCAATCAGTAAGAGCATGTCAGGCTATATGACAGTTCCATATAGGATACAGGTTCAATTCCTGTTGGAGGACGCATATTTTCTATGAAAATTTCTCAGACATTCAGGCTGGTAAATGTCGTTAATACTGTTTATTATAAACATAGCATTTACTTAAATATTTGTATCTATAAAAAGAACGTATAAACATAAAAATGTCTTAAAATATTTGTATATATTAATATATACTTTTAAAATGTTCATTTTAAAGACATAATAAAACATCATTATTATTATTAAGTCTTTTTGGATTTTTCTTTCATCAGGTTAGAAGAAGGAAATTACTGGAAAGTAATTGAAACTCACCTGAAGCGAGCTGAATGTGTAATGCTCCTCATACCAATGACACTTCCACCGAGCTTCACTACGGCTTTTGACTTCACTGAATTTGATGTGTTCCTCTCTAATTTTAAATTGGGGTCATCAGGAGAGAATTTGCACCGTTACTACTATAACCCAACACACACGTGTGTATATATATTTTTATCATTTCACCCCAAGCAAGGCAATAAAGCCAGTAAGACACAGGAGGTTACAATGGAATGAAAGAGACCAAGAAGAATTTTATGAGGAGAAAGGACAATCAATTTATACACATTATGTCCTTGATTTAGCTCTGAAAAGTGTGGAGCATTATCCAGTCAGCTCTTTTTTTTTCTTTTTTATTTGTTATATTTTTTGATTCCTCACTTTATAGTAAGTAATATTAGTTCCCTTCAAGGTTGATGAAGAGTATCTAGATAAAATGCAGAGAATTATTGTAAATTCTCAAAGAAATAAATATATTGAACAGTGTCCACAAACCTGACTATATTTCTGAGATGAGGTATTATGTACATTATTTACATTATTCGGACTATTGTCCTCATCTTTGTCGCCATATTTATTACAACGTTTCGGCTGTTCAGTATCTGTCTATGTTGCTGAGATGAGGTATTATGTACACTATTTACATTATTCGGACTATTGTCCTCATCTTTGTCGCCATATTTATTACAACATGACACAGTGGATAAAGGCATTAGTTAGATCCAGTGACAGGACCCAAAGAGTGCGAGTTCAATACCCGGTTAAGGCAGGGGAGAACAGAGGGGAATTAACAGGAGATAACTGACATCCATTAAACCATGGCATGTGGAACTAGAACAGTCTACCCCAGTGAGCGAAATAAAAGGTTCAGTTCGACATTCCAACCAGCTGAAGAAGGCCGGAGCATACAATGGCCAAAACGTAATAAATATGGCAACAAAGACGAGAACAATAGTCCAAATAATGTAAATAGTGTTCACAAACCATATTCTTTTTTTCTTTTATGCAGGACTTGTGACCAATTGACCCTCTCAAATATATCATATTTCAGAAATATGATATACGTCTATCAAGCAGCATGCTTGTTTATTTATTAGATTTTGTTTTTCTTCCTAATCCTTAACCTTAAATTACTGTTGGGTTACCCAAGTCGATAAACACCTGATGAAGGCCAGAGAGCATAATGAATGAAACATCTTGATAACAGCAACAAAATTAAGGACAATATCCTGCACATAAATAGTATAAATAACCAGTGTGTTTGTTTATTCATTAGGTTTTTTTTTGTTTCTTCTTAATCGTTAACCTTAAATTATTCCCCTCTCTTTTACACAATGTTACAAACACAATGACTGGTTTACATTGAGAATGCCACCATATCAAATTATCTTCTCCCCAATACCTCAAATACCGGTGGGGCACAATAAGGTTTTGCATGTGGGAGAGAATAAAATTCAGGTAGCAATGTTTTAAAAGCACAGACTGTACATATGTCAGTGATAACCGAGAATGAAGAGATATCACAATGTGACTGTTACTTCATTTAAGAGAGTTTGTACCTGGTAGGATGCAAATCGCAGCTTTGGAAATAAACAGTTTGGTACATTGTGACAGACAATGTTCTTTATATATATATATATATATATATATATATATATATATTAGAGTTTTTCATGCACCAAAGACTTGACATTTCTCCTGGAGGTATGGCTTCAAGGTTAGAATATGTCAATGGCAAAACATTCAAATACAGACAGCAAACATTTCATGTTTCACATGACAATTTTTTCAAATGCATCACTTCAGATATAAGTTACGTTCTCACATTGATTACTGTAAAAAAAATATTTATCTAAATATATTTAGCATTATTATATAATTTATTGATCTAATACAAAAAGATGAGCATTTCTTTCCTTTATGGGACTTTTCAATTGGTTTTGATTTGCAAAAATTTTAATGTTTCAAGTTAAATTAGTTACACATTATAAAATGGAAAAGTCTGACAATTATTTTAAGACATTTTTATGTTTATACATTCTTTTTATAGATACAAATATTTAAGTAAATGCTCTATTTTATAATAAACAGTATTAAACAACATTTACCGGCCTGAATGTCTGAGAAATTTTCATAGAAAATTTTTGTCCTCTGACAGGAATCAAACCTGTATCCTATATGGAACCGTCATATAGCCTGACGTGCCTTTAACTGTTTCAGCCACAGAGGAGCGTTCGGTTAGCAAGGTCAATTTTACTGTCTTTAAACTTTAATCTTCCATGAATCTCTCACGTACATTCATATCTGCTCATGGCGTATCAAATATTAACAAATGACGTCACACATTATGAAATGGACAAAGTCCGACAATTATTTTAAGACATTTTTACTTCTACTGCTATCAATCCTTGTAAAAAATATTCATCAAAATTTTATTTAGCATTTTTATATAATTTATTGATCTAATAGAAAAAGATGAGCATTTCTTTCCTTTATAGGATTTTTGAATTTCTTTTGATTTTGCTAAAATTTTAATGTTTCAAGTTAAATTAGTTACTTCTACTGCTATCAATCCTTGTAAAAAAACTTCTGAATATATTTAGCCTTTTTATATAATTTATTGATTTAATATCAAAAGAAGATGATCTGTGTACGTTTCAAAACAGACCATCTGGATATGCGTAGAATGTAAAAGATATGGGACTCTAAGGAAGTCAGCATAAGGGAGGTGCAAGTGGCTTAACAGGAGCATGAAAAATGGATTTCGTGAAGTCAATGAAAAGCTTCATTTGGATGATATATTGTGTATTAAGCATCAGCATAACACAAAGTTTGAAAGTATTTCAATGTTAAAAAAAAACTCAATCTTAATAATGGTCAGAAATAGGACCAAAAGAGGTAAAGATTAATGTTATGTTATATTTTTTTTTTTTTTTAATAATTGCATTCATTGGATACAGGTGTCAGAAGAAGAATCTGAATCTACTATTTCACTCCCTGACCACTGATGAAAATTGGATACTTAAGGTTGTGGAGGTGGTGACATGCATTATAGTGGCTC
>CAHIKZ030005595.1:537500-645000 GCA_903632075.3 Acanthosepion pharaonis | reverse complement strand
ATCACTACAAAAATAGCCATTTTGTTTCAACGCACTCTGTGTCTTATCAAGTGATGATGTTGAAAATAAAATAAATGGTTTTAAAAGTTTCAGATTAATTAACGATCCTACACTAGGGGGAAACATTGTTACAAAAGCTAGAATAACTAATCAAAAACAAAGTATAGAAAGATTCAAAAGCTTGACAACGAAATCATGTTGTGTGTAAGAAAAATTACAAAGGAGCAAAAAAAACAAGTTAATTTTTCCTTAAATACGATACACTCCTAACTTGGTCCTTCATTTGTACATATATGCATCTAGTTAACAAATGGGTTGCTTAAGAACTACATCCCCCACCTGGAAGGAGAACAGCCAAAATATGTTTAACAGTGGAAACTAAAATGGAAAGGAAGCCAAAAAGAAAGAGGAGGACG
This sequence comes from Acanthosepion pharaonis, assembly GCA_903632075.3. Taxonomy (NCBI): domain Eukaryota; kingdom Metazoa; phylum Mollusca; class Cephalopoda; order Sepiida; family Sepiidae; genus Acanthosepion; species Acanthosepion pharaonis. The sequence continues at coordinate 644,584 of CAHIKZ030005595.1, read as the reverse complement.
AAAAGTGGTTGTGTGTGTCATTCACAGCGAAAGAACCTCAATGTTGAAAATTCCTAACATTCACAATTAAGCTAAAGATACATACAATGATGGAAATTCTGATCAGTTAAAGTTAATGGGATAATTAAGATAACTGAGGTGGGGAGAGAGTGAATAGTGGATAGAAGGCATCTGAGATAGTAGGAGTTGCAGGAGAAAGGAGTGATATGATGACGAAAGAGACAAAAGGGAGAGAGAGAGAGAGAGTGAAGGGGAAGTGGGAGAAGGGGAAGTGGGAGAAGAGACAAAAGGGAGAGAGAGAGAGAGAAGGAGAAGTGGGAGAAGAGACAAAAGGGAGAGCGAGAGAGAAGGGGAAGTGGGAGAAGAGACAAAAGGGAGAGAGAGAGAGAAGGGGAAGTGGGAGAAGAGACAAAAGGGAGAGAGAGAGAGAAGGGGAAGTGGGAGAAGAAAAACTTACCAAATTCCAATTTGAAATATACCAGTAGAAAATACAAGTATAATAACCCCATCCATATTTTAAAAAAAGATTAAAAATAATTGAAGCCTTAATAATAAAAAAGAAAAGGAAACGCTCAATAATATTAACTACAAACACAGCCACAATGTGCTGTGTTTGAAAAATAAAACATCACTATAACTCTAGAAATGGATACACAATCCATCAGTTAGTCAGTTATGTGCCATGCATAATACATGCTTAGGCAATCATGTATCTTTCGATAAGACTGACGAGGCAGATTTTTTCCTGCAGTAGGTTGCCATTTCTTTCTGTGGTGGACCAGTTGCCAAAAGTAAACAAAATGTCCACTATTTACATTATTCAGACTATTGTCCTCATCTTTGTCACCATATTTATTACATTTCAGCCGTTGTACTCTCCAGCCTTCTTCAGGTGGTTGGAATGTCGACCTGAAACCTTTATTTCACTCACTGAGGTAGACTGTTCTAGTTCCATGTGCCATGTTTAATGGATGTCAGTTATCTCCTGTTAATTCCCCTCTCATATTTATTACAATGTTTTGGCCGTTGTACACTCCAGCCTTCTTCAGGTGGTTGGGATGTCAAACTGAACCTTTTATTTTACTCACTGGCGCAGACTGTTCTAGTTCCATGTGCCATGGTTTAATGGATGTCAGTTATCTCCAGTTAATTCCCCTCTATTCTCCACTGCCTTAACTGGGTATTGAACTCACTCTTTGGGTCCTGTCACTGGATCTAACTAATGCCTTTATCCACTGTGTCATGTTGTAATAAATATGGTGACAAAGATGAGGACAATAGTCTGAATAATGTAAATAGTGTACATAACCTCAGCACCAAAGCACTTCCAGAACATAACGGCTACAGAATTTCAGAAGGCATAAAAAGTGTAGTTTGCCATATAGACAATGTTCTAGTATGGGGACACATGTGAGAAGTGCACAACTTCTGACTGTGCAGTTTTGAGAAATCTAGAGAAAGCCAGAATCACAGTCAGCCTGATAAAATATGAGTTTTTAAAAAAGGAAGTCGAATTCCTGGCTCACATTATTCCAGATAAAAGAAATGAAGATGAGCCAATTAAAATGCAGCTGTGAGATAAATGCAAGAACATACCAGTGTCATTTTCTAGGGAGGATGAGTCATCTGGGCAAGTTCATTTTTCAGTTAGTTTTTAAAAAAAAAAAAAAAAAAAAAAAAAGGACAAACCACTGAGAGATTGACTTTCAGCTAGAGTAGGGTGACCTGTATCATAGATTCACTGGGGGGGGATATGAGACCCTTGCACAGGCCCTGGGCAAATACAAATAAGAAATATTCCTTTTAATCTATAGCACAACGATTAACACCAAGCGCTTTATTCTCCCTAGAGATCTATACACAAAAGATTATGGTAATTATGCAAAAAGAGAAAACAAGGCAGAAGAAATGCTGGATCTGGTCTTCTGTGACTGCTTTGTTTAATAATAGCAACATTTAGTAGAACAGAAGAAACATTTAGTAACACTGAAGATACTTTTACAGTTTTATCTTAACTGGAATCAACTGGTTCACAAAAAAAAAAAAAAAAAAATTTGGGGAGAGGGGAGATTATATATACCTGAAAAGTGGAGGAAAAAAATTCTAGATTTCATGCAGAGAAAGATGTCAGTCAGACATCAAAATACTTTTGGCTAAAAATCCTGACAATATGATACCAAGACTCTACTGTGCATTCGAGAATGGATATCCTCAAAAGAGATGTTGGTAACCATGCCAACCAATCTCTTCCTACAGAGAGAAGAAAAATAATAAACACACACACAAAGCTGGATAAAGCAAAAATTTCTTTTCCCCTCCTGACTTTTACAAATTCACTATTCAGAATAATGACTGCAATACTCGACTAATCAAACTACACAAAGGTTTCCTATATTTGGTTATAGACTCCATGATGCTGTTTACAAAGCCACCAAGAGCCACCAGTGATCATCTTCAATTTAATTACTAGCCTGCTAACTGTGCACTAAACATTATCTAATTTACATATGCATCTTACTAGGTAACATTGAAGATACACAAATGTTCTATGCTTGTATTTTTTTATATGCTGTATCTATTCAGACCATGGGCAATTATGTCTTCACAAATCCCTATCCTTTTTAGATCTAAAAAAAAAAAAAAAAAAAAAAAAAAAAAAAAAAAAAAAAAGTTTCCTTAATATCCCCCTACCACATTCCTCCTGCCATCCATTGTTTGATAAGTTACATGCCACTTTCCTCTGCCATTCTTTCTTTCAATGTATCTTGTGGCTGTCAAATTCACCAAACACTCTTTCTTTATTATATACATATCAAATTTTGAGTATTTCTTTCCAATTCTAAACACAAGTGTCCTTTTTGTTTGCATTTTCCTTAAAACTTCCTTACTGCCCACATGAGCTCTACATGGTATTCACAGCATCCTTCTGTAGAGCAGCACCCATTGCCTAAAGTCTCCTCTTCATCTGTAAGGAAATTGTCCAATATTTATTTCCATATATGAGGATTAGCAGGTGAGCACTCTTGTTTCTAGCAAAATTTTCCCGTTTCTTAATACTTTGTTTTGCTTTTGGAAGACATCTTTCATTATTCCAATGTGTCTTCAGATTTCTGTGTCACATTTTCAAATGACTTCCCAAAGAGTTAAATTTCTGAATACTCAATACTGAGGTCTTCCATTAAGAGTTTACAACTAGGTCTGTCTTTTGTGTTAACAACCATTTGCTCTTATAATTTTCAAGACATGGGTAATCATGGCTCTCCACAATTTCCTGTCCTTTATAGCCTTTAATAGTAAACACTGCCATTTTGCCCATCTTTTCCTAATCTGTTCTGCCAACCATTTAACACAACCTTGTTAGGTCGGTTATGCACTGCTTTCTTTTGTCACTCTTGGCTTTAATATATCCTGTGTGTATCAAATTTTCTAATTCCTCTTTCCTCATTATAGGCCCTAGAAATTTCAATTATGATTTTCTGATTCTATGTATAACTGCTTTTTTGTTCCTATTTTCTCTAAAGCTTTGTCCCTGCTCACATAGTCTATGGTATTCTCAGCATCCTTCTGTAGAACCCCATTTGTTTCCTCAGGTCTTTTCTTCATCTGTGAAGAGATCATACAGCTTTCACTGGTATGTAGGAGGACCAATGTTACATAACAGTTAAGTAGTTTTTTCTTTGTCTCCAACAAGATTTTCCTATTTCTTAATAATTTGCTTTTATAAAGGCATCTGTCGCTATCTCAATGTCCCTTCAGATTTTGAGGTCACATTTTCTGTCCTTTGCTAAAACATTTCCTAGATATTTAAATTTTTGTAATTGCTTGATTTTGACATCTCCAATTTGTAATTCACATGTTGGGTTGTCCCTTTTGCTGACAACCATACACTTCTTACAGTGATGTTTAGTTCTTTCCTTTACTAACCTTCTCTAGAAGCTACCAACACTGTATCATCTGTATATCTAATGTTAAGATTGTAACCACCAATAATGAATCCTGGTATGAATTTTAATTCTCTCAGAATCACCTCACTGTAAAGGTAGTATAAATCTGACGAGAAGACATATCCTTTCTATTTTTGTATATTTATTGAATTCATTTTTTATCTGTATCCATCCGGCAGGTAGCTCCCAGTATAGGTTCTGGATTATTCCAATATAATTTTGAAATATAGAGTATGACAATTTCTGAATCTAGTCAAAAAGAACATGTTTGACACACAATCTCAGAGAGATGCTTTAGCATAGGTAATGGTTAACGAGATTCATCATTACCACCAAATAGTGAATTTGATCCCGAGGGTCGTAGATTTAGTTCCAGACAGTTTCCCCAGAACTATCACTGTGTGGAACAGACTCCCAAAAGAATGCTTCCCTCATCATTTCAATCTTAAGCTTTATCACTCTGTATGTGACTTCATTTGCTTAAAAAAAAACTATCCTGCCACTGAAGGTGACTGATACCTGAACAATAGTGTGTTTGAATTTCATAGTTGTGTTGTCATATCCTGCTATGGCAACAAAAAAACATCTTCAAGTGAAATTAACAATAGAGATACTGCAATTGAAAGGCCTTGAAAAAGAATGCACTAGAAAATAATAATAATAATGCAGAGTGCTAAAGGTCAAGTCTAGAGACATCAGTTATCTATCCTATATATCCTCATAATATGCACTTAATTCTTCCTCTTATATCTTCACAACAAACTTGTTCAAGAACACTCTACCTTGATTGGCACTTGGGCTTTGTATTGGGCAAACAATAGTATTAAAAAAAATACACAAATTATTTGGGTTACTCCAAATCCAGGTAATATTTGAGTTTGTAAACTTGCCTTTGGATAAAAGTGCAGAATTCTGCTTTAGGATGTATCACTCCACTGATCTTGGCAATTAAAAGACATGTAACATTGTTAATGGAATCATATCAGGGTTAATATTGGTCAACGCCTTCCAGAAAAAACTCTAAAAAATTTACTACCTTTACTTCAATATGATCTGAAACTGATCTTGTCTGCATCTAATCTCCCGCAGCCGTCTATCATTGTGTATATTCATGATAATGTGTTTAACATAATGAAGAGGTACTATTCCCACACATAAGGGTGAATGTACGTCTGATGTTTGCTATACACAACACTATGTTTAGAGGTAATCAATTTTCTATTAATCAAACATTGATCAGCTTAAGCAAATCTTTGAGAGTCAATATCTAAGCAGTCAGCTGTATACAACTGCTTTTTCAGATAAATGATTAAAAATGCTTTGGTTTATTTTACTGTATATCAACCCATTGGGTCATGTGAGGATGAAATTTAAGGTTTCTCTAAATAAAGCCTTGTATTTAAACAGACAAATTTGTTTTTAAATTTTTAACTCATAAGACAACTTTTAGATATGGTTACATTTTTTATAAATTATATTTTTTTTTGCGATAAGTTTAATTTCCTTTTAGAAACTGGAACATGTGAAATGAATCACTATTTTGAAAAACTTCTTGTAAGTTGCTTGTTTGGTAGTATCTTAAGCAGATTGAATTAAAATTACTATAATTCGTCAGTATGTATTTCATGGTGAATGGCTCTTGGTCTGCTGCACATACCAAAAGATGGTTTTGAGTTAATGAAGCATGTAGGTCTTAGCAAGGACCATTCTTCTTAGAGCCTTATCGACTGTCACCATAGAATCATAAACAAAGAACTGTACCAAATAACAGAAACCCCACAAGCACTTTCTACAACTAAAATGGATATCACAAGTAACATAAAAATAAAATAATGACTTAAACAAGTTATTGACTGTCCACACTACTTCAAACAAAAGGCTAGGAAGGAAACTGCCATCAGTACTGGAAAGAGCAATAACAGCTACTGGACTTGAGAAACCCACTTTCCTGAAAAATTGTTTTAAAGGATTTTAGAAATTTCAACTGACAGTGATACTGGCTGCTTGGTCAATGAATGCCAAATATTTCCTTATAAGGAAATGGCTAATTTAGCATCAAAAATGAGAACAGATACTACCCTTTCAACCCAGCTTGATGGCCAGGAAGTGAAAAAAAAGACTAACTCAAGTAACACTGCTCAGTCAATGAATACCAACTATTTCCTTATAAGGAAATGGTTAATATTATAATTACTTTTAAGAAAACAGACTAAAACAGTCACACACAAACCAAATAAGAGAATTCAGATCAGTTGAAGGTGCAATTTAAAAATGTAAGGCATTATAAGGTTTATTACCGGGGTGAAGTCTTCAAATTTTGGTATAAGTGTCCTAAAATTGCAAAAAATTTCCATATTTTTAATTTTTGTCAATCAAAATAAAAGAAATAAGTTCAATGCCAACAATCAAATACTTAAAAAGTTTTAAAAAAAGGATGGAAAATGTGATATCAAAATCCAAACTGGCATTGGGTTAGCAAAAGATGCCTTCCAGAATCTCAGTAAAATATTATGAAAGAGAAAAATTTAATCAGAAACAAAGGAAAAAAAGTGCTGAACTGCTATTTAATATCAATCCTCCTATACTAAAATATTTCCACAGATAAAGAGGAAACTTGAGTCAATAGAAATGTGGTTTTACAGAACGATGCTAAGAATATTAAGGATGGAGCATGTAAGCTACAAGAAAATGTACAAATACTTAGCAAAATCAGAGAGAAAGAAAGAGTTGAAATTTCTAGGACATAATGAGGAAAGAAGGGTTGGAAAATTTGACACTTACAACATATATAAAGAGACAGAGGGAAATATTGAGTAATCTACCTAACAAGATTGGGTAAATGGATAGCAGAAAAGAGAATGAAAGGAATTGCTACGAGCAACAAAGGAGAGTCATGATCATCCAGATCTTGAAGGGACGTAGAAGAAAGAATCAAATAATAAAAAAAAAAAAATAGGCAAGGTTTTCCTTGTGAATGCGTGAGGGCAAAATTGGGTGAAAGAAATGGTAACACCATAAAGAAGTGCCATATCTTCTGATAAATTCAAAAACACTTGACCCCCAACACCCTCAATTCAAAAACACTTCTGATAAATTCAAAAGCACTTCTGAAACCCCCCGCACCCAATTCAAAAAACACTTCTGATAAATTCACAAACACTTCTGACCCCAACCCCCTCAATTCAAAAACACTTCTGACCCCCAAACCCCTCAATTCAAAAACACTTCTGACCCCCAACCCCCAATTCAAAAACACTTCTGATAAATTCACAAACACTTCTGGACCCAATTCAAAAACACTTCTGACCCCCCACCACAATTTAAAAAACACTTCTGACCCCTCCACTATATGCAGATTTGTATTTACATTACTAGAAACAGACAGAAAATGGGCACCATTTTATCCTCTGTAAAGGCAGAAGAAAGTGAGAAAGAAAGACTTGATTGTTATTTTCATTCTTAATTTCTAGAAAAACTCATTGGCAGACCTACCATCCCAAAAGACGGTGATGGCAATATGAGCCTTTTCCCTATAAGGAAACATTCAGATAATACTGCTTTCAGTTGAAATTTATAAAATCTCTGAAAACAATTTCTCAGGAAAATAAATTTCTTAAGTCCAGTAGCTGTTATCACTCTTTCCAGTATTGATGGAGGAGGGAGGAGGGGTCCTGCCTAACCTTTTATTTGAAGTAGTGTGGAATGTCAACATCCTGATTATATTATTATTTTTATGTTTTAAGCAGTGCCAAATCTTGATTGTTATTTTCATCTTTAATTCCTGGTACGACAGAAAAAAAAATTCATAAAGCTCCAGACCTACCCACCCCAAAAAGATGGTAATGGTAATATTAGCCATTTCCTTACAAGGAAACATTTGACATTCATTATACAATGAGCCAGTGCTACTAAATGTTTTGTATGCAATTTTATGGCTTCAGCTACATAAATTTTGAACATAATTTTATGGTAAATATCTATTTTTTTTTTTTTTTTAGATTTATAGTTTGTATGTTGTTTGGTCGTTTTGTTTTATGACATATCAACCTCAGTGGGTCATTTAATGACAACAAAATTTTTGAAATAGATACACAGTGATAGTTTGGTAAAACAGGTGTGTATGTGATTGTACTAAAAAATATGAGTAATTGTAAAAATGGTCCAAATATATGTATTGCTGGTAATATTTTTTTTTCAAAAATGTATTGCTGGTAATAATTTTATTTTTTTTTTCAAAAATAAATTTCTGGTAATAATTTTTTTTTCAAAGTAATTTTGGTATTAAAACTTATTTTTACACTTTTATGCATTTTACCTCGGTTTCGGGGTTAACTATTTGCCCATAGCTGGAATCCTAACAGGTGCTACCACCCCAGGTTAGGGCAGACCTGGGAACACCAGCATTTAAGAGGTGGTTCCACACTCCTCAAAACCTTATCAGAGGCCTTGCTGTTGGACATAGTTTATTGTCTTAATCTGGACGCAAATGTCGTCATACCCAGGACACCCCATTGGAGGGGGGAGTCTTACCCCTCTGCAGAGGTGCAGTCGGCATATTCTACAGCCCCAGCTGACAGGGCAAATTTATAGTTTGTAGATGATAAAATGTATTGCTGTTAATTTTACTGTAAAAAATGTACTGTTGATTTTTGTTTGTAGATTCATTATTTAGGACTCTCTCTGCATTACTAGAAACAGTCAGAAAATGGGTGCCATTTTATCGTCTGTAATAGTGGAACAAAATGAGAAACACAGCCCTGATTGTTATTTTCATTTTTAATTTCTTTTATGATAGAAAAACTTGTAAAAATCTGCAGAGACCTACCCTCCCAAAACATACCAAAATAAAGAAACAGTTGTTCATGGATATTCAATCAGAAAAAAAATAAAATAAAGTGGATACTAGGTTATTGATAAAAAGGTACTTTGTCAAAATGCGTAAAAACACCATTTGTTGCTACTATTTTAGTACCTGGGTATTTATTGAAATTTCATTACCAAACTGACACCACCCATACATAGTACCCCCTCCACATTTATTTGCTTAAAGTGTTGTCCCAAATGCACCAGCTGCAGGATTCATAATGCAGGCATATTGGACATGAGAATAAAACTAATTCAAAATACAATTCAGGTTTTATTATAATATCCCCAAATATTTTAGCACAGGTGTAAAGAAATAGCAAATTTCTATACAGAATGTACTTTGAGTAGGACTCACCTTGTTTTGTATGAAATTAATCCCAGCCCTGACTCAACGAAAAATACATGGCTGTGTATGTATATATAAGTAAATGGCAGTATCAAGAAATCTCTTTGAAAGTACTATGCTATTCACATCTCAGAATTTAATACCAGACTCCCTTTATTCCCACTAAGTAGCCCTCAAACTTACCAATACTATTATTCTTCAACACTTTTTTATACTTTTGAAATAAAAGTAACTAGCCTGACATGACACTGTGAACCTAGCAGTTGACCTAGCAATTGGTTCAATAGAATCACTCCACTTGATCTCAGTGGAAAATATGAGCTCAAGAAAGTGCAAAGAGTTGCTCACCTGGAGGTTAGCATCAGCCATGGAAGGCAGAAAAGGTCCTCCATAGTGATTAAATGATAGCAGTTTTGTTTTGGAGGCATTCAAATTTACAAGACATTGTTTACCCAGTTAATGACTTTTTGGACATCATTTTTCAAGAATGGCTGCTAGTTTTACTTTATCAGACTCGATACTAAGATGAAAGTAAACATGTTCTTTCAACAAAAGCTTCATTGCACAATTTGTTAAGAATGATTGGATTAAGCCAAATATTCACCCAGGGACACCATGGTCTTTGTGGAAAAGGCCAGCATGCCAAACTGTTGCCAAGATATGGTCTAAATGCTAAAGTGGTTATGACTTTTAAAGTAGTGGATGGCTTTACTAGAATAATCAAGAGATTTTTAAAGGCCATCGACAAAAAAAAACATTTATTTACATGTGGACTATTGTTTGTTTTGTCTTTTTTGGGTTTTTTTTTTGTTATGACAATGTCTTGACCTTTGTGCCCTCTGACCATCATCATGCTTATTTGATCCAGCTCACCTTCAGGGTATTTCAAGCTTCTTGCTCCACTGATTATGTCTAGGGATGTCTTATCTATTTTTTTTTTTAATACTGCTCAGTTATTGCCCACCTAGCTTCCACAGAGCCCAAGTATGTATGGCAATGCCCAGCTCAAGGCCTGAACTTACAATTAAATTAGTTTAAATTAAAAGATCAGTCTGAAATTCCCTGAAGGTTACCTGGAACAAGAAGCAACTGATGAAGGTCAGAGGGTACAGTGTCCGAAACACTGTTGTAATAACAAAGATGAGAACTATCTAAATGTAAATAATGATAACTCCTCATCCAAGAAAATTAGACAGAAATAAATCATTTCTTTATAAAGGTCAGAAAAGATCAGATTGAAAATGAATAACCAAATGATAATTGTTTAAATTTAATTTTTAAAGCTTGCTATGCAAATTAATTACCTGCAAGAACAGCTAAGTTGGGCCAGATATAAGACACATTCTGCTGGATATAAATAATAAAACCACATTTATTTCATGTCACAATCTCATGTAATATTTTCACATACACAAACTGATATTTATATATTAAATATATGAAAGCCATCATAAAATATCAGTGTTGATCTAAGGACTGGCAACAGGTGGGAATGAGTCATAAAAAAAAAGAAAAATACAAAAGAACAAACAAAAAAAAAAAAAAAAGAAAAGAAACAGAACAAAAAAATAGAATAAATAGACCAAACTTCAGTCGGATCAATAATGTGTTTTTTGTTTTTTCTTTTTCTATTTTTCTTTTACACACAATTTAAGGCATAGAGTTGGAACCAAGGCATTTTCATTACAAAATGTTTATTCTACACAGATGTTTCACTAAGCAACTTTCAAAATGAAGTCATCAGGCTGCTAAGTATAAATTCACTTCTCCCCAAAGGATCTATCAGTCCAAATTAATCTTTGCAGACAGGTTTTTTTTTGGGTTTTTTTTACTCAAGATAACAAGAGAGAGAGAGAAAAATAAGCATGGTAGTAATAATAAGGGGGGTGGAATATAAGGGGCACTTAACGCCAATTAAAATAAGTTCCTCGACCTGGGTAACAAGTTTATCTAGTGAGTTTGATCCTTGTTGACAAATACAAAATGCAGCATAAAACATCCCAACAATAGTCGATAGGTCATAAAATCAACCAACCTAACAATTTCGGCATCAGGTTGGTTGCTTGATTGCTTTTGTTTAACGGCATATCAACCTTCATGGGTTATTTAAAGCCCAAATCTAACTATTTTGTATACATTTTTTTTATTTTTGGGGATAATAATAGTTTAGTGATACAAGTTTTACTAATTAACCTATAATTGGGGGGGGGGAAGTATGTTCATACCTATCCCAAAGTTAAGAGAATATAATGAACCCAACGGGAATTTGAACTCACCTCTCCAATTAACAAATCCGAGTCATTATACACCATCCACGCATCCAAGCTTACAGCATATGGTATTCCCAAGCCGTCACCCATGTAAGTAGTGACAACATTGCTTAACTTCAGTGATTATACAAGAACTGGTGTTTCAACATGATGTGGCTGTAATCTCAGGCATCAGGTCATGTCTAGCAAAGGCTAATCTGGCTAACCATTTCCTCTGTCACAGGTTTCAATCCTTAGTTCCTGCACCCACCCATACCCTAAAAATTTCAACTGCTTCTTCCCATTTCTAAGTGGGTGTGTCCTTTTCACTTCCATTTTCCCTAAAACATTGCCGTTGCTCAGTCCACGGGATTCTCAGCATTCCTTCTGTAGAACTACCGTATATACTAATGTATCATGCAACTTTTGAGGACCTAATTTTGAGGCTAATTTCACTGCAGTAAATGGATTATAGAGTTTGGTCAATGGTGTAGCCAGCACCAGCAGTACATACGCTAATTTTATATTTTGTGTATGATGCAACACCCTTAAAATTAGCTTCAAAATTAGGTCTTCAAAAGTCACATGATACACAACTATATACGGTACATTTCTATTGCCTCAAGTCTCTTCTTCATCTATGAGGAATTCGTCATATAGAAGGACTGATATTATATAACAGTTCAATGCTCTTTTCTTTGTTCCTAATGAAATTATCCTGTTTCTTAATACTTTGCTTAGCTTTGAAAGGGTTACTGGTATAAGGCCATTATAACAAGGCCATCAAAGAAATAGATAATAAATAACAAAAGGTAATATTTATGTAATTTTGCAAGTGCTTTGTTTATATTTTCTGGATAAGTAATGCAAGAATTATCCATAAAATTTGCTTCAATGGCCTAAGAAAGAATTTAGCTTTATAAATCATTAAATCTAAAAGCTTGCACAACTCATTTTTCTCTTTCCCATGCAGTGTTTCTTCAGGACATGGTCAACCATGGTTCTCCACAGCTTTCTATCTTTTGCAGCTCTAAGCAATGTTTCTCCCCATATCTCTCCAAGTCTGTTCCATCACTCATTTACACAAACACAACCCATACAGTCAAAAAAAACATTTAAGTAATATGGCAATGCTTACATTTTTTACATTAGAAAGATTTTTTTTAACCTAGACAAATAGCTACTTTTTAAAATCCTTAAAAATAAATTTATATATATATATATATATATATAGAAAATTGTCCAATTGTTAGATTAAGCTCTAAACCATTTTATCTTAGAAATGATTAAAGATAGCTTACTGGAATTCTCAAGGTTTTTATAAGCTCAAAGGATTGAAATGAAGTTCATGATATATATATACACACACAAGTATATAATTGGTATATACGGAATGAATTCCAATAACCAACAGTTACTATTCTTAAAAGAGTGCTCAATACAAAGTAGAGCAGACAAATAGCTATTTTGTTTCAACACACTCGGTGTCTTATCAAGTGATGATGTTGATAAGACACCGAGTGTGTTGAAACAAAAATATTTTTATAGTGATTTTATAACATACTTATGTTATAAATTTTTTTATAAATAATATTTATATATATATATATATATATATATATATATATATATATATATATATATATATATATATATATATATTCCAGGATCATTACAACTTATTCAAGATGATCTTTGCCCTCTGTAACCTAACTTTCTCTTCCAGTATAACAAGGTGCTTCACAAGTTTCATATATAATTTAATTTTCAAGTCTTTTTTTTCACTGCTCTTTGGATTGTCATAGGTGAAACTCACTGATGATTGCATCTAGCATGAAACTGTCTGTCACTTCCAAGTGTTGACTTCTATATTTACATACACTATCTCTGATATTGAGCACTTTATCCCATAAGTATAGCTCACCTTAAAACTATTATATATATATATATATATATATATATATATATATATATATATGTGTGTGTGTGTGTGTGCATGGCAGAAATACCTCCCACATAATGCTAAGACATTAACTAGCTGAAGGCACCATTACTAATAATGTCTTACCATTATGTGGGAGGTATTTCTGATACACTGTGTGTGTGTTATGGTAAGACAGTTATCAGTATCATATATAAACTATTCAGACCAATATAAAATAGAAAAAAAAAGATAAAATAACTGTACGAGCAACTTGCAGTTGCTCTCACAATTTTTGAGTGGTCACACAATTCTCAGGAAGTGAGAAAAAGAAAATTAAATTTTTAAAGTTAAAATTTCAGCTTCCCCCCCCCATCCTCCTATGCTAACAGTTCTTTCTTCTCTTACTTCTTGCCTGTGGAACTCCCTTCTGGCTTCTTATTTCCCAGTCAACTTTTATGCATACATAAAAATATTTTGTGTGTATGTACATATATGCATAATTGGCATACATATTACAGGAGTCACCAGAATTTTAGAAACACCAAAGTTGGGTATGGCCCAAAGTCAGTTGGGAATCATTGCTTTATCACCTTGCTTAGAGTGAAATAATAATGATAAATAGATAATAACAATAGTAAAAAATAAATAGTAAACAAAAAATAAAATTTGTTTACTATTTATTTTTTTTACTACAGAAAAAACAGTAAAAAAATTAAATAGTAAAAATATTAGTAAAATACAAGTAAAAAATAAGTAAAAAATAAGTAAAAAAAAAAAAAAAAAAGAAAAGATGAATAAAAAGCAAAGTTTCTTCTAGTTGATCTTCCTTACTAATGCAATATTCCAGTGTTATTGTTGCTAGCATCAAACATTTTCTCCTATTAACAAAATATCTCATTAGTAAGGGAGATCAGCTGCATAAAACATTAGTTATCTTGTCTTATATTAAATTATTTAATATTTACTTTAAAAATGTATTTGGAAAAAAGTGGTTATCAGTGGTCAGGAATTAATGCAAGCATTATTCACAGAATAGAATTAGTTTCTATAATAGACAAATATTGACTACAAAAATGCTATTTGTGTGGTTTTGATTCATCCGGTGTCACAATACCAAGGGTCAGGTATTGTACAAAAGCAAGCATTATAAACAAAATTAACTTATACATATAACGGATTCAACAAGAACGAAATACACAGGAACAATTGACTTGTTATAGAGGAATTGTAGTTCAAGGTTGAAGATTTATGATTTATAGAACACCCCCCACTTCCTCCTCTTGCAAGTTCATTTGCTTCTAGCAGGTTTTTCTTTTGCAACCCATTAATTCACCCAGGCCCCCACCCACATCCAACCTTATTTTTGACAACTGCTGAATTTCTAGGCAAAGCACTTTGCGTAGGAGAAAAAAAAAAAGAAAGAAAGAAAGACGAGGTTGCAGAATTGCGGTTAAGATTACATGAAGAATTGGCAGAGAAATAAAGAGAGTGAGCAGCAGAGAAATAAAGAGAGTGAGCAGCAGAGAAATAAAGAGAGTGAGCAGCAGAGAAATAAAGAGAGTGAGCAGCAGAGAAATAAAGAGAGTGAGCAGCAGAGAAATAAAGAGAGTGAGCAGCAGAGAAATAAAGAGAGTGAGCAGCAGAGAAATAAAGAGAGTGAGCAGCAGAGAAATAAAGAGTGAGCAGCAGAGAAATAAAGAGAGTGAGCAGCAGAGAAATAAAGAGAGTGAGCAGCAGAGAAATAAAGAGAGTGAGCAGCAGAGAAATAAAGAGAGTGAGCAGCTGGGAAACAAAGTCAGGCTCAGTTCTTTTGATGACTGACTCTCTCTCAATAAATAAAACCCTGTCGTCCATTTAGAGATGATTCAATGTGTGTTTGGATGGTGGGGGCGGATGTGTTGGCATGTGTGAGAGTGTGCGCATGCTAGTGTGTGTATGTATGTTTATACATGCTGAAAAGTGCACGTGTTTGTACATGTTGGACAGTGCATGCTTATGTGTGCATGATAATGTGTGTGCCTGTGAGTATGTGTGTGTGTAAAAGTATGCATGTATGTATGCAAGGATGTTTGAGTGTGTGCATATGCATATCCTAGAGCATGTGTGACAGAGTATGTTGCATTGAGTGTGCATAAGTATGTTGGTGTGTGAGTGAGAGTATGTTGGAGTAGATTTGTGTGTGTATTATTGAGTATGTGTAGGCATGCATTTTATGTATGCTGGCTAATCTGCGAGGACTAAGCTGACTAAACCATGTGTGTGCTTGTGTGTGTGTGTGTGTGTGTATATATATATATATATATGATACATGCACACACCAGACTTACCTCTCTACAGTGCAGGGCACACAGTGAGGATGAGACTCACTAAGAAAAAATTAAAGGTTGGCAAAATGAGCATACTAAACACGACTTTGTGTGAGTAAGCGAGCGAGAGAAATGCTGAAAATATTTTCAGCTTAACAAATGTTAATCAAAGAAAAACTCCTAAATAAAAGCTTTGTTGGATACCGACGTGACCATTTTTGTTTACAAAAAAATTAATGTGGGTTTAATCTATGTCCCACCTTGAATAGAGTCTAGAAGAATTCGAAATGGTGTTGGAAAAGGGAAGTTTAACCTTGTTCCAAAGAAGTAGTAGGTGATTTCCAGCTTAAAATACCGGAAATAACAGTTGACAAGTGTTTATTTATAGAAACCGTCACAGGTGGCAGAATGCGCCTAGAGTAGCAAAGGGAGAGAATTCTATGGCAACTATTGTCGTCTGTGGTGTGGTAAAGGTTAATCTGTGTACTTTCAACAGTCACTACAATTGTCATTATCAAGAATTGCATGTTTAGTCCATCTATGAAAGTATCTATGGCTAATTCCAGCTATCTAAATACATCACATTATACGCAAACATTTTTATGTAAAAGTTTCACCGAGTATGGTGAGTAATGGATAGCGGCTCGAATTGAGGAATTACATGCTAATACCCTTTGGGAAAAGGTATGAATCCTCTTCTCCCACCCAGCTATGGGTAAATAGCAGGACAGACTGGGTTCTATGGCCTTGGATGGCAACTGGTCTACCACAGAAAGAAATGGCAACCTACTGCGGGGAAAAAAATCTGCCTCGTCAGTCATGTATCAAAAGATACATGATCACCTAAGGGCATATTACTCCTGGCACATAACTGAATCGGAGAGCCAAGTTGGAAATCCAGTCGAATCCATTACATTCACTTACATGCTAATACCCTTAGGAAAGGTATGAATCCTCTTCCTCTCCCCCCAGCTATGGGTAAATAGCAGGACAGACTGGGTTCTATAGCCTTGGATGGCAACTGGTCTACCACAGAAAGAAATGGCAACCCACTGCAGGAAAAAAAAATCTACCTCGTCATTCATGTATCGAAAGATACATGATTGCCTAAGTGTGTATCACGCATGGCACATAACTGACTGAATGTTTGAGCTATATCATTAATATCCTTCACTTGATTGAGTGCATTAAAAAGTAAAGGGATTATGCTTTCTTTATTTGTATACAACTGACAATTTATATAACAACTGAATGCATCTGGCACCATGCATGACATTCATATAAAAGTCTCAATCTGAGGCAGTTATTTAAGAACGTGACTCAAGTTTTTTGGTTAATATTTTGGTTCTGTAGCAATTAGTGGTATTGAGCAAATTTCTTTATCTTCTTTCTGTACTAAATTTATCATAACTGATCTGTACACCATAGTATTTGAAATGTTCATTAATTTCACATCTTGAATTTTTATGATGGAATCATGGCAGATGCCATCATTTCTTTCACTCCAATTCCAGATCAGTTTGTTTTGTAAAAGATTTATCTTGAATTGTATTTCTTGAAACACTTGGCAGAGAATGCTTATTTTTTTTTTTTTTTTTCAAAATTATTCTTATTCTATAAATACCTGTGTCATTAGTATGCACCACCACCACCTTATCAATACATTGACCTTGGAAGGAAAAGCAAGAACACTGCTTTCTATTAGTAGATTCATTTAGGATGTGGGGTATGGAATGTATAAATGATCGGTGCTCATCACTTCACATCTGTGTTTGTACATGAGCAGGGTATCGTCTAGGAAAAGATTAAATAGATTGGGACTCTCGTTTCTTCCTCATATTATTGATGAAAGTCAAAATATATCAGTTCCAATCTAGGGGAACGAATATTTATCTCTCATTTAAATACAAAATATAGCAGAAGGCTGAAAACAGGGAATGCTGTCCGTCACTGTCCTAACTTAGCTCATCCCATTCACTGACCCATTCAAACTTTAAAATGTTCCTAACACCATAATACCACATTTATACAAATGCTTCCATACCACAATTACTAAAACAACACATTCTCCATGAAATTCAAAACTAAACGGAGGTGGGGGGGGGTGGAGATACAAAACATGATTTTTATTTACAATAAAAAAAAAATAAATAAATAAATAAAATGAATACATGATTAAATTTGGCCTCTGAAAATCAGTGGCTGTGAATGAATAAGGTTATCTTACCTGGATACAGGCTATGCAGGTAAAGTGCACAAGAGATGCAAGCTTTTTCTTGGTCAACAGGAGCAGGTGAAAATGGTACAACTACAAAAAGAAAAAAAGAAATACCGGTAAATACAAGTTCAGGTAAAGCATGTATCTGGAGAGAATAGGAGAACATTATAAATATTTATGATAAGCAGGAGAAAGTTATATATATATAGATAGAGAGAAATGGACTGAAGATTGCGCTTAAGCACTGAAACGGACTGTTACCGCTGAGTGCTGACCTCAATGTCCACTTTTATATTTACATACACACTATACCGGATATTGAGCACTTTAACCCACAAATATAGTATACCTTCAAAATTATTATATATATATATATATATATATATATATATATATATATATATATATATATATATGTGTGTGTGTGTGTGTGTGTGTGTGTAAATCTCAAAAGCATATGTTTTGCATTGAATAAAGAGGTCCTTGCCTTGTTTATAGGAAGAAAGAGTAAGAAAAACAAATGATGTTTACATTCTCAGTTAACACAATACACTCACCTCAGTTCTGTGAGGAGGAGGAGGAGTGAATCTGTTTTCAGTTTTAACACTGTGCTTAACATTCTCACAAGATAGCAATAGATTTACCAAGACAAGAAATCTGGTACATCATTGGGGGGGGAGGTCTACATGTTGTAAAGACAGGAAAGAGTAGATACCCTCCCCGATAAACTTTTTTTTTTTTTAAACATTGAGAAAAACCAAAAATATCTTGCAAAGCTAACGATAATTAGCAGCAGTAAAGTCAATGTTGGAGCTGGCCAGTAAAAAGCTGAAACCAGATTTCAATGTCTGAGAGTAATTATTTAAAAATACAAAACTTACTCATACTATAAAATAAGGGAGAGTGATATTTAATCTATTTTGCAAGTGCATGACTGTCAGACATGGCATCCAACTCTTTCAGAAACATCTAACCCGTCGTCTATTGACAACCATCTTGGAAATGTCTAAACCGTCATCTATAGGCAACCATCTCGGAAATGTCTAAACCGTCATCTATAGACAACCATCTCAGAAATGTCTAAACCGTCATCTATAGACAACCATCTCGGAAATGTCTAAACCGTCATCTATAGACAACCATCTCGGAAATGTCTAAACCGTCATCTATAGACAACCATCTCGGAAATGTCTAAACCGTCATCTATAGACAACCATCTCGGAAATGTCTAAACCGTCATCTATAGACAACCATCTCGGAAATGTATAAACTGTCATCTATTGACAACCATCTTGAAAATATCTAAACTGTCATCTATTGACAACCATCTTGAAAATATCTAAACTGTCATCTATTGACAACCATCTCGAAAATATCTAAACTGTCATCTATTGACAACCATCTCGAAAATATCTAAACTGTCATCTATTGACAACCATCACTTTAGTTCAATCATATCGCTGACTATAATGTATGCAAAATATAAATGAGATTTAAAGTATTTTATATGTCAACAGACAAAAAGAACCCAAACAATGCTTCATAATTAGAGATAGAACGTCAGTAATTCTAAAACTATCATCACAGCCTGAAGTTCTATCTAGCACTATGATAGGGTGGACTTGTGGCTCAAGTACCTAGTGGGACTTGAGCTCAACCCAGAGCCCAAGTGAGACTCATTCATGCAATCCATTGCTAAAGATTCTGGAAAAATGGTTGGTTCCCTGTACTGCTCCAATAAGTAACAGACTCCTCCCTCTAACTTCTACAAGAACCAGATCAGGTCAAAAATGGAGTACTACTACTATATATGGGCAGGAGTGTCTGTGCATCCATGTGGATAACTATTTTCCACCCTACAACCCCTTTCCCCGTAGATGAAACATTGAAAGCTTCTCACTATTATCACTATTTCCATGGAAAGTATTCAGAAGTTTAGTTCCACCAGTTCTAACCTTCATGGCTAAAACCCACCATGCCATGCACATTGATCAAGATACAAGTTCCACTCAAGCAAATTCTTTCCAATAACCACTGCTTTGTGGAACCAACTCCCAATAGGATGCTTTGTGGAACAAACTCCCAATAGGATGCTTTGTGGAACAAACTCCCAATAGGATGCTTTGTGGAACAAACTCCCAATAGGATGCTTTGTGGAACAAACTCCCAATAGGATGCTTTGTGGAACAAACTCCCAATAGGATGCTTTGTGGAACAAACTCCCAATAGGATGCTTTGTGGAACAAACTCCCAATAGGATGCTTTGTGGAACAAACTCCCAATAGGATGCTTTGTGGAACAAACTCCCAATAGGATGCTTTGTGGAACAAACTCCCAATAGGATGCTTTGTGGAACAAACTCCCAATAGGATGCTTTGTGGAACAAACTCCCAAGAGGATGCTTTGTGGAACAAACTCCCAAGAGGATGCTTTGTGGAACAAACTCCCAAGAGGATGCTTTGTGGAACAAACTCCCAAGAGGATGCTTTGTGGAACAAACTCCCAAAAGGAACAAACTCCCAAAGAGGATGCTTTGTGGAACAAACTCCCAAGAGGATGCTTTGTGGAACCCCAAGAGGATGCTTTGTGGAACAAACTCCCAAGAGGATGCTTTGTGGAACAAACTCCCAAGAGGATGCTTTGTGGAACAAACTCCCAAGAGGATGCTTTGTGGAACAAACTCCCAAGAGGATGCTTTGTGGAACAAACTCCCAAGAGGATGCTTTGTGGAACAAACTCCCAAGAGGATGCTTTGTGGAACAAACTCCCAAGAGGATGCTTTGTGGAACCAACTCCCAAGAGGATGCTTTGTGGAACCAACTCCCAAGAGGATGCTTTGTGGAACCAACTCCCAAGAGGATGCTTTGTGGAACCAACTCCCAAGAGGATGCTTTGTGGAACCAACTCCCAAGAGGATGCTTTGTGGAACCAACTCCCAAGAGGATGCTTTGTGGAACCAACTCCCAAGAGGATGCTTTGTGGAACCAACTCCCAAGAGGATGCTTTGTGGAACCAACTCCCAAGAGGATGCTTTGTGGAACCAACTCCCAAGAGGATGCTTCTCCGATCACTACAATCTTAACCTGTTCATGTCTAGATCTTCTACACATATCCCCATAAACTGTTCCTCTTACTCTGTAACCCTCTACTTCGAGTGGCTCCTGGGCCTTGAAAATAATTGTGGAAAAAAAAAAAATGTTTTCAAAAATATTCCAGAATTGTGTTCCGGAGCATTGTAATCCCTAAAACAAAAGAATGAAATTGTTCCAGACAGCAAAAATTCTGGAACTCAAAAGACACAGATAAGGAAAAGAATCTGTGGAGAGACATGGTTGTATGCATCCTGAAGGAACATTAAAAAAAAAAAAAAAAAAAAAAAAAAAAAAATCAATATGTGAAAATGTATAATGATTAGTTCTAGTGAAAGAGAATTGGCAAGTTGGCCATGAATTCTAGGTGAGGCTGTTGATTTTTCACTTTGCACTAATATACTTGGGAAAGTTTTGAAATTTTGTTTAAGAATATGTTCATTCCGTGATTAGAACACACAATGCCACGACAGATGTCTTTCTCTGTGTCATTGGCTAACTAAAAAATAAAAAATCAAGGTGGGAGGATAAACAAATTAAACTAGATATGGTGGGGTGGGGGAGAGCAAATGACAGAGAGAGACAGACAGAGACGGAGAGCACGAACGTGTGAGACAGACAGAGACGGAGAGCACGAACGTGTGAGACAGACAGAGACGGAGAGCACGAACGTGTGAGACAGACAGAGACGGAGAGTACTAACGCAGGAGACAGACAGAGACGGAGAGCACGAACGTGTGAGACAGACAGAGACGGAGAGCACTAACGTGTGAGACAGACAGAGACGGAGAGCACGAACGTGTGAGACAGACAGAGACGGAGAGCACGAACGTGAGACAGACAGAGACGGAGAGCACGAACGCAGAGACAGACAGAGACGGAGAGCACGAACGTGTGAGACAGACAGAGACGGAGAGCACGAACGTGTGAGACAGACAGAGACGGAGAGCACGAACGTGTGGAGACAGACAGAGACGGAGAGCACGAACGTGTGAGACAGACAGACGGAGAGCACGAACGGAGACAGACAGAGACAGGACGTGAGACAGACGGAGAGCAACGAACGTGTGGAGACAGACAGACAGGAGAGAGCGGCAGAGACAGACAGAGACGGAGAGCGAACGTGAGACAGACAGAGACGGAGAGCACGAACGTGTGAGACAGACAGGACGGAGAGCACGAACGTGTGAGACAGACAGAGACGGAGAGAAACGCGAGACGTGTGGAGACAGACAGAGACAGACAGAGACGGAGAGCACGAACGTGAGACAGACAGACGGAGAGCACGAACGAGAGACAGACAGAGCGGAGAGAGACAGACAGACAGAGACGGAGAGCACGAACGTGTGGAGAGACAGAGAGAGACAGAACGTGTGAGACAGACAGAGACGGAGAGCGTGAACGTGTGAGACAGACAGAGACGGAGAGCACGAACGTGTGAGACAGACAGTGACGGAGACAGACGTGAGACAGACAGAGACAGAGAGCACGAACGTGTGAGACAGACAGAGACGGAGAGCACGAACGTGTGAGACAGACAGAGACGGAGAGCACGAACGTGTGAGACAGACAGAGACGGAGAGCACGAACGTGTGAGACAGACAGAGACGGAGAGCACGAACGTGTGAGACAGACAGAGACGGAGAGCACGAACGTGTGAGACAGAGACAGAGAGCACAGAACGTGTGAGACAGACAGAGACAGAAACGCACGAACGCGTGAGACAGAGACAGAGACACGAGAGTGAGACAGAGACAGAGAGCACGAACGTGTGAGACAGAGACAGAGAGCACCCAGAGACAGAGAACACGAGACGTGTGAGACAGACAGAGAGAAACGAACGTGTGAGACAGACAGAGAGAGCACGAACGTGTGAGACAGACAGAGAGAGCACGAACGTGTGAGACAGACAGAGAGAGCACGAACGTGTGAGACAGACAGAGAGAGCACGAACGTGTGAGACAGACAGAGAGAGCACGAACGTGTGAGAGAGATGGACCACAGATTAAGAATTGTTATTCTCACAGAAAATCTCCTGCCTTAATGGAACTGATTTTAATTGAAAATGTCTATCTCGCCTTATCTTTCTAATATGTATAGCAAATAATTAAAAATATAAAATAAACAATAACTGCAACAAAAAATAAATCGAACCAATTAAAAAAGAATTTCAATTTCTCTTGCATAAGCAGCTTTAGCAGGTCACAAGATTATTATTCAACAACAACAACATTGTTTTATTGTCCATCCAACAATTGTCACCGAGTTTTATTTTGGGAGAAATGCCATCCTGGAATCATTTGGTGTTCTATTTCAATGACTTATTCACTTATTCACTTCCTTCACATCAACACATCTCCATATGCCAATATCTACAAATTCTTTTGTGTAAACCACAAATCAAAATTAAACTGTAAAGGAGTGTTGAAAAGTATTCAACATAATGAGAAAGTGTCCTTGGGGGGGGACCCCAAAAAACAAAAATTTCTCAGTACATTTGAATAGATTTTGGGAAGTGGACTGTTTCAGTACACCCACTCTTATTTCTCAAAATATAAACAGCCATGTCTATAAACTTACAGCCTCATCATGACAAAAAATAAAAAAAAAAAAAAAAAAAAAAAAAAAAAAAGAGCATAATTCTCTTCCTTCTAGTCAATGCACTCAATTCAGTGGAAGATATTAATGACAGCTCAAACATTATACAGTGAAGCTTTTACACAAAAATTAAGCTAATAACTATGTCCAGTTACAGTTTTAGTGGTCCTGTGTGAGAGAGAGAGAGAGAAGAGAGAGAGAGAGAGAAAAAGATCTGTCTCTCTCGGATGTCAATTTTTGGTTTTTTTTTCTTTTGTTCTAAGTTTGATTTAAATTCTAGTACTGTCAATATCTGCTATGGCATAGCCAACAAAATCTTTTTTACCATGCTGAAATCATCCAGTTTTTGATAATGACTAAAATGGTCAAAAGTACTAGCATAAAACAGAATACAAACTTTTGGACAATTTTTATAATAAGGTTATACAACTTTTCAAAAACTGAAAAAATGCAATAAAATATTAAAACACACAGACTGTCAAATTAAAAAAAAATATCTGTTTCAGATCTATAACACACACATGAAAGTGAGAAGAAAACAAGTCATTTTCATTATTTAGAAATGTTTACTAATTGCGACCAAAAGTTATTTATTATTATTAAAAATAAAATAAAAAATAATCATGTAGCCCTCCAAGATTTAATTGAATAAGGAACAGATAAAAGAAGCACTTATCATTTACAAATATTTTAAGAATTAAGGTTAATTTTATATGCAGACATGTTTATGAAGTTAAAGATAGGAGTTATAAGTGGAATCAGAAACTATTTAGGGCAGAATCAAAAATAGAATTAAAAAAAATAAAAAAACTCAGAATATTTCAGATACCTTCTATAACCAAGGTGAACTTATCATTTTAAGGATTGTTATGACTATATAATACATTATTTAATAAATAATATTGTGTGTGTGACTACACACATGCATGAAAGAGAGGAGATACTGAAATTTTAATATCTAAAATTCTTCCTTTTTTTTTTTTTTTTTTTTTTTAAATATGTTTTTGGATATATAGTCTAGCCAATTTCATTTAGTTGCTTTTTCCTTATGTCTATCACTTGTTATCAAGCATCCCACATTGTAATAGAAGATCTGCCAAGGAACCTACATTCAAATTTACCATGGATGGTCCTGCAAAAAAAGCACTCTCTGAAGTTTTATATATATATATATATATACATATATATATATATATTATGCTTTATTTTCCATAATTTTGCTACACACGTTTCTGGTCTCGTGACCTTCATCAGGCAAAGAGTGGATATTTCCACATATTATTAAAAGGGATTAATTTTTCTGATGTTTTTCGATGTTAAATATTCTCGGCACTGGCAGTGAAAGAATTCTGCATGAAGGGTAATAAAACAATTAAGACTGGTCCAAGAAAGGGTGAGAAATATATCTATATATCTTGTCTTTTAATGACTCCTGTGTGTTCTTAGATGTATTTCCATACATATATATATATATATATATATATATATATATATATATATATATAATACGGTGGAGTAATGGATAGCGGCTTGGATTGAGGAATCGCAGAGCCGAGTTCGAATTCCAGTCGAATCCATTACATTCACTTACGTGCTAATACCCTTGGGAAAGGTATGAATCCTCTTCCTCTCTCTCCAGCTATGGGTAAAATAGCAGGACAGACTGGGTTCTATAGCCTTGGATGGCAACTGGTCTAGGAGAAGGACAACTTTGAATTCAAAACCTACGGAGGGTCGTTTGGGAACCTCGTGGCATTCGGTGCACTAGGTCTCTGTATTCATCCCTTCAAAAAGTGTGGATGCTCCTGCATGAGGCCTTCACCACTATAATCAAATCTCATGTGCCGGTGTCGGGCTGTCAGTTTCCTGGAAACTGATCTGCATGACCCTCATACGTCGAATCTCGACGGGAGAGTCGATTATATATGGCTATAAGTTTTTAGCCACTCTTGATTACAGCAATTTTGGCTTGTGTAATAACGTCTCTTCTTTTTTTTCAGACAGTACCGTGTTAGTATCAAGCAACTCTCTTCTATGAACAATAGTTGACTTATATTTTGCAATGAGTGTTTGCGGAAGTAAGGAAATTGGTGAATTTCAATGAGGGCAAATAATAGGATGGCATTAGTGTGGCAAGTCAAATAGAGAAATTGCTAGATTTTTCCAGGTTAATCATCAAACGGTTAATAATATTGTCAAGAAATTTAATGAAGAAGGCCATTGTCATGTGGAACAATGTTCAGGAAGACCAAACATCATGTCTGAGCAAACGGAAAGGGAGCTGAAGAGGGAAGTCATCAGAAAACATTGTCAAGAGCAAAGTTTATGAATTTTGGTAGTCTGTAATTTGGTCAGATGAAAGTAAATTCTGCCAATATTTGACTTCGAAACAGGTTTGTCTGAAGAAATCAGAATGAGTCTTGCAACACTGAATGTCTGAAGGTGACCCTGAAACATGGAATGATTGGAGTAATGGTGTGGGGCAATGTCTGGTTTGGAAGGAAATCTAAGCTGATTCTTGGTGACAAGCAGTTGAATGGTCCAAAATACTGCCAAATATTAGAGAAAAGACTATTCCAACTATTTGAAAGCAATCAGATTGACAAGAATGTCTACCTTTTTTAAGAAGATGGAGTGCCATGTCATACAAGAAAAGTAGCAAAGGCCTGGAAGGAATCACAAAGAATCAAGTCACTGTTATGGGTAGCCCAAAGTCCTGACATGAATCCAATAGAGCACGTTTGGGAAAACCTTGACCGAAAAATTTGAGAGCATGCAACCAAAATCACGACAGTGGCAACCCTTAAAGAAACATTGCTAAAGGAGTGGCAAAATATGGATCAGACAATTGTTGATAACTTGATCAAATCCATGAAAAATCGAATACAAACACTGAAAATAGCAAATGGAGGACCTACTCTATACTAGTTCCAAATACTGTTTATTTATGTTGAGTTGGGATTACGTAAATTTGGAAACTTTTCTTAGGCCACTACCTACAATATATATATATATATATATATATATATATATATATATATATATATATATATATATACACACCCCTTGTTAAATACCATCATGAAAAATGCAAATCTATGCAGTATATGCAATACAGATAATGTAACATATTTTAGACAAAGCCAATATTTTAAATAAATATCATAACCGACCTCTGAAAAAAAAACTTCAAATAAACAAAAAATTTAAATCAATAGAGCAAATAATCAAACTATGAAGGCACACAAACACATGGAAATGTAATTCTTATATTCCTTGCTAATAGGAATATATACTTAAAAATCAAGGTGGATAAAATAAGTAAAGGTTTATTGTAAAAACTAGTACAATAAGAAATAAGGTAACAGTTATGCGCACGATCATCACAAGTCAATAGTGAATGCTACTAGTGGAAAGTCAGTAGTCCTTGTGTAAGTCCAAGTTATACTAAACAGATCCCAGCTAGAATATTTGCAAACCTCCCCATGGAGTCGGATGTGGCACAAGGCCGAATTTAACATGGGATTTCCAAGCCCATAGGCTCAGCCAAGAAATCCCTGTAGAACCCGCATAAACCTTGCATAGCCTCATCCTGGTTCCTCTCTGCTCAGAGGCAGAGAGTTCGACCAGCAAGCTGAAAAAATTTCAGCTAGTATATTTGCCAACTGCCCCACGCGGTCAGATGGGGCACAAGGCCAAATTTAACATGGGGTATCCGAGCCCATGGGCTCAGGCAAAAATTCCACCATAGAACCCATATAATGGGATCAGGTTGGTCTACCTCTCCAAATGAGAGACTGCCCTTTGGCATAGCCTTGTCCGGGTTCCTTTCTGCCCAAAGGCAGAGAGTTCAACCGTATAGCTGAAAAGATTTCCGCTAGACTCCATAGTCTGTTGACTTACCAATACTTATAGGTAGTTACTATCTATAGTGTAGTTACTCATAGGGGTGACAGGTTATTCCATTACATCAATAATAATAATAAAGAAATCAATAATAAATAATGAGTAAAAAGTAAAGAATAACAAATAAGCACATTCTGATTGACAATTCTTTCTAGTCTATAGCCTTTAGAATAATATGAACAGAACTATTACTGCCTCCCAATAACTGCCAGGATAATACAATAGACATTACTATATAGACCTAAATACATGGAGGCCCTGCATGGGTTGCCAAACCCATTCAGAAATATATAAACTATCAGCTATATACAACTGCTTTTGCAGATCAATAGTTAAAAATGTCTTTGAGCAAGTGAAGACCATATTTGAACCTTGTGGACTGATGCTACAGAGTACAATGAATTATACCAAATAAGAAGAAACCACATTTGTTGAGGATTCTACAGCTGCAACAACTAAAATGGATAGCACATGTGAGAGGAGCAAGGGCGGAGACAGAGGGCGACAAGGAGACAGAGGGCGACAAGGAGACAGAGGGCGGAGACAGAGGGCGACAAGGAGACAGAGGGCGACAAGGAGACAGAGGGCGACAAAGGAGGAGACAGAGGGGACAAGGAGACAGAGGGCAAGAGACAGAGGGCGACAAGGAGACAGAGGCACAAGGAGACAGAGGGCGACAAGGAGACAGAGGGCGGAGACAGAGGGCGACAAGGAGACAGAGGGCGACAAGGAGACAGAGGGCGGAGACAGAGGGCGACAAGGAGACAGAGGGCGACAAGGAGACAGAGGGAGACAAGGGGGAGACAGAGGCGACAAAAGGAGACAGAGGGCGGAGACAGAGGGCGACAAGGAGACAGGAGACAGAGGGCGACAAGGACAGAGGCGACAAGGGAGACAGAGGGCGACAAGGAGACAGAGGGCGGAGACAGAGGCGACAAGGAGACAGAGGCGACAAGGAGACAGAGGGCGACAAGGGGAGACAGGAGACAGAGGGCGACAAGGAGACAGAGGGCGACAAGGAGACAGAGGGCGGAGACAGAGGGCGACAAGGAGACAGAGGGCGACAAGGAGACAGAGGGCGACAAGGAGACAGAGGGGAGACAGAGACAGAGGAGACACAAAGCGACAAGGAGACAGAGGGCAAAGGAGACAGAGGCGGAGACAGAGGGCGACAGGAGACAGAGAGGGCGACAAGGAGACAGAGGGCGGAGACAGAGGGCGACAAGGAGACAGAGGCGACAAGGAGACAGAGGCGGAGACAGAGGGCGACAAGGAGACAGAGGGCGACAAGGAGACAGAGGGCGGAGACAGAGGCGACAAGGGGCGACAAGAGACAGGAGGGCGACAGACAAGGAGACAGAGGGCGACAAGGAGACAGAGGGCGACCAGGAGACAGAGGGCGACCAGGAGACAGAGGGCGACCAGGAGACAGAGGGCGACCAGGAGAAAGAATGTAGTCTTTCCATTATTCAATAAATTATTTGGTTTTATTAGAAGAAAACAGAAATCTTACAAAGTTTGGCAATGGCTGAAATATTTTGTCTGTTTACATTATTCCCTATAATTCAAGACATAAAAAAAAATAACCAGCAGTGTTAAGCGTATCTTGTCTCAGTATGACATTACTATGTTAATACTTTTCAGTTCCAACAATGTCCTATTTCATATTCAACTTGAGAAACATAGGTTCATAAAATATTTTAAAATAGCAGAATGACAAGCTCAATGAATCAAAATATAATATTCTACTGACCAACTCAAGTATAATTGAAAAGAACTTAGATTAACATAATACTAAGAAAAAAAAAAAAAAAAAAACTTTATAGGAAACAAATCAAAAACAAATGTAAAACTTGAAGTAATTTATTCTATTAGCTGTAACAACTGCCACAAGGACTACATTGGAGGAAAATCTAAGAAATTTAAATAAAAAAATGATTTGATCACAAAAGGGTTTTTTATGAAACGACACTCAATACATTAATTGCTTATGAGCCTCACTATAATTTTGATTTAAAAAGAAATGCTACTTTAATTAAAAGAGAAAGCAATTTACTAAGACAATATGTATAGAAAGTGATTTAATCACAAGATCATCCATAGTAAATTTGTACTGGTTCACCTTGGAAGATCTTTCATCATGATAATGGACCATACTTCATAGAAAAGTGATGAAAAAATATAAAAAACCAAACAATAGAACTAAATGAAATTGACTATATATGCAAACAGAAAAAAGAAAAAGAATTTAAATTTCAAGTTTTAAATATTTAAGCACCCACTTCCCCTTTATGCACATATAGTTTCATCAACATAAACAGCACTTTAGTTCGATGAAATCCTAAAGCACTAAATACATGACACACAAAAATTGTTTCAACTGTCATTAATTTTCCAAACATTATTATGCCTGTAGCATAATAACACTTATGAAGACATGTGAATAAGAATAAGGACTTGCTACATAATTACAGAAAACAGAATTAGTTAATAATTTTATGCAGGTAGCCATATTAGAAAACAGACAAGAGATGTGTAATGAGGTCTTACTGCTGAATTGACTTGGTCATATATTGCATTAATGATATGGCCATGACAAAAAAAGGCAAGAGAAGTCTAGAATAAACCGAGTGTTTTCAAGAAATTGACATCAACTGGCAAAAGGCAACTTACATTTGACACATTTAGCCATACTGTCATGTCATGCATACAATTATAGCTTGGGGTAAGTAATTAAAGTTTTGTCATACTACAATAGAAAACGAAGGAATTTTAAGCTTCTTCCCGCTAAAACAGCAAAGAGAACTTTGGCACTAACAAAATATCACAGATTCGAACATACTATGTTTGAAAATCACTAGGGATATCTGGATTAAAGAGAAAGGGGAGAGAAGACAAAAACGGGGAGAGGAAAAGCAAAAAGAGAGAAAGGGGAGAGGAAAAGCAAAAAGAGAGAAAGGGGAGAGGAAAAGCAAAAAGAGAGAAAGGGGAGAGGAAAAGCAAAAAGAGAGAAAGGGGAGAGGAAAAGCAAAAAGAGAGAAAGAGGGGAGGAGTGTAAACAAAATAGTTCTTACTGGATTCTCTTCTGGGAATTTTCAGCTTGAGATCTACTTTTAAAGTTAAACAATATGATAAAAATTTAGTTTAAGTAACCTAACAGACACAAAGAAAGTATTCAATTTAACATACTTACATTAAAAAACAAACACTCTTATGAAAATTCTTCAAATTTATTTAATTTAAATAATTTTATATATTTAAAAAACACACAGAGGTTCCATTGTCCCATTTGGTGACCACACACTCAAAAAAAAAGTTATCAAAGTTGTCCTTAAGTTATGAGATGACTGATAAATGAACAATATGATTAACATTTGTTATTTATACAAAATGTCAGACAAACGTATAGAACTTGATATACCAACTTCACAGCCCAACTTATTAAAAAGTAGAAAAAGCTCTTACTCTTTACCATCTGAAGATTGCATTAGCATAAAACTTGGGGTCAGTTTTAGATAGGAGCTCTCTCTCTCTCTATATATATATATATATATATATATATATATCTTTCCCAACATATAACACGACTGGTAATAATACCAATTATTACATGGGATATTGTAGCAAAAAACAAATCTTACAATGGGAAAGGTGGTAGATGTAATTTATGCCTTGTAGAAAAATTAGTTATCTTAAAATATTTAAATAACCCTAACTTATTAAACAAGAGAAATGAATTGATGGTTACATTTAGACAAAAATAAATCTGTTGAAATATGTTGATACAGATTAATTCTTACTGAAAATTATAAACTTTTTTTTTTTTCCTCTAATGTTCACCTATGTCGAGTGTATACAATTCTTTTTAGGTCCATTTATTTTAATGCAAAAATTTATTTCCTTTTTTAAATACAATTAATCCCCTTTTGTTTTAAATATAAAACATAAATCCCACCTATCTTAAATACTTTTTTTGCATTTATAATACTAAATTTTTTATATAGTTTTTAAGTCTATTTTATTTTTAATAAGTACCATTAATCCCTGTTTGTTTTAAATATAAAATATAAATCCCACCTGTTTTAAATGAAATATTTTTTTAAATAAAAAACCATAATCCCCATATATGGACTGCGCCAACATTGCACTAACCAGACATTTTTTTAATAATTTTAATTATGTCATCATCAGTCTATCCAGCACCTGAAGATTGGGCGTTATGCATGAAACTGCAAGTCATGCTACCAGTGAGGAATATGTATATTTATTAATATATACTTAATAGCTCTGTCATCATATTACATTGAGCACTATTTTATTAACACCACACAATGTGCCTAAATATATATGGGGCACGTGGCCAAGTGGTTACAAGGTTCACATTCTGACCATGAGACCTGGGCTCAAATCTCACCATGGTTGATTTGTCAGGAAGGAAACTTTCAGATGTTATCGGACTGGATCCCAGCATACAACACCTTTGGAAAGTGCCTGAAAACTATACCACAGGTTGACCCAAGCCTTGTGTGTGAAACTGGGTAGACTGAACCCTTTGGGGCTGTCGATAGCTGTGCTAGCAAGAAGTCACAAGTCATTGTGGCTGAAGGCTTGATCGTGCTGGCCTTGTTCAATTGTTGATCATGCTAGATAACATGCTCTCTTCCAGAAACTGTAACTAAGGTCTGCTCAGCATAGTTACAGTACAAACCACAGGTGGACACTCTGGGTGTTGAATAAACACAAATGCGCCTGAGCAAGTGTCTGCAATAGGGATTAGCTAGCCACCCTATTAGACAGGTATCCTTCAATACAGGTGGCCAACTATATATACAAGTCGGATGTGCAGGTGGTGTAAGGAATAGCAGCTTGGAATGAGAAATCAGAGTAGAGTTCATGCCATTCACTTATATAAAAATACCCTTGAGAAAAATATGAATCCATCTCCCCACCTCTGAGCATTTGGTTTTTCTCATTAACTACCACTTATTTATAGAGATAGGTATTTTATTGTAGGGGGGGGGGAGAATTCTATGAAAAGCATTCACCAAGTTGAAAGAAAGACTTGGAATCCCTCCCAGTTGAGAAAGGAATTAAATTAGTTTCTATTTAACCCTATCACATGGCGGGGGGGGGGGGAGATATTCAAATAGTCAAAAAAAAAAAAAAAAAAAAAAATGTAAGATAAAAATGATTAACCAAGTAGAAAATGAAAATGGAGCCCAATTAAAACACATGAAACAAAAGAATTTCTCTATGCAAACAATAAAGTACAATAAATAGAAAATGTTTATATCACCTGACTAATAAAAGCAACTGTCTGCACATACACACACAAAAGTTGCAAAGTTATCTTGCATAATTGTTATAATTGAGAACAAAAATTTATTATTATGGATCAAACTCATTGTCAATGTAAGATGAAATGTAAAATAATGCAGTAACGATTGCCATGTGTATGAAGCTCAGAGTTGTACCAAACAATGAGGAGCAAATGTATATTTATTATTAGTATGTATATAATAAAACGTTCAGATTTAATGTTCCAAGTAGGAGTTTTGCAAAACTCATATACACTCATTAGGGGGTTAAGATTTTATTTTTTGTTTTTTTGCAAAATACAAAAAAAAAAAAAAAAAAATTCAAATAAAAAAATAATAATACAATTACCATGTACACAAAGTACATAGCTACACTGAAAAAAAAAAAACTTCCCACCATATAGTCAGATTTTGGTTTGGACTGAGAACTTTTCAGCACTTTCTCAACTGAACACAACACAATATAAAACTCCAAGCCATGCTATCAGTGTTTGTTTAAAACTTAACGACCCATCGATCAGCAAGAGATCATTTAAGGTCAAACCCATGCTATCAGTGAGGGATAATATGTATATTTATTAATATATAAATAATAGCTCTGTTATATTATATTGAGCACTATTTTATTAACACCTGCATTCAATGTATATATATATATATATATATATATATATATATATATATATATATATATTCTGAAGAAAAATGGAGCATCTACTCAAATACCAGTATCCACTAAAAGTAATGTTTAAATTGATAAAAATCTCTTGGATTAATAAATAAAAATCCATCACTTCTTTAGAAAAGTGCTTTGTTTACATTTGGATACAAAACTGAGCAGACATGAAAATTTCAAGAAAGTCTATGACTAGAGGAATTTTGTTTAAAGGCACTATTCAGACCTTGCTTGATTGAAAAAGCTTCTTCATAGCTGAATTGGTTAAAGCACATCAAATCTAAAGGTTCGATTCCTGCCAGAGTGCATTTTTTTTTTAATAAGATTTCTCAAATATTAAGTCTGTGAAATGTCACCTTCACCTAAGAAAAGGTACATATAAACCATACAAAAAAAACAATGATAAATCACTGTCTATACACATATCTTCCAACCACTGGCCATCAATAACCATGCAGATACCACAATCAATTAACTACAGATTTTTCAAAGATCCTTCAAGCAAAACAATCTTCAATGAAGTCAAGAATGACTATGAAACAGCCCTAAAATATAGTGGATTCCCAGCAATACTCACACACCACAAAAAAACAACATGAGAAACATGGTTCAACCCACAGTACAACAAAAACATTCATGATCTCATACACAAACACTTCTCTGCATTAAGCACTCTGCAGAAGATATTCAATGAAAACACAGTAAAAATCAGCTACAATTGCACTGAGAACATGACACAAATAATAAAAACACACATCAGGAAAACAATCAACAAACGACCTAAAGAAATTAAACCTATGTGTAATTGCAGAACAAAGAACAAATGCCCCTTAAATGACAATTGCTTGCAGAACAATGTAATATACCAAACCACTGTAAAATCAGCAGATAATGAAAAAATATTCATAGGAGTAACTGAAGAACCTTAGAAACAAAAGAAACTACACATACATAACATCCCTTACAAATATTAATCATGCAAACAGCACAATGCTTTCTAAACATATCTAGGAGATTAAAAACAAGAACCAAATCACACCAAAAGTTTCATGGGAAATAAGACATCAACCTACAACAATCAATCCAAAAATTAAACTGCCTGGAGGAAAAAAATAGCTATAATTACCTTCCCAGACCAACACAAACTACTAAATAAATGATCAGAACTTAAAATGCAGACACAAAAACAAATTTTTACTACATTACAAGGCCTTGTTAGGATGTATCGCGAAGCCAGCTTCTCCTCTTGGTGCAATCGGCATGATTCCTGTGGACTGCCCGACTTCACCTTCCTAAATTGTGCTCCACTTTGTGCTCAGATTTCTGCCATTTATTTCTTTGCTTAAAAAGCAAAGGGTCCGTGGGAGCTGCTGCATGTGGGGGGGGGGGAGGTTGGCTGTTGCTGCATATCCTAAAAGATTTTTTGCTTAATGAGAGATTGAAATGAAGGCATTTGGGCAAGTATCTTTTGGGTATTTCTGAACTCAGATGAATGTAATTGACTAATTCCCCCCCACACACACACATTCTCTTCTTTCCTTCCCCTGTTTATTTTTCCTCCCCCTTTCACCATTCTTTCTACCTTCCAGTGTTCATATATAGTAGTGGATTGTTCATTCTTCTACTTGCCTGAGGAGACCTTGCAGTTGAAACCAGGGTAGAAAGGTAGATTGCATTTTAGTGTTTTTGCAAATATTTTTGCTCTACATTCCCAATTTTGTAATCTGTATTTAGTACTTTTTAGTGTTTATACCTTTTAGGCACAGCTGTTTTCAGCCTCCTTTCACAATATATTATTTTATATCATATCTTGTACACTACACACACACATATATATATATATATATATATGTATGTATGTGTGAAAATATTTTTGAAGGTACAAAATCTAATAACAGCAATAAAAGTGTGAAGCTTGATATTATTAGACATTTCTAAAAGCAAAACAACCGGTTTCGCTCCCGCTCACCAGGCCTCCACGGGAGATTTAACTTAAATTAAAACACTAGAAAATGTGCAATGAGAAGGAAAAGAGGAAGAAAAAAAAAAACGGACAGAAGAGCTAGAGACAAATAAAAGCGAGACCCAACAAACATTGACGCTGTTTACACAAGGAAGGCTTGCGGGACCTGATGTCAAGTGACTCCAGCACCTTGAGGTGAAATAACAAGTGCGACCGGGACAACACAGTGAACCAATCAACACTAAAATTAGCAGCACACCCTGTGTTATTTAAGAGGTGCTCACATATGGCGGAACCATAGGTATTTGGGATACGTCCATTCAACGACAAGGTGTGATTCCTGATCTTAGTAGGAATATGTTGTTTAATTCTCATGTCCAGGCTTTGAGTTGTTCTCCCTATGTAGTCAGAATCGCAACTACAATTATATTTGTAAATAATAGAATTAATTTCATGGGGACAGAGAACAATGTTGATTGGTTCACTGTGTTGTCCCGGTCGCACTCATTATTTCACCTCAAGGTGCTGGAGTCACTTTACATGGGGTCCTGCAAACCTTCCTTGTGTAAACAGCGTCAATGTTTGTTGGGTCTTGCTGTTATTTGTCTATAGCTCTTATGTTCAGATTTTTTTTTTTTTCTTCCTCTTCTCATTGAACTAGATTTTTAATTTAAGTTAAATCTCCCATGGAGGCCTAATGAGCTTGAGCGAAACCGGTTGCTTCGCTTTTAGAAATGTCTAGTAATATCAAGCTTCACACTTTATATATATATATATATATATATATATATATATATATTTGTGCATGCTGATAGACATTTGCAATAGAAATCCATTGCAAATTAGGTAAAATAAATTTCTGGAATTAAAGAAAATACTACAAAAATGCAATAAGATAGAGAGAAAAGCTGTACAAATTATTTGACTATAGAAAGGCATTTAAAATAGTAGAATGAGAAAGATGAAATTATAATTGAAGAATACTCTTCCAAATTTACTATTTATGCCAAAAGGAAAGAAAAGCTCATTCCCTGGCAACATCAGGTCATCTTTCAATAAATAATTCATGGGTAAAGACTGTTTAGATTATATGACCCGCACCACACAGTCAGAGGAAGCTAATATTTTAATACTTAGCACTTTTATCCCAACCTAATTTAAAGCTTTGGTAATGAGTTTGCCAAATGGCCTCCATGCCAATTATTTCATTTCAGCACCTGATACAATTTGAAGAGTTTTAATAAAATATGGTTAAAAGTTCCAAAAATACTCTCCCACCCAATCCTTATATTCATTGTTCAATTTAAATATTGAGCAACAACAAAATGTTTGTTTTGCTTTTTTAAATAGATGGCATGAGGACAATTTTAAGTTTTAACTACATTTAAAAATGAAATGGCTTTTGATTACTGCAATAACCATAATATAAAAATGCATTTTTGGAAAAGTTTTTGTCAAAATTGCTGCATTTTTGTAGATTGATTTTAATATAAAAAAGGAAAAAATAAGCAACATTTTCAATACTGATTGTAAAAATGTAAATCAAATATAAACCAGATATAAATCAAATATAAAAAATGTTTGTGCCATTTATGGAGAAGGTAATGCAAATGATTCAACATGTCAAAAGTGGTTTGGGAAATTTGTGCTGGAGATTCCAGGCTGAATGTTGCTCCAAGTTTCAATAAACTAGTTAGGGTCAATTATCTCAGACATCACATGAGAATAAATAATAATAGTGTGGATTTGGTTATTTATATTCTTATATTTAATATTTTTCAATCTTCCCCAAAGTCATAAAGTTCATTAATAGGGAAGGGTTTCTTTTGAATACAAAAATTAAAATTATTGTAATCATTTTCACAGAATTTTGCATATACTCTAATAATAAAAAGAGTGGAGTAATTGTTGGTGGGCTAATCTAGTTGGCCATTACTATTGATTAGTGAATCCAATCCTTAGTAGTATACTCAAAATGATCAGATCAAACCAAACAATGAAAATCATTTACCTCAGTTTGGTTATGTTAGGCACTTTGATGGGTGGCTAAACACATAAATAAGAATTACTTACACATTCCATTCTTTGAAGAAATTGTAATTGGTGATGAAAAGTGGATATTTTATATAGAATATAAGAGACTGTTAAACAAAACAAAAAATACTGCTGACTATACCAAAGAGTCTGTTCTTCATCTAAAGAAATAAAAAGGAGTCCTTTATTTTGAAATCAATTATTCAATCCTTGTTGCTTCACAGACTGTGACAGCAATGATGATCAACTTTACATTTGTTTACCGACTTAAAATACATTTATTAAAAAGTATATCCAGTTTAAATAAAGTATGAATCAAAACAATGACTTTTAAAGGGTAAATAAAGATGATTGGGCCTTGTTGCCAAACAGAAAGGGAAGTGAAAACAACAAACACTGCCAAGGAGTGAAGAGAGTTAAAATAATAGCAGTGTCAAGGAAAACCCATCCTTTTGACACTCCATTCATTTTATTTTTTTGGGAGGGTATGAAAGATTGCCAAGCACTGAATATTACTGTTTTTTCCTTTGTTTGCTTCCCCACCCCCTTTCCTTCTATTGATTTTTCTCTTGCTTTTATTTGGCTTTTTCTTTTTATTACTTTTTTCTGTTTGGTCACCTGGCAGGCTTTGAATTGGTTTTATCGATACTTTGGGTTTGGGGGTGGGGGAGGTCAGCATAATAGAAGTTCAGAGTGAGAAAGTGGAGAGCCAAATTCAAACTCCAGCTGAGTTCATTATATTCACTTACACACAAATACCCTTGGTATGAATCCATCTAAGTTGTGGGTGAATAGCTGGACATACTGGACCCTATAGCCTTGGTTGGAAACCAGTCTAAGAGAAGGAGAACTCTGAATTCAAAACCTACAATGGGTTTTTTGTAGACCTTGTGGCATACTATGTCCACCAATTTCTTTGTTTTAATCATTTCGTCCCCCCCCCAAGCAAAGCAGGAATGCCATTAGTATACAGGGGGGTTACAAGGAGTGAAAAAGAAGACCGAGAATAGTGGGGAATGAGAAAAGGACAAAAGATGGATGGAATTCAAGAAGACAGAAGATGGCGATTGATGTTGCATTCAAGTTTTTGAAGACTGTAGTTATCAGGGAATCGAGTAAATGGAAGTTCCACAGGCAGGAAGTGTGAGAAAAACTGTTGAAGTGGTGGCTGCATCTAGCTATTTCAACAGTAAAAGGGTTGAATTTAGTAACACGTTTAATGTATTCAGGGCACCAGGAAAAAAAAAAAAAAAAAAAAAAAACCTTGTCAGAGTAACTGCCATGAAAATATTTGTAGAAAAAACAGAGGGAAGCCACATCATGTCGGTGAGAAAGTAACTGAAGCGGAGATGTATGGTCAGGATCGATTACATTACAGATCTTTCTTTAACAATTTTCAAAGGAATTTTGTTTCTGGAATTCACAAGAGCATCAATTTAAAAAAATAAAAAAAAAGTAAAAAAAAAATTAAAAAAAACTTAAAATTTTCACTGTTAAATAACGAAGTTGAGATATATAATGCAAGCACATGCAGTTGCAATCTTTTCGCGCAAAGTTCTGTTCAAAAGTCGTGCAGCAATTGAGAAATAGCAACATATACAGACCTGACCTGCTGAGGTTGAAGAAGGACTGGCAGCTGGCAAGGAAATTTTGCCATCACATCCACCATAATATACATGTTGTACATATGGCCTTATACATTAAGTCAGCAGCTGGTTTGACCAGACATTCCAAAATACACAAAAATTTATTTCAGCCAGTGATCTCAAAAGATGGAGAGTTCAAGTTTCACATCTGCAAATGATCATGCAAAACTGAGTTGGGCTGAAGAGTCATATATATATATATATATATATATATATATATATATATATATATATATATACACATACACACACACACACACACACACACACATTATCATGCGGTGATCAATGATGAGATGGCATTCTTCTGAAAAGAGGATGCAGGTGTGTGTGTGTGTGTGTGTGTGAGAAAAAAGATTCCCAATAAAAAAAATAATAAACCAAAATTCCCCGACAATTGCATAATTTCTCTAATCTTCGTAACTCATCTAACTATATCTTCAAGTTAGTAAAGAAAATGCAAGGAAAATAAATCTAATTCCATGAACCCATTGTACCCAGTAAAGGGAAATTAATTTTCCAGCGCATAATACAGTTAGACATTTTACATCGGACTAATTTGATTGCAATTTGTTATGATGGTTTAATGTTCACACCATTTTTGCAAGATTTAAAGAAAGGGTTAGAAAGGAAATTATATTAAGTCTGCAACAGCTTTTCTTTTCTGCACCACAATCTGAGGGAAATCCAAGAAGTTTCTGAAGATTATGCATATGGATCTTTCTATTTTTCTGGATCCAGAATTTTTTCCCTTGATGTCCTCCAGTTTTTTTATTATTACTTGTACAATCAAAAATACTGGAGGACATCAAGGGATAAAAATTCTGGATCAAGAAAAATGGAAAGATCCATATGCATTTTATATAATTTTTTTTTTTATATATTATTTATATACTATATATGCTTGGTACTTATTGGAAAGCGCTCAATATCAGTGATAGAGCTAACATATTTAGTTGGATTGATGCGAGTTTGTGACCCTGGGTTTCACGCTATTTGCGATCGTCAGACAAACTCAAACGATTGCAAATAGCATGAAACCTAGGGTCACAAACTCACATCAATCCAAGTATATATATATATATATATATATGAGAGAGTGATAGAGGTGAGAGGGAAATTAATTTTCCAATTCCAAATACATTTATTAAGGAAGATTACAGTGAAAAATGAATTTTTGTTTAAAAAGAAAATAAAAATGTGTAGTAAGAAAGAAAAAATGAGCAACAGTTTCATACATATAATAATGATAATTGGCTACTGGTTTCCAAGTTTGCTTGTCTATAAGTTGCACTAGCTAACTCTGTTGCTGACACCTCCTCAGGTACATAAAAAGCGGGGGGAGGGTTTCAATTCTTTGATTATTCCCTGATTTCCAGACTTTCCAATCTCAACTACCAAAAAACCTAGTACTCGGTCAAACTTTATGAAATGCATCAAGCCGAGAACTTTTCAGTATCCCACGTACATACACACTGTCCATGGGCAAGCTGATAGTTACTTTTCAGTACTAATATTTCATCAACCGACAGAGACAATACTTGCCAGGAACATGATTAGCACTAAGGAATTGCTTTACCA
This sequence comes from Acanthosepion pharaonis, assembly GCA_903632075.3. Taxonomy (NCBI): domain Eukaryota; kingdom Metazoa; phylum Mollusca; class Cephalopoda; order Sepiida; family Sepiidae; genus Acanthosepion; species Acanthosepion pharaonis. The sequence goes on along the minus strand of CAHIKZ030005595.1, from coordinate 603,920 downwards.
TTATTACAACCAGCTGCAATACAAAGTTGAATTTTTTGCGTAGTCTATGTGACTAGTCTTTAAAAAAAAAAAAAAAGTCTTTTCATAAAACACTTCTTTATTCAAAAAGACTATTTGTAACAGATTGCATAATTCAGAGATCCTCTTTGCCCTAAAAAAATAAAAATAAAAATAAAAAAAATCAAGCATATGAAGAACGGAAGTGGCTCCTTATAGCATTAAAAGCAACACCCCAATTTTGAGTACTTCTGCTTCAATTGTAACACATTAGTCAATGTATTATTTTTAAATGCTTTCTATTTTTCCTGTTAAGATTATTTTTTTTTTTTTTAAAGGCTCAACAGAAAATCTGAAGTGTAGATTATTGAAGCAGTTAAGAAAGAAAAATTACCTTTTGGTTTGGAGACCTTTTTTTTTTTACTATTAATTATTAGTTAGTTAGCCTTAGAAAAAGGCCAGTTATCAATATTATAACAGTAATATCTGACAGAAAAGCTAATGTCAATTTTGTTGGTTTGTTATACTAAAACAAATGTCTGTAGAAATAAATCAATCTTGCTCTAAATCTCACCTCCAACGTTCAGGTAAACAAGTGATGTAAGAATATGCCAGTCCAGTGTACTAAAGCCAGAATTTCTCTAGCAGAATACAAACTTGAATTTTCTTGGCTAACTTTTTTTCTTTAAATAATATTAAAATCTTAAAATGAAAATGTTTAAACATTCTTGGAATTTTGACATTTTATAATAAAAGATTGTGACTGAACAATCTCAAAATAAATTGATTCAAGACAAACATTGGGTTTTATATGATTATATTCAAAATAACATTTAATATAGTGTAGATGTTATTGTGGCCACAAAAGTTCTTTCCCAAATGTGGCGGGGAGGGATATAAAGAAATATAGTATTAAGGTGTGCTATATTTATGGGATAAAGTGCTCAATATCAGAGAGAACGTATGTAAATATAAATATGAAAGTGGACATTGAAGTCAACACTCAGAGGCGACAGGCTGTTTCAGAAAAAGAAACTTTTGCCCTCTATCAGCTTGACTGATGCTAACCTCAAAGAGATGTACTCATTGCACCTTCTTGGCCTAATGTTTTCCACAGATATGAAGTGTAAATATTATATTGAATGAATTGCTTGCTCTACTGCTAGGAAAGTTGGCTCACTGTATCATTCTAGACAATATTTTTTTTGCCAGAATTTCTTGCACATTTATAAGTCTACCATTCATGCATTGAATATTGCTGCCATATCTGCTGATTCTGCTGTGTATTTAGATATTCTTGACAAAATCCAAAGAAGAATCTGCAATGTTATCAGTACGAAACTGGCATCAGGAACTTTCCCACTACCATAACATAGATTTCCTGGACCACCTTCTATAAATATTTTCATGGTAATTGTTCTGACGGACTTTCTTGTTGGTATCTTAACTTCACAAATTTAAGCACAATACTAGATTAGCAACTAAGTTACATCATTTTACAGTTTAAATTGTTAGATGTCACCATAAGTTCTATGCTAACAGTTTCTTTTCTCACACTTCTCACTTGTTGAACTCTCTTCTGGCTTTTTGCTTTCCAAAGATTTAAATGCAATGTCAATCATTATCTGTCTTCTTAATTCCTGTTCTTTTATTGTTCTCTCTCCTTAACAGGGTTTTTTCTTTTCTCATATCCTTTTCCACTTGAATCTATCTTCTCATATCCAATCCCTTGAATCTTAGTGGCTTCATTTCCTTGCTTAGAGTGAAATGATTAAAATATATGTGATCAGTTACATATTGAAGAGACATGGTACAGAGTGTATTTGCTGTCCATTTTCAGAACAAGGCTTCAACCAAAATATTACAAGTAAAAATTCATTCTTCTGTAGGAAACCAAATTCCTCCTTATCCTGAAGGAAGAATAAAGAGAAATAGTGTGTGTGTGTGTGTATATATATATATATATGTGTGTGTGTGTGTGTGTGTGTGTGTGTGTGTGTGTGTATTATATACACACACACAATTACTCTTTATTGTTTAATAACACGATGGACTGGTCATGTCTTGAGAATGCTTATCTTGGGTATCCTGTCACCAGACAAACTTTAAATAATGTCAAATTTAATTCAGATAAGCCTTCTAAGAAGACTTCTGGCAAAAGAAAATTAAATAAACAAGAGTTAAGGAGAGAAACTAGTGGAGAAGATCGCAACACATTGATCTCAATTGCTTCAGAGGCTCAAAGTAGCTTGAAGATATTTACATTGGATGTCAAATCAATACAAGTGGATTTTTACAAATACAATCAGAGTTTATATGGGTAAGGAGGTTAGGAAGATTAACAGTCAGCTGGGATAAGATTCCCTTCCCACCCACCCCCAATATAAAGATAAAAATACAGCAGCACTGCTCACCGATCAAGGTAGTCAGAGACAAATGAAAAAGAAAACTTGGAAATCATTCGTCAATCCTTGCTTTTATTAAGACATCCTATTTATTGCATAAAGAAATATTCTGACTTCCCTAATTATTAAGACCCTCCCCTATAGCAGACGCCTAATGACCAAAATTTTTTTGTCTCTATTTCCTTAAAACAATTGCAATGATACAAAAGACGTTCATTTATCTAATTTATATAACTATTTTCAAATAAAGAGAAAATAACTTTAAAAATAACGTTTAATATACTTGGTGCTATCTTCCTTCAGAAATTAGTTGATGCAAGATGAACAATGAAGCAAACCCATATTATTAAATTGAATATTACTTTATTCTCCAAGTTAGAATGATTTAAAGTACTTCACTAACAAAAGTCTTGCTATGATGTGCCATTTTTGTAGTTTTACAATAAACATACTGAAATTGGTACATTGTTATACATTCAATTATTCATAAATGAATAAAGGATTGGCTTGGTTGATTTTATGAAATGTTAACCCTTGTTGGATTATTTCATATCAAAATAGTTTTTTTTTGTTTTTTTTAATTATATAACCAAGTCTATAGTCATTTACTTGGTTCACAGAGGTCATTTATCTAAATATGGTATGAAACAGCCCAGTCAATGTAGCAAAAAAAAGATCAACTTCAGCATCTCATACTCTTGGGTTAGGCAATTTGTGACAGATGCTAAGAGTATACAACTGATACTTGAATCTGATTACGGACAACTGGTAACTAAACTGACAATACCAACCAACAAAATAGCTCACTTCTGCCAACAGAAGTGGCTATGAAAAACACCAAAAGGTGTAACATCTGACCCCTTAAAAATGAAAGGATAAATTTGGAATTCAGTCATAAACTCAAGTCCAAATTGATTGTCAATAAATCTTCAAGACAGAGGAATCAAATAATGTTATGTCTTCGTTAACTGAAGTGAGTGAGTACATTATTATGATATGTATCAATTATTCACAAATGAAGAATTGAGTTGACCGATTTTAGGACATGTCAAACCTTGTTGGATCATTTAATGTCTTTCTCACATATGCATGTTTGTACATACAAATATATGTATTATTAGTGTAAATTTTAATTGTTACTTTACATTAAGCACTATATATGTATGATAATGTTTTATTAAAAAACAACTGACAAGGTACTGCGGTCAAGTTTTTATTATTTAATTTTTCTTGTGTTCTTATAATTTTCTTTTTTGGACATAATTATGTAGAAATTGTCTTAATGTTTTGCATGTCCAAACACGTTCGGCTATACTTTATCAAGACATTATCGGACATCCAAAACATTTGGACAATTTTTATATAATTTACATTCAGAAAAGAAGAAAATTATAAGAACACAAAATTAAATGAAGAAACTTAACCGTATTAAGTTGTAGTTAATGAAACTTGTATAAAAGATGGATTGCTGCCCAAATACACAATTATGTATATGATAAATACACATATTTGTATTAAACTCAGTACCTGAAGATTGCATTGCACATGAAATCAAGTTGTGCTACTGGTGAGGAAATATATGTATATTTATTAACATATAGTTTACAGCTTGTGTTATATTGCATCAAGCACTATTTTATTAACACCAGCACTCACTATGCAATATATATATATATATATATATATATATATATATATATATATATATATATATATATATATATATATAAAAATGCCCACAGTTATTTACTTATATTAAACAAGTTTTGGGGACAGGCAAATATTATGCTTTTAATCTGTAAAACTTCATTTGGTAGGTGGTCCTTTTTGGGATCTGTTACCCAGTTTAAGTGATGCAAATGTAATATTCCAAGCTCTGCCAATAAGCCAGATAATAGAAACTACTCTATAATCAAACACCTGGGATTATCTCCCTTGAGAAATCAGGTCACAATACAGTGATCATATCATCCACAAACAGAAATCGGATCATTATAATATAAATGAACTGAAATACTAAGACTAGTTATTTTCACTATATTACAAGCAGTTTTTTTGTTTTTTTTTATACATATGTTCTGATCACAGCATGTCTTCAGAAAGCAGAGGCCAAAACTGTTAAAGAGTTTAAATTTAAAAAAAAAAAAAAAAAAAAAATATCGAATCTTCCAAACTCATTTGACTATATCTTCAAGTTGGTAAAAAAAATGTAAGTAAAATAAATGTATGAACCCATTGTACCCAATAGAGGGAAATTAATTTTCTAGTTCATAATAATACATTCAATAAAATAAACTAATAACTAATTTGATAGCAATTTGTTATGTTGATATAGTTTCAATGATCTCACCATTTTACAATATTTAAAAATAGGATCACAAAGGAAATTATATTAAATTCACAACAGTTTTTTTGCATAACAATCTGAGGGAAATCTGAGAAGTGTCTTCGAAGATTACGATGCCCTTCATTACTTGTATAATCAATCAACTGGAAGATATCGAGGGAAAAGATTCTGGAGCCAGAAAAGTGGAATACACAGGAATTTATAGAAAAGACAACCCAAATAAGCATAATATTGAATTCAAAACTTAGGGAGGGTTTTTTGGAGACCTTGTGGCACATAGTGCACCAGGTCTCTGTATTCGGCCCTTCAAAAAGTGCGGTTGGTTCTGCACAAAACCTTCACCACTATAATCAAATCATGTGCTGGTGTCTGGGCTGTCGGTTCCTAGGAACAGAGCTGCTTGACCCTCATACATCAAATACGACAAGAGAGTCCAACATATATATTAGTTATAGGTAGTTAGATAGAGTAATTAATTTTCCAACTCATAATACAGTTATTTAGGAAGATTACACTGAAAAATTAATTTTTATTTAAAAAGAAAAAAGAAAGTGTAGTAAGAAAGAAAAAGTGAGCTGTAGTTTTGTACATATGTGCATATATTAATAATAATTGGCTACTGGTTTCCAAGTTTGACTGTCTACAAGGCATGCTAGCTAATCCTGTTGTTGACATTTGCTCAGGCACATAAATTAAAACGCCCAGCCTGTGATTTATAGTGCAATTATACTACTGAACAGAACATTAGTTAACATTTTTGAGAGAGAAAGAGCACACACTGGTGCAATGTGTAATTGAACAAGGGCAGAGTCTGTCTATATTTCTGAGATGAGGTATTATGTACAGTATTTACATTAGTCGGACTATTGTCCTCATCTTTGTTGCCATATTTGGTAAAAATGATGCTGAAAACATTAGGTTTATAATACTCAGAAGTTCATACTCAGATGTCCTCAAGGACACATGGCACAGTAGATAAAGGCGTTGGTTAGATCCAGTGACAGACCCAAAGAAGGTGAGTTCAATACCTGGTTAAAGCAGTGTAGAGGGAAAATTAACAGGAGATAACTGATAATTGACATCCATCAAACATGGCACGTGGAACTAGAACAGTCTACCCCAGTGATCGAAATAAAGGGTTCAGTTCGAAATTCCAACCACCTGAAGAGCGTACAACGGCCGAAACGTTGTGACAAATATGGCGACAAAGATGAGGACAATAGTCCGACTAATGTAAATACTGAACAAGGCCAGTAGGCTGAAACCCTCAGTCCCTTTAGATTCCAAACTGTTTCATCTATCCAATTTCATTCACAAGGCTTGAGTCAACCCATGTCTGAAAAGTGTTGCATGCCCAACCCACATCAATATTAAATCAACCCTGATGAGATTTGAACATGGTTAGAGTATGCTAATGTTCTAAACACTCAAAATTATATACTTGTGTGTGGAATTAAACATCACACTTACACTGTTTGCAAGCTGAAAGGCAAAAGTGAAAAAGCCAGTAAGTTGCTATGATTAGGCTCCAATCCAAGATTGCTGCAGTTTTTTTTTACACTTGGCATTTAAAAAAAAAAAAAAAAAAGCATATGGCACACTTGGATAAACATTCCTACAATAAGACAGTGTCAAAAGAACAGTTTTTCCCTTGACATTGCTATTAATTTAACTAATTTCACTCCTCAGCAATGCTTTGAAAAGAAATGATTAGAATTTTAGTAAAGCCTAAATAGACCCTATCATATTATTTATTGGAATGGTTGGCAAAACATCAGCTAATTGCCAATTGATTCAAACTTTATAAAATGGTAAATAAGGATTTCCTTATTGTTGGTTCACATATTTTAATAATTTAGTAAATGTTTCTAAATTTGTGAATAAATATTGTTTTCACATTTATTTGTTTATAAATCAGTAAGGGGGGGCTGGAGGTCTCTGTGTATGGCCTCAATATATCATCGCCAGTCTAGGAGAAGGAAAACTGAATTCAAACCACCTGCTGCCTTATGGTTGCTACCTTTTTAACTTCTGAGGGATAAACTCAGCATCCCTGGTGCAAAAGGAACTGGCAAGCCAGTGCACTGTTCAGCCTTGAATGTTACCTTGAAGTGCAATTGTGAGATGGAGGGGAGTGGTGAGAAGTGCAATTCTGAGATGGAGGAGAGTGGTGACAACAGTGGTGTAAAACATGCTAACTCAATAAATGAATGAAACAGTAAATATTGCATTGCATTAGTTCTAATTGTATTAGTTTTAAGAATGTTGTCAATATAAAATCGTTCTTGTAAATAAACAATCTAATGAATAAATTCATTTTTTTTTGTTGTAAATTCTCAAGAACAAAAAAAAAAGAAAATGCATAAATTAACTTTTATCATCATTTTAGGTTTTATTCTATTCTACTCAACACTTTAAACCCATAAACATTACCGAAGAGGGAGATTAGTTTAAAAAAAAAAAAAAAAAAAAAGTGGTATCATGGGGAAACTATCCTTTTGGCACTATGTCTTAAATGTAGGTACATTTGTCCATATTTGCCAAAAATATATAGCTCAATATATATGTGTGTGTGTGTGTGTGTGTATACTGACTTGAAACACTAAATATATGTACAAGTTGATCGTCGATGTGCATGAAGGAATATTACCTGAAACTATGACATAAAATAAATGTAGTTTTATTATTTACATCTACCAGCATGACTGCCAACTTAGCAATTCATTCCTTTTGCAGATAAAAAAAAAAAATGTATATTATGTAAAATTGTGACATTAAATAAATGCAGTTTTATTATTTATATCTACCAGCATGTGTCTTACATCTTGCCGAACCTAGTGCTTCTCATCTAATATCAGAAGCAAAGAAAAAATAATAACTTTGCCAAATTTGAACACTCATGCCTGCAAAAAAATTGTCAATAGGACAGTTTTATCCCAAGTTTGCCATAAATTTTGTTGCTGACTTTTACAATTGTTCAAAGCCATATTCTACTCAAAGTGGTAACCAGCTTAACATTTGAATCACATCTTCAGAGAATATGGATGTAAGCTAAGTCGGTATTTTTTTTTAAAGTAAATTTTGAAAGCCTACTATATTATAAATTATAATGCATTTTACATTAGAGACTATGAAAATGTTTAAGTCTATCATGTTCATCTAATTACGACAATATGCGACAATGCCATTTTACAGCTAATGCAAATATCTCAAAGAAATGACTGTGTAGCACAGCAGAGCATTTTGCCCATGCAACAGCAGGTATCCTTGCTAGCTTCTGATCTAGAGAGACATTACTGAAAAGAAGAGCAATTAAAAACCAATTAACCCAAAGTAAGTTTCAAAAACATTTATATGACCTTCAAAGAAGATTAAGACAAAAAGTGTTATTGACAATTAACCAGTCTATTGACAGTGTGAAAATAGATGTAAAAAAAAAAAAAAAAAAAAAAACATGCAAAAATCAATTCTGATTTTTAAAAAGGAGATAAAAGAATATCCAAGACAAAAAGAAAAAAAATGATGCAATAGAAAAAAAGAAAAAAAAAAGATGCAAAAAGGTGACCAGACTTGAACAATGCTCTCGTCTCCTTAATTATGAGACTAAAAAGTTTTCCATGAAACACAATTTAGAATTGTATTATACACTGATCTATTCAAACTAGTATCTTCACCTTGGTTGTTTTAGTTGCACCTTTTGGGCTGTTGTACTCTCAGACTTAAATTTTTGAGAATATTAAACTGATCCTTCAATTTAGTCTATGGAAGTACACAGTTCTAATTCTGTTTCTCATACAAAGCTATTATATCACATTATTTCATTTTTCTTGGATAATTTGTGCCTGTTAAATCACTTCTCATTCCACTGACTAAGCATATCCAATTTTCACTACCGGATGGAGGGATTAAACAGATGTGATTACAAGGTGAGGAGATATAAACAAAATTATGAAAAAAAATTTAAAAAAAAAAAGAAAAAAGAAAAAAGCACATTTAAAAAATAAAAAAAAAAATAAAAAAAGAAATAAAGAAAGAAATAAAGAAAGAAAAAAAATGGGTCATTTTTGCAAATTTTCATAGAAATGACTTTCATTTACAGGCATTTTAATGTGACAGATGGATACAAATATGTATATATACATATCAATTACCACACAAAAACATTTTAATTAAAAAATTGCTCACAAATTATTTGCAAACTAATTTTATTTTATACAAATTCACTTTTAACCCATTAATTATGGCAGAAATTTCTTCATTCACCGTTCAGTTTTCATACTTAATCTTGGCTATGATATCACTGGTTATATAAACATCTAAAGAAACTGTAAATTTGCAGCTGAAAGCTACAACAAAGGAAAACCCTGCCCTTAACTTAATGGGGTTAACATAGCAAATAAGAAATACCTAGTCAAGTCATAAATAATTTCCATTTTGTCTATCAACTTTATTCTTCAAAAAAATAAACTACAATTACATTTTTATTCAATTATATATTCACCATAATTCACAATGACTTGTTGCCATTTACCATACACCTCTTACCAATCACATAAAATCCTGCAGGTTTTGAAAAATGTTTTTCAACTCTTAAATCTGGTTTTCATTAGAGAAAATTTTCCTGATTAAAGCATTTTGCAGTAAACAAAAAGCATGTGAGGTAGGGTTCAGAATTCCAAAATCCCCCTCCACCCAGTGTTATACTTGCTGCATGAAGAGAAGAACATTTTTCCTCTTGAGGAGTGCAGGGCGTTTCCCAACTACAATGGACATGTTGCAGCTGCTGGACATATAAAGAAACATTTAGCTTTTTTGTTTTTTTTGTTGGGGAGGTTGTGTTTTGAATTTTAAATGAAAAATACTCCAACAATCCCAACACCTGCATACCATTCCCTTTCTTCCACAGACTTCAGCTTTTGGAGTATGTTAAGGGGATATATCTTTGTCAACCCACTTCCTTTTGCATTGGACATTGTAACTTACTTTTTCATCACTGGTTATGACATACAGTTAACTACTTTTCCCCTCCTGCCTATTCAATTCCAAACTGTCAGAGAATTCAAAGAAAGATTTCAAAATCAATTTCTTAGTTCAAAATCTTGTGTATTCAACATACTAGTAGTATTAACTTTTATCACACTGTATGTGACTTCATTTGCAGTACAAAACTTTATCCTGCCACTAAAGGTGACTGACCACTGAATTTGAATTTGTTTGAATTTCATAGTTGTATTGTCATATCCTGCTATGGCAACAGAAAAAACAACTGAGTGAAATTAACTTTAACGTTACTGCAACTAAGTGGCCTTGATAAAATAATGCAGTGGAAAGGGAAGTAATACTAATTATGCAAAGTGCTAAAAGTTAATAGTTGAAACTTTTTTTTATTAGAGGAATTAGTCAACTAGATTTAAATTTTTCTTTTTTTTTTTCTCTTTCTTTCATCTTACTTTTCCTTTTTATTTATTTTTCTCATTGCAACTACTTAAAACATATCATTTGATGGTATTATTGGATTGATTTGTTTTTTTTTATGGCTTATCAACCCTTTGCAGGTTATTTAAAACCAGAAAATACGTTTTTTTTTTTAGATTGGAAGAACTTATTTTTTGAGATAATAGTTTAGTGATACAAGTCTTACTAATTAACCCACAGATGGGAGGGAGAAGGCAGATTCATACCTTTCCTTTGTGCATGTGAATATAACAAACCCAACTGGAATTAGAACTCAGCTCTCCAATTAACAATTTTGAGTCATTATCCATTACACCACCTGCACATCCAAACTTACAGCACCTGGTATTCCCAAGCAGTCACTCTTGTAGGTACTAACCAAGCTCATCTTTGGTGAATGTATGGGAACTGGTGTTTCAACGTGATATGGCCATAAGAACTAGATTAGGAACCACCACTCTAATAATACAAACTTTCATTGATAACTCTCTCCTCCAATTTGCAGACCCTAGTTACTATATTCTTAATACTTGATATAATGCAAAAATATCACAATGATAAAATTGGTCAATAATTATTTATAACTAGTTATACTTGGGTTCATGCATGCAATATCAAGTAATCCATAATAATATTTTAAATTTTGAAATCCTATTTATTTTTGGCATATTAACGTTTTGAAACTGTTTCAAATTCTTTGTCTTTCAATCATTCTGCCTCAACTGCTATCCTCTTCCGCCTCACCTATGAGGTACACCACATCATTTGGGAACCACTATATTAAAGTTTCTTCAAATAAGAGTGTAAGAATGAACATACACACAACATTTTATTGCCTAAGCAAACTAAATCAAAGGAATGCAAAAGGGATGAATGAAAGTGCTATGTAGGGATATCCTTTTTTTTTTGGTAAGGGGGGGGGCTTCTATTAAAGAATGTGAGAAGAGCTCTTCATCCATTGGTTTGGTAGAATTATCAGATATCCCAGTGTGTTTTTATATACCATACCTATGAATACTAATGCATATATCCCAATCCTCATAAATACATTGGACACTATTGTAAGTAATGCTGTCTAAGTAGTCCACAACTAGCAGTGGTTTACCTACTTCACACCGCTGGCGAGTATTGTATTTTGTTAATGTTATAAAGATTACCATTTCATTTCCAACCTCTGTTTTGGTTATTCCTCATTCAGTAACCCTTCCTGGGTTGCAACAGTCATCAAGCATAGAAAATTGTATGTCATGTACTGTGTTATGTTCATGGAGACATGAAGTTCACTGGGGACCAAAAGGTCCCTCAGAGGGGAAAGTAACATATCTGTAAAGCATCCTGTGAGTTACAAAAAAATAAAAATAAAATTATAAAGAAAGCCAAAACATTTGCAACCTTCTCTTAAATACTACTTAAGTAATGCCATTTAGTGATTTTTAGGTAAAGTTTGGGGGCAGACAAGTGAAGTAATACCACAGCTACTCAGACCATCAGTCAGCAATACACAAAGTCATAACAAAGTGCTGGAAGTGGTCATGGACTTAGTCAGTATACAGTGTGAAAAAGCCAACAAACAGCTTGTAACAGCCAGAGAACCTAAGATCCATTTTCACAAGAAGCGTAAACACCCTGTGTGAAAGACCCAAATAATTCTCAACGTGACACTACTGATTGGACAGTGCTAAGTTGATCTTAGAACACCTCTGAAATTTCTGGTAAACATCATTCATATAGACACATGCCCTGATATTGTAGTGTGCTCAGATTCAAAGAATTGTGTCCTAGTATAATTAACGATTCCATGGAAGAACAGGCAGGAGGTGCTGTGATCTGATTGCATGGAAAAGAGGTGGACATATGTGTTAACTATTGAGGATGGGTGTCATGGATTCCTTGGACGGTCAATCATTTTCTTCCTTTGAAAGTGGGTATCACTAGCCAGAACCTGAAGCGTGCTTCACATTGTCACCAGACCAAAAGGTTCAACAGGCATTAAGTTGGATATAGTCAAGAACCAAAATAAACAAAGTTAAATAAAACCATGCTTGCAATACACTGCTACTTTCAACCTAAAACATCTGTTTACCTTCCATTCTACGTCATTGATAATGGTCACTACAAGTGCGCTGTGTATTGGTTAACGATCAACAGCAAATGCTTTTAACACAATATTGAAAATCCCAATTGTAGTCGTCAAAAGAAATTGCAAGAGACTGACACATCTATAATAACAATACTCTGTTCAGTGGCAAAAGCTGCTGATGACAGTACTGCCTTAGCCACCAAAACTGTTAGCTTCCCTGGTTGGCAGCTGATGAGGGCAGGGCAGTGCTTTCATACATAAGAAAAAAAAAAAAAAATTCCAGCGATCAGAATTGAAACAAGAACTTGTTCTTTATTTACAATCCATGTTTATTAAAACTCACAGATTATCTGCACTAAAAAGTAACTAAAATTATGAAAGAAATATTAAAAACTAGCAGTAGAGCCCAGCATTGCCAGGGATGTAACAGTAAGAGATAGATCAAGTATTGACCATCATAAAGACTGAAAAATAAAATTGACAAAGATTATTGTTTAAGGTTGATGGACATGCATGTCTTAATTAGTTTTTTATTTTTATTTTTTTTTTTTATGAATTGGTCAAACCCAAACAAAAACATTGTTTTCAATCGTTATGAGTCTACCGATTGAATAGAATTTTTCAATTTTATTATAAACAATTGTCTTGTAAATGGAATTTTTAAAGCATTCTGAATGTAAAAATAAAGAAAAAAGTGTGCAAGACAATAAGAAACACTACCTGCCAAAAAAAAAAGTGAAGTATTTTTTAAATCGGTTGAAAAATGTAGGAAATCCGATCCCATATATAAATGCACACACACAAACAACCTGGGTTTTATAATAAGTAAAACTCGATATGAGATGTCCCCTATCATTCTCGAAACAGCGATGTCTCTTAATCGTGTTTTCAAATTGATTTCATGCAAAAACAATTGTGTTTTTCCAATTTTTGGCACTGTCAGAACCACAGCAAGGTAATTTTATGTAGTCCCGTGAAGTTCTGTTGAAATCGGTTGAAAAAATGTAGGAAATCCGATCCAATATATAAACGAACAGACACACACACAACCTGGGTTTTATAATAAGTATGATAATGATTACTTATGTTCACCTAAAATGGTAAATATACAAAACAATTTGGAAAATTTATTTTGACAAATTATGATGATTGATCAACTTCAGAAAGATGGCTTTCAAAAAAAATCTACATTCTTTTCTTTCTTTCAGGATGTAGGTAATCATGGTTCTCCACCTCCCCCCATCCCTTGCAGCTCTCAACAAGTTCCTTCTCTCTGCTTCCTCTCCCAGAACACGTTCTGTCATGTACTTGCTTAAGCCCACCAGGTATGTCATGCGCTGCTTTTCCTTGTCTCCTTTTCCCTCTATTCGACCCGTGATTCTCTAAGCCCTGCTTCCTCATTATATGTCCCAGAAATTTCTTCTGCCTCTTCCTGATGTTAAGTATAAGCCTCTTTCTTGTTTACATTCTAAGACCTCATCGTTGCTCACACACTAAGTCCATGATATCCTTAGCATCCTTTTGTAGAACCACATCTCCATCACCTCGAGTCATCTTTATCCTTGAGGAAATTGTCCAACATTCGCTGCCGTAAAGGAGAACAGATGTCATGTAAAAGCTCAGTATTCTTTTCTTTGTTACCAAAAAAAATCTTGCTGTCTCACAATACTCTGCCCAGCTTTTGGAACGTGTCCTTGGCCATCCCAATACGTCTACGGATCTCAGTGTTTCAATTACCGTCCTCTGTCAAGACGCTTCCCATATATTTAAACTTCCACATCTGCTTGATTCTAGTTTTCCCAACCGGCAAATCACATTTCAGGCTCATCCTCTTACTGATGATCATGCATTCTGTCTTTGTAGTTTATGCTTAGTCCTTTCTTCACACTCTCCATCTTCTGTAGGAGATTTTATAACTTCTTTTCCATTTCTGCTATCAGTACTGTGCCATCTGCGTATCTTATTTTGCTAATATTGTGGATGCCAATGCTAAATCCCGGTAGGATTTCCAATTCTCTCAGAATTGCCTCACTGTATAGGTTGAAAAGGTCAGGTGAGAAGACGCATCCTTCCCTTATACCCCTTTACAAAGACAGAAAGATAAACAGTTATGTTAATAACTGTTTTTACTTTAACTATTGATTGTTTTTGTTGGGATTTTTCTAAATTAAACTTTATTAATTTGTTTTTATTTATTTATTTTTTTTTTGTATATATTTAAGGGTTTCATATCCCAATACTAATGTCCATAATAATCCATTTTAAAAACAATTTGACTACAACTATTACTTCTTTATTTGTGATATAATTTTTATTTATTTTTTTAAAAAATCTATTAATTACTTACATATTTAAGCCTTATATTAAGTGAGAATTCAAAATTCTATCCTCACCCAACTGAAATTATATTGCTTCCAGCTGATAAAAGTAATCATAGCAACAGTGAATTCAGAAATTGGACTATTTTAAGGTTTATCATATATACAAGAATTAATGGATTTATTTTTAATCTGACATTTTTATAACTTCAAATGTTACTTTTAGTGGGTACTTGAGTGAGTAAACACCCAGTTTCAAAATCACACAGAAAAAGGCTCTGGAGGAAATTTGAACAATTCGATGTACAATCATTGAAACGGTAAGTAGAACCTTGCTGGGCTGTGATGCCCTCTATGATGGTTTCTCCTACAAAGATAGGTGCAGGTTCAAATGCTGCAGCAGAGCACAAGACAGTAGATACTTAAAAAAAAAAAAAAAAAAAAAAAAAAAATCACATGTGCGTCTTTTCAAATACCAGATGCTGTAAGATTGGATGTGCAGGTCGTGTAATGGATAATGGCTCGAAATTATTAATCAGAGAGAAATGTTCTAATTCTAGTTGGATTCACTATATTCACTTACTTAGGAAAGGTATGAATCCACCTCTTCTCCTCCTGCTATGGGTTAATTAGTAAGACATGTATTTCCAAAAAATAAATAAAGTTGGGTAGAAAATATTTAGATTTCAGTATTAAAGAACCCATAGAGGTGTTGATATGCTGCTATATAATCAAAAATAATCAACTTAAATTATTTTACAAAATTCAAAATATTCTTAACATGTAATAACAATATTATCACACATTGTAAGATGTTGGTCATGTGATGGTTTGGTTTGTTTTGTTTTATGGCATATCAACTACAATGGGTTATTTAATGCCGACAAAATTTCCTTTCATTTTCAAAAATGTATAGCTGGTAATTTTTTCAGAAATGTATAGCTGGTAATATTTAAAAAAAAAAAAAAAAAAAAATGTATACTTTGGTTTGTTTTGTGGCATATTAACATCAATGGGTCATTTAATGCTGACAAGATTTTTATTTCTGGTAATATTCTTTTTTCAAATATTTATTGCTGATACTATTTTTTTTTTTTTTTTTTTTTTTTTTAAGTATTTCTGGTATTAAAATCTATTTTTACACTTTCATAGTGTTTTGAGTTAGGTTGTGGGGTCAACTATTTGCTATAGCTGGGTCAGGGTGGACCTGGGAACACAAGCAATTAAGAGGTGGTTCCACACTCCTCAAAACCTCCTGATCAGAGGCCTTGCTGTTGGACGAAGTTTATCGTCTTATCCAGGACGGTCACAGATGGATACTGGCATGGAAATTAGAACTGGTAATTCCAGCCTAGTCTGTTGTGTTTATATTTGTACTAATGCTTTTGGAAAAGGTGCAATTCCATATTCCCTCCCCAAAGCTATGGGTTAAATTGCAGGGTAGACTATACTTTCTAGTCTGGGGTGGCAACCAATTTAAGATGCGGAAAACTGAATTCCATATCATGGAGAAGACAGCATTGTAGTTGTAAAGAAAAGAAACTGTCAACTTATAGTAGCAATAAATGTCTGCAACAGATTTCTTCTGTCTCTCAATCGCAACACTTGTAGCCAAATCACAGTTCAAACTATTGTCCATCGTAACAGTCCAATGGGCAACGTAGTAAAGACAAAATGGGGTCACAAATCCAACCTTCACTTCTCACCAGCAAAAATGCGTGTTTGTCCACCAAGCTCAAAAAACCCAATCTGCCCTCATAAGCAAAAAACAACGGCTTTTATTCACCAAAAGAGTTTTCTTATTGGTCACGCCATTCAAGAAGAACATTATAGGTTCTGGTCCTTAAAGTAGATTTTTACAAACTACTTTTAGTAATTTTTCTTCGGCAGATCGCACACAAAACACAAACTCTTTTTCGAGGTAGCTGATTATCTCTTTCATTTGATTACAAGCATGAAACTACTCCATTATTTTTCCCAAGAAGGCACGATTGGCTATGTCCTGAAGTGACATACCATGAAGAAAAAGAAAAATATTAGTAATAATAATTGATGACTTTGTTGTGACATTGTAAATGTAAACTCAATGTAAACATACAAGGTGATGGCATATTTTTGCATGCTTCTTACATCTCTAGTAGTATCAGATATAATAGTCCTATGTTCTAAAATGATGAAAGCATTCTCAATTACGAAAACAAAAATTATTGGTCAGAGATCATCACATGAATAAGGTTGTCAAATATATCAGCAGCCACTGCAATAGTCGCAGCCCCCAAAACTAGAACAGGTCAGTATTTTACCTGGCCACCTTATTTAGGGGGGGCAATCACGTAGGTTTATGGGCAAAGGGAAAGTACAAAAATCTTTTTTGCCCAATCCCAGCGACAACATAAGTAGTAGGGTTGAAATCCCCAGGACCGGGCCTTCCCTCATTTATAAATGAGTAGAAAAACGTTTATTTTACACTAGTACTCCTTTTCCAGTCAAAAACGAATTCCTGTTCGACTGGATCCAGTTGGAGGCCAATATCTCGTTTGGATTGATTGATAAGAAGAGTCATTAAATTTGGGATGTCAGTCATAGTTTTGATGATCAAAAATTTAATTTATTACACCAATGACACGTTAATTAAAAAAAAAAAGTCAAACAAATTATAATTTAGGACGGTAAAAAAAAAGGACAAACCGATCCCAAATTTGAATTTAGAACTGTAAAAAAAAAGCAGTGATGCCATATTTCCAATAAGTTCTGCTGAGATAATTACAAATTACATCAGCAGAAAAGCCTACTACTGGTGTGTCTGTTTCTCAGATGATTAAAAGGACATTTTTTTTTAATTAAAAATTTTACTTCATTAAAGATTTTAATTTAAAATCGTAAAAATGAATAATTCGTATTTGAAATTTTCATTAAAAGAAAAAAAGCTTTTCTTTAAAAAGAAAAATACTTTGGGACACATACGTTTAACCATTTTTTTTATTTTTTTTTTAGTTTTTTTTAACCATTTTTTTAAAATTCAATAATACGTTTTTGAATCCCAAATTAAAATTTGCAGTGTAACACCCGCAATCAGTTTGCATTAAAAATTTCCAAAATACTTACATTTACGTGTAATTGTATATGCTCCATTCGAATCTGGCTTGATAAATTTGATAAAAATCTATCATTTTGCAGTTATCGACTATAGAACTTGGGATTCAATCGCGTCGTCGGCGGCAGCCATTACTCGCGTTGTTTACATACATTCACTATGGAAAGCTAAGCGCAGAATTGATTTTTCTTGTCTAAATTTGTCCCAATTACTGCGCACGAGAACTATTTACGTAGAGACGCTCAGTTTGCGCAATGATACCTACACTGATAGCTATTCTGCAGCGAATGTATACAAACAACGCCAGTAATGGCTGCCCGCGAAGCGAATGAATCCGAACTTTCAATGTCGATAACTCCAAAACGGTAGACTTTATAAATTTATCAAACCAGATTCGAATGGAGAATGTCTAAGTACACATAAATTTAAGTATTTTGGAAATTTTTAATGCGAACTGAGTGTGGATGTTACACTGCAAATTAACTTGCAATTAACTTGTCAAGGGAAATTTAAAAAGAAATATTTTGGATCGGAAAGATTAGCCGGCTACAGACCTTGCAAAAATTACTTAATTTAGGTTTTAGTCTATTTTTTACTGAATTCTAACAAAATATTACTTACCTTTTTACCTAAAATATATTGAAAAATACATTTGTTTTCCCCAGGTGTCTGTACCTGCCAAGCACAGTAGAGCCGAAAAGATCAGGTTTTGTTTTTATAAAACAGATAACGCTTAAAATAAAATCTATATGTGTCCCATGTGACCGACAATATAAGGATGACCAAAAGTGACAAGAACAACTGTGTTCGAGATATATCAACACAACCTTATATTTTAATTTTATAATCAAGTTTAGTCAGATCGTATTTTGCTGACTGTCAAAAAAAGCATTCGAATCTAATAAAGTGGTTTGTCAACAGTTAACTGATAAAAAAAAAACAAAAACTGAATTGTTTTCTAACAAAAAGAAAGAAATTGTTTCTAAGTGTATTGAATCCATCAAGAAAGAAAAAGTATTTTAGTAACATTCAGACATTTTGTTTAGTTGATTATTTTTGCTAATTCTTTCAGCGAGACAGTCAATTGAGAAAGAAGAAACTGTAATTCTAAAAAATAAATAAAATAAAACACTTTGTGGAGACCCGTATTTTAAATACGACGTTTTTTTTAAAAATTGGACGCCTTGATTTTACTTTGTTTTTATTTTACGGTCTGCTCATCCAAAAAATCCTAACAAAGAAAATGCCAGAGACCACATTTTCTTTATTAACATCTATTTTTATTAATATCCACTTAAAAAAACGTTTAAAGTAATAAAAATGTCAGATTTAAAAAAAAAAAAAAAAGAAAATGTTTAACACACAAGTGTATGGTCATAAGAATTATTAATATAGTCACTTTTTAGTATTGTGGCTGTCAATATTAA
This sequence comes from Acanthosepion pharaonis, assembly GCA_903632075.3. Lineage (NCBI taxonomy): Eukaryota > Metazoa > Mollusca > Cephalopoda > Sepiida > Sepiidae > Acanthosepion > Acanthosepion pharaonis. The sequence continues at coordinate 584,798 of CAHIKZ030005595.1, read as the reverse complement.
CAATCGTTTCAATTGAAATAAGTATGTAGATTTATGTTATGTTGGCCCAACGGTTTGTTGAGAGAAGACAACGTGGACGAAACGCCTGTAAGGTTCAATTCTCCTGCTAGCCGGCCCAACTACATAAAAAAGGTTGGACTTGGTTAAGTCATTTTGAAAGAAAGTCAAAACAAGACCGATAATATGTATACACCAAATATATATTCATAACATTACAATACAAAGAAAACAGTACAAAGGACAAAGTGTAAGTGTGTGCTGTGTGTATTGTGCCGTGATTTCACGCTATTTCTTGTTGGGACTACATTTTGAGGTTGATAGTTGAAACCCTAGGAAGACGAGAAATTTACCTCCGGTGCGTTAGTGCACCCTGTTAAAAAAAAGAGATCCCAAGGGTCATTGGCTAATAGCCAAAGAGAGACCTCTGGTGAAACAAACTGAAGGAGGAGGTAACTCCGAAAACCCCCATCAAAATAAAGGTTGTAAAAATAAATTTTTATATAAAGAAAAAAGTTCGTTAAAGTCTGAATATTGTTCTTGTGGGCTGAAAAAGAAAATGTGTCCGAATTGGTTAATTCGTGATTCGACGAAAAAATCTCAAAGTGTTATATTTCAGTGAGTTAAATTGGGCCCTGTAAAATGGTCGGTAGTGGTCTGCGTTGCTATCAAAATTTGCCTCCACGTTGAACAATCTATGCAATGTCTGCTGGCAAAAAAACTGGTTCGTGTGGGTTCATCGGCGCAAAAGTTAATAGACGCAGCGTATTCGTGAAGTTGAATGAATTTCCCGAGTGTCGAATGCATGTTTGAGAGAATTTGCTGGTAAAATCGTTCTGGCAAAATCTCGGTTTGTTTGAGTCGCACAATTGCAGAATGAGATGAAGGATAATATATTAAGACTATTGGACATTTGAAATATTTTTTAGCACAATGTGATGGATTTAAGTTGAAGTTGTGTTGACTAGAATGTCCACGTGTGTTTGAAAGAATGAGATTAGTGGCGTGAAGATATCGCCACGTTAGTTGTTGCTTTCATTTCGGAATCACGAATGTTTTTAAAATTGAGACAGTGATCGTCTGCAATGGTTTGGAATCACCAATCGTATATAATGGAACAAATCGTCAGTGGTTTATCTATCACTTTTTTCTATTTCAGTCAGAAAAAAACAGTTAGAAAATTTATTTTCCGTTTGGGCCTTAAGAAAATCTGCCGGGTGAAATTAGGTCAAACGTCGGAGAGAAAAGTATGTCAAACAAATATAGACCAGTGGGTAAAGAGTTCTATATTCGTCTTCAAAAGTAGTAATTGTTGTTCTTTCGTTGATAGTGTGTGAAAATGGTTTTTGTACATATATATCGTCTTGAATGTTTTTTAGCAGGAGTGGAAAAATCAAACCATTTAAGAGGGCCGTGGCTGTTATGTTGGAGTTAAGATTTAGAGCCAGACGGGACTAAACGCCTGTAAGGTTCAGATTCTCCTCTAGTTAAAAAAAGTTGGACTTGGTTTCAAACTAAAAGGAAAAAGAAAGCAAACAAAACAAGACCGATAATATATGCAGCAAAAATATATATTCATAACAGTTACAATACAAGAAAAATAGTACAAAGGACAAAGTTTAGAATATTCCGTGTGTGCGGTTGTGTGTTATTCAGCGTGATTTCATATTTGAGGGACTACATTTTGAGGTTGATAGTTGAAATAAGACAAATTTACAAAAAGATAACAATGCGTTAGTGCAATCCAAATAAAAATGATTTAAAAGGGTCATTGGCTTTTTATCCTTTAAAGAGAGACCTCTTGAAAAAGGTTGCAAACTGAAGGAGGAGGAACTCCCAAGTATTTAACAATCGTTTTAACAAATCGTTGTATTTAACAATCGTTTCAATTGAAATAAGTCCAACTTGCCTTTTTTGTTTTTTTTTAATGTGCCGTGACCCTTCAAGGACATGGACAATCATGGCTTTCCACAATTCCATGTCCTTTGTAGATCTTTTTGCTATCTCTCCTAAACCCTGTTCTGACAACAGTTTACACAAGCTCGTCAAGCTGGGGTTATGATGCTTTCCTCTGTCCCCCTTGCCTTCGCTGTGAGGGTCACATTTTTCAAGCCTCCTTTCCTCATTATGTGCCCTATAAATTTCAATTATCTCTTTAATGTTAATTATAAGCATCCATTTTGTTTCTTTGGTATTCTCAGCATCCTTTTGTGGAACCACAAAATTGTTGTCTCAAGTCTCTTCATCTGTGATGAGATGGTCCAGCAATCATTGTTATATAGGAGGATGATATTATTATTACAACACAGTCCAGCACTCTTGTTTCTAACAAAATTTTCATGTTTCTTATTACTGAGATTTTGGAAGGCATATTTTGTTATTCTAATGCACCTTCAGATTTCAGTGTCATATTTTCTGTTATCACTTCCCAGATATTTCAACTTCTGTACTTGCTTAATTATGACATCTCTAATTCATAGCTCACATCTTCAGATGTGACTCTCGCCAATGGACATTAATTTCATCCTTTTACACTTGATAGTCCGTTCCTTCTACTTTCCTTTACAACTTTGTCTTAGTCTTCCTCCTGCAATTTTCATTCTGTATCTACCATCAAAATGATGTTATGGAATTTAAAGATTTGTAAATTGAATTGAATTTATAAAATGATGCTTGTCCATTTAAACAAAGATACTAAAAATCCCTGGTTATAACCAGGGACCATTTATTCGTTTCTTTGGTTCTTTTTATATAAACTAATAAAAAAATGTCTTCACCGTATCTTGGCAATGTGGTTTTCTTTTTGGCCCAAAAGTTAAGGTAAAAAGGATAATCCATCATTATAATGGTCAAGCAAACATATTTGATAAGTTGGAACATCTTGAGGAAATTTGTACTGCATTATCATTGAAATGGTTTAAATTTGGTTTGATCTTGTTTTTTCTTTTTTAGGTCATTTTAAGAAACCATCATTTAATGGCTGATGCAAGTCTTATAAAATCTTGTAGATCAAAAGAAAAGTTTGATTTACTTCATAGGTGGAGGTTTTAGAAGACACATGCAAATGACATGCATTGGAAAATGAAAAAAAGTTCCATTGTCAGTGGAATGGGAAAAACTAATGTTGCCAGCGGGAATGTAATAACTACGCAGTGCTACATCTTGAAGCAAAAGGGGAGAAAGAGGATCAGGAAGAAAAAACATTTGCCTTTTTATAAATTTAACCAGTGCCAGCTAACAACTTTTGATGAAGCCAAGTGGGGGTAAACAAATTTAACTGATGAGTATCATTAAAAGCTTATTGATTTTATTTCATTTTTTTTTAGTGTCATAATTCATAATGATAAATTCATTAACAAGTTCTCTTCTGGACTATTAAGGGCAAATATTGCTGACAGAATAAAGCTATGTTTTGAGGCCTTTTTTCTTTTTTTAGTTTTTTAAAAATTGTAAGGTTCACCCTGTACAAGACACGGGGATCACTTGATGTAGAGGGTTCCATTAAGAAGCAGTTTATATGGATAGAAGAAGATAATGGTTAACTCCAGAGTTAAACAGTTTAAGATTATAGTGATCAGAGAAACATCCTCTAGGGAGTCTGTTATGTAGGGTGAATGGGAAGACACTGTTCAAGTGGAACTTACTTCTTGCCAGTAGAATACAGAGAGAATGTGGTTGGTTTGCTACAATGTGTGTGGCATGGTGAGTACTAGCTGTAAAGGTTAGACTTGGTGGAACCAAGTAATAGTGGTTTGTGCAAGAACTTTCCACAGAAGTAATGACAGAATAGTGAGAGACTCACCGCATCCTGCCTGTGAGAGAGATTGGAGGGTTGAAAGTAATTCTTCTAGCTCAGAGTATACATATTGCACAATTACAATCCTAGTCCTTAAGACAGGTTCTCCTTTCCCAAACAAGATTCAGGATTAAAGAGAAGGCAAAGAAAGAGCAAAGTCTGGGGGGGGGGGAGTCATGTTTAATCAATAACAATGAAAATAATCAATAATAATGAAAATAATCAATAAGAAAAAGATGACAAAAAGAGAAAGTGTACTAATACCTGGTTTCATCACAAAATTGATTTTAGTGTAATCAATAATAAAAAAAATTTTTAAAAAGTGGTGTGAGACAAAAAAGAAAAGAAATAGATAAAAATAAATCTATGTAAGAAAAAAAATTAAATAAATAAAAAAGGACCTAGAAGAACATTTCAGTGACAAGACATTGTGTAGCAGATCCAAAAGTGAAAAGAAAGAAAAGAAAAACAGAGTTAAGTAAGAATTACCCAAGATGTCTCCCTTGTGCGCCTAACACTCATCATTCAAGAATGAAAGTAACTGAAATAATAAAATGGAGGAAAAATCAGAAAGCTGTCGAGAAAGCAAAACAAAGAAAGACACCATTAAAGAAAAGCTCAAGAGAATGAAGTCAACGGGTGTTGCCATTTTTTTTTCTTGTTTTTTGTTGTTTTGCTTTTTTTTTTTTTTTACCCACACTCACAAGTAATGATATTCAATATTTAGATAGCTAACTCATACTTTCATAGTTTTTTTTGAAAAAATGACAAAAAAAAAATAAATAAATAAAATAAATCAGAGTAAGCCTCCAGCAAGTATTAAACATTATTTGATCTAATTTAATAATAAATATTGTCTGAATCCAGTGGTTCCCAAATGGTACAGCACACCTCATAGGTGTGGCAGAAGAAGATAGATGATGAGGTGGAATGATTGAGAGGCAATCAAAGATTTCGAAAAAGTTTAAAAAAATTTATGCATGCCAAAAATAAATATAATTTCAAAATTTAAAATATTATGGATTACTTGTAATTGTATGCTTGAGTCCCAGTATAGATATTTAAAAATATTTATTGATCAATTTTATCATTGTGATATTTTTGCATTATATCAAGTATTAAGAATATAGTAATTAGGGTCCACAAATTGGAGGAGAGAGTTAGCAATGATAACTTCAAATCCACAGTTATCTACCATTAACTGTTTTTTTATTTTTCAAATTAAGTTTTATCACATAAAATTTGGTGAGGCACAAGCAAATTTTATTTCCAAAAATGTGGCCCAGAGAAAAGTTTAGGAACCACTGCTGAAAGCTAATATTGAATGATTTTATCAGCAGAAATTCAGTTAAATTTGGTAAATGTTAAATTAATTTCATGTATAATATTCACTAGCATTAAACATGAGCATTATATGCATCACTTTAAAAGTTATTTTTAGTGTATACTTGCAGTTGAGTAGGCACTCTTTCGTTTATTTATTAAGCAGTATAGTTATTTATTTTCATCTGCCAGACTGAATATTCAAGAAATTAAAGAGAAATATGCACTCTCTGGCAGAATATGAACCTATATCCCTGAGGGCAGAGGAAGCTACCATATAGCTTATGCCTTAACCAACTTGGGCACAAAGAGCAGTTGGTCAGGTGAAGCTAAATTTCAGTCTTTCAAGCAAGATTTCTCCTGTCATAGATCAAGAAATTTTTCCTATCTGCAGTTTGTTTTTTTTTTGTTTTTTTTTTTTACTTACCAGCCTGAATGTCCGAGATCTTAAAGAAAAATTTGTGCTCTCTGATAAACAAAAGGCCTTTGATAAATAAACGGAGCATCTACTCAAATACTAAAAATAACATTTAAAGTAATAAAAATCTGTCAGATTGATAAAAAAAAAAAAAAAAAATCCATTCTCTTTCTTTACATTTGGATATGGAACTGTACACATATAATTAAGAACTGGCAAATATGGTCCAAAGTTTCAACTTTAAGTTTTGTTGAAGTTAAGTTTGGACCATATTTCTTGTACTTATTTTCGAAAATGAACCTGGAACAATTTCTGAAGGAATTTCTTCCTTGTCCAAGAAAGACTGTGTGTGAGAGAGTGCTTCAAAAGTCATTGAAGGCACAAATGCAAGCAGTCGTCAAAAGTGGAACATGCTGGTGGACCTCCAGAGGATAAAAAAAGAGGAAAGTCCCTCATATATATTTTTTTTTTTTTTTTTGGGGGGTCCAAACAGAATGCAACCAGGGGGGAGAGTAGACATCATTTAAGAAATATGCTCAAGAGAATAAAGTCATTTTTTTTTGTTTGTTTGTTTTCTTTTTTAAGAGAAGGAAAAAAAAGGTTTTAAGTTTTAAAAGCTGAAATTTTTATTTTATTATTGCTGGGGAGAGGGGGTCTAATTTTCAGGTCAGATAAGCAATAGAATGTAGGCATAAACAAGATGGTATAGCTATAGCCATTCAAACATGGCTATTTCACGGAGTTTAGGAGGTTTAAAAAAAAAAAAAAAAAAAGAAGATTCATTCAAGAAAAGGATATCCAGTAAAAAGTGAAGTGTAATTTACAAATATAAACCCTCAACATTTTTTATCTGGTTTCATATTGCAAACACCCATCTTTTTTTTTTTTTAATTTTTTCATCTCCCAAGAAAATTTGAAGAGATAAAAATATAGATAGATAAGATTGATAGACAAAGATAATTTTAATCTGCAAAAATCTTCAAAAATTTAAATGCAATGTCATTCACTATCTACTGTCCTCATGATTATTCTTTCCTCTTCCCATTCATGTTTCTGCTTAACCCATTACCTGCCATGAGCCCCATTTGGGGATCTGTTAAAATTAAACTCACTACATGTTATTCCTTGTATTTACATTGAATTGCTTACATACATTGCATTTGCAGAGGCATATTTTACAACACTTAGCATTTAAAGTTTTTATTATTAGTCATAAGAAGACACTTTGTCGTAATTTTACATTTCACGAGTAGAAAAATAATGACTATTTTGAAAAGTATTTTTTTATTATTTCTAATCAGTATTATTTTTTGATGTTTTATACACATATATTTGATGTTCTAGTTTCTATAAAAACGACAATGGTAACTACTGAAATTAAACATAAGGAATAAATAAACTCCTAAGACATCTGTCTGGGCCAAAAATGCACATTAAAAACATTTGGCAGTTAATGGGTTAATGTTTTTGTTCTTAATTACACACCTTGTAACCCCTTGTGTTTTAGTGGCTTTATTGCTTTGCATAGAGTGATACCAATTAAATTTTTTTTTTAATTTTAAAAATGGATAAATTAAATGAAAAGAAATTGCAAAATTGTTTTTGTAAACAGTTTCCAAATCAAAGATACAAGTGTCAAATTATATCTATATGAGATTAAATATATATATATATATATATTTTTTTTTTTTTTTTTCCTTAATACATATAGGACAAAGTAGAAAAAAGTTTTCATGTGATGCATTTTGTTCTTTAGGACTTCATTTGACTAAAAATTTGTTTATGTTGATGCAACTACATGTGCACATGAATGAGAGACACTGGAAATTTTAAATTTAGAAATATATTTTTAAAGGACAAGTTTATCTATTCTAATAAATAAACACTTTATTGAATCCAACACTGTCGGATGTATGACAAAATGGAAAATGTTTTCTTATGAGGCATTTTGTTCTTTAGGACTTCATTGGACTAAAAGTGATGTTTATGCTGATGTGATTATAAATGTGCATAAAAGGAGAGGTTTTATTTAATTTATTTAAAAAAAAAAAAAAAAAAAAGTTTTGTTTTTGTAAATGCACTTGGCTATCTGGCCAATTTCATTTATTTTCTTTATGCTATTATCACTCTTGTTATTAAATATCCCCACACTGTCATAATAAAAGATCTACAAAAGATGAAATATTGTAAGAACCTGAATGTAAATTTACTGTGAATTCATATTACATAGCAGTTCAGCACTCTTTTCTTTGTTGCTAATGACATTTTCCTGTTTTCTTAATACATTTAGAAGGCATCTTTTGCTATTCCAATGTGCCTTCAGACTACTACATCACATTTTCCATCCTCTTAAAATACTTCATAGAGGACAGAAAGTACATTTATTTATTAATGACTTATAAAAAGATCTGCATCATTCGTTATGGACAATAAGACAAAATAAAAAAAAAATAAAAAAAAAAAAATTGTGTTTGTGAAATATGTCAGAGTTAAATTTGGAAATCTAGCAGATTGGCAATTACATCAAACCAAAATCCACCATAGGCAATTGACAACATTTTTAATGGATTTCCATTAATTTACAGAAAAGCTTTGTGATTAAATGATCATGCCATTATAATGATCATGCCATTATAAAGTAACTAGGCAGACTGCATGCACATCCAAGGAAGAAAAAATATATTAATCCATTGCATTGCTTACCTAACAAAGATGATTAGTTTGGATTATCTCATAATCCAGTTATAACTTGGATTAAACAATCAAGTCAGGAGGCATTTGTATAATCTTCAAAATTCTTAAAAACATTGTCAATTGATATTAATTTCTATTACTTTAGCTAAGAAATTTGAAAACTATTAAAGTCTATTAAAGTAATACTACCAGTTGGTTGGTTGTTTTGTTTTATGACATATCAATCTCAGTGGATCATTTAATACCAACAAAACTTTTGAAATAGATTCATAGTGATAGTTTGGAAAAAAAATTATGTATGTATACATATATATTTGAATCATTTTTCAATTACTCATATTTTTGAGTACAATTCACCTTAAGAATGTATAGCTGCTTGTATTACTGGTATTTTATTTTTATTATTGCTGATAATAATTTTTCCGTCAAAAGTTGGGACCCTAACAAGTGCTACTACTCCAGGTCAGGGTGGACCTGGGAACACCAGCAATTAAGAGGTGGTTCCACACTCCTCAAAACCTCCTGATCAAAGGCCTTGCTGTTGAACGTAGTTTATCGTCTTACCCAGGACGCGGATGTGGTTTAGCGTCTTACCCAGGACGGTCAATACTACTAGATTTGAACACTATTATAGCCAATACTACAAGCATAAGAAAACATTATTACAGCATAGTGGAGGTCTGAGGAGGTTGTGGGGAAAGCTATACAATTTATTTCAGTGACATTTATTGGTTTAATCAACAAGATATTGGTCATAGAATGACATTCTCCCAATGTTAAGAGATACAAGTTCAATTCTCGCCAAGGGCTCATTGATCATTTTCTACCCACACAGCTTTTTGAAAGACAATTTAAGATACTTGTATTATTTGTTCTCATCTCGGTTGATATGTTATTATAGACAAGGTTTCGACCAAGTACCCTCTGGTCCCCGTCAGTTGTCCATCTGTTGATTGTGATAGTTTGCCCCCTGTGATATCAGTTATTCAGTGAATCGGGTGCTTCACTACCAGCTCCAGATATTGAACTCACAATCACCAGCTGACAGTATAATGAACTCCAATATCTACTATGCCAACATCCTAAAGGAGAGTGATTTTTTTTGGAGCCTTTTATATTCAATTTCAGATGGTTACAATTTAAAAGTTGCAATATAAACAGGTGAGAAAAAAAAAAAAAAAAAAAAACAGCCAGTCAAAATTTAGTAATAGATATTTACATATCAGTATGATTCCCGATCATAGCAGCAGTAGGGGAAGTCGTATATTTGGGGTGGGGGTGTCCAGCTCAAATCATGATGGATTAGAAGACTAATGGATTAGAGAGCCAGATTTAAGGAGGATTAAGCTGAAGTGTTAATCCTGTCTAACATACGTATTTATAAGCTTTGGCTCTAAATGCTTATAGATGTCTTAAGTGTAATGTTAACTCAACAATGAAATTCACTAAAAATGGTGTATTCAGATACACGCAAACATTTAAGTCACAAGAGAAAAGTTCAGAATGCACTCAATCCTTGACATATTTTAAATTGAAAGGAGAAAAATAATTTATGGTTTGCATTGTGATTTTTATTAGATGAACCAGTACCAACCATTATTAACTTTTGATTGGTAGTTTTATTCATAACTTTTTTGCTTTTAATCTTAGCCAGGCAGAATGTATATGTTAGTGCTGTACATGAGCAGCTTATACATGCTTGTGCCATTTAAATGGCAGACACACACTCAGAAATCAGACAGAGTTTGAAATAAGACAATAGACTAATAGATTTAACTTCCACTCAGTCTGGACAGCAGCTCAACATTTACTACTTTGGCACAACTGCTATCTCTAAGAAAAAGAAAAATTTTATAGTTGATAGTTACAACAAGCCCAGTCCAGCATAGGTCAAGTTCTGTAGATCCTTCCTCTGCTCACCTGCATGACAAGCCTTTTATTCAGGTCTTTGACCACACATGCAAATTAGCAAAAGTTTTAAAAGCACTATAACTACAAATACACTTGTCATAAATTGCAAATGGTGGCTCTGACTGGGCAGGTGAGACATTGTGGCTTCTTAGCCATGGGTTGGTTAGAATTTCTTGGTCTTATTTCACCACAATTTTGACAGATGGACTCTTCAGCCTTCTTGAAGGCTGAACAGTATATAGAAAGAGTTGTTAAAAAATAGTTTCTGAAGTTCAGACAAGATATATTCATCCACCAAGATGCATGTCTCTGGGACACGCACATGGTGATTTGAGTGGTTCCTTGGAAAATTTAGTGGGTCCCAACTAAAGTTTCTTAATAAATTGTGTTTTTTGCTGTTTTTTTTTTATTTCACCTCAATCAAGGCAATAAAAGCCACTAGGATGCAGGTGTTAGAGAATATGAGAAAAACTACTAATAAGGAGTGAGGACAATAAAAGAATAAAAAGACATTGATCCTCAAAAATTTAAATGCAAACTTAACTGGGAAGCAAGAATCTGGAAGCAAATTCCATAAGCAAGAGTTCCATTTATGGTTACATCTAGCCAACTGTAAAATGATGAGACCTTGAGCACAATCTAGTACCACGCTTAAATTCATAATGTCTAGGTAACATAGCGGAAAGTTCATCAGAACAACCACCATGAAAGTATTCATAGAAAATTCAGAGGGGAGCTATATTATGGTGGTTGGAAGTGGGACTGAAGCCAAGATGCCTGGTTAGGACCAATAATATTACAGATTCTTTGAATTTTATCAAGAATCTCTAAATATATAACAGGAGCACCAGACCAGATCTGACAGCAATATTCAAAGCAAGAAGAAAGTGTTAGCAGAGAACTTATTGTTACATCTAGCCATTTCAATGACGAGTGAGACCTTGCTGCCAATCTCGTACTGTGCTTGTTTCATATAAAGTCAAGCTTTTTAGATGACAATTTATCCATCGCATCCTGTATATAGCAGGATTACCAGATTAGATGTAGCAGCAATATTCAAAGCAAAGCTGAATGGTAGACTTATAAATATATATAAGATAGATTCTGGTGAGAAAAATTGTCTAGCAAAACATAGTGAACCAACTTTCTTAGTTGCAAACTTAGCAATTGATACAACATCATTTATTGCACTTTGTGCTCTTTCATTTATGAATAGTTTGAAAAGAAGCCCATGTTGAAATGAAAAGATGAGGATAATTTATCTAATTGCTAAATGTATGTTTTCAGACTGTTGTTGAGCACTTTGGTTTTCTTATCAAATTTACTCCATACAAGGCAATAGAGCCACTGAAACACAAAGGGGTTATTAAGTGTGAAAGAATTAGAAAACAAACATTATCAAGGAGTGATAACAAAAGAAGGGTAATCAGGAAGATAGAAAATGATTGACATTGCATTTAAATTTTTTGAAGATCAAAGTTGTTTGGAAAGTAAGAAACCCGAAGAGAGTTCCACAAGCGAGAAGTGAGAGAAAAGAAAATGTTAGAATAGAACTTATGGTTACATCTCGCCATTTCAACTGTGAATGGACAAGACCTTGTTTCTAATCTAGTACTGTACTTAAATTCATAAAGTCTAGGTCCCATAAAAAAAAAGCTTATCTGAATAATTATCATGAAATTATTTAAGGAAAAGGCACTTGGAAGCAACTTTACAACAGTGGTAAAGTGATTGAATCCAAGATGCCAGGTCAGGACCAAGAATATTGCTGATTCTTCTTTCGATTTTATCAAGAATCTCTTAAATATATAACAGGAACACCAAACAATATGTGATGGCAATATTCATAGCAAGGATGAATGGTAAACTTATAAATATATAAGATAGATTCTGGTGAGAAAAAATGTCTAGCTCAACACAGCGAACCAACTTTCTTAGATGCTGATTTAGCAGTTGAGTTATTAGATATTACTTTGACATGTTGCCACTTAATACTCATGACAACTAGAAACAATGCACTACAAAATTAAGTATATACTATCACAGCCAATCAGAACAAATAAGTCTGTTTCTCAGTTAAAATGTCTGCCCTAATAGTTTAAAAAATATGTTTTATAATATATTCAACAACAAAAACAGAACTATTCCAAGCAGTTCTATCTATTTTTTTTAATTCCTATATATTTAAAACTAGATTAAAAGCCGCCCTATCGGGCAGCATTTAAGCTAGCAGAGAAGCAGAACTCCTTGGAGAATTTAAAATTACCAATTTTATTTTGTAAAACAGTAACCCCAGTTACCAAAAATCTGCTCTGAATCATAATTTTTTTTTCTTAAAAGAATTCAGAAAAATCTTCAAATTAGAAGGATAGCATAATATTACAAGATGAATGAAAATTATCACTAAGCTCCATTTATGATTATTAGTCGATAAATTTTTATAATTACGTCTTTGTATGATAAAATTAGTCTGCAATAAACACAGCAGTTCTGTTGCGCTTTATAAACAAGACAAAGTTGCAGCTAACTAAACAACAAACTGTCCCACATATATGTCTCGTATAAATTAGAATATCTGCCTCATATCTATAATATAAATGAAAAATAAGACTGGCAAATTAATTATTTGCAACAAAACAGTTTTTACGAATGAAAATTGATGAATGGAATTTCAAATTAGGAAAATACAGGGGAAAATTAAGATTAATTTCTTAGAAAACCCAATTTTACACTAACATAGTCTCATCATTTTCAGTTTCTTCAAGCAGTCGGCTAGAATAATATATAGCACACACAATCATGCATCTATATATCTATCCTGCCGAGTGCTATTTTATATACAGGTGGATGCAAAAGTAGGTATACATTAATGAGAAACAAAACCTGCATATGAAATATATATATATATATATATATATATATATATATATATATATATATATATGTTAAACAAACTTTAGTAATACTGGTATAATACTGTATACCTATTTCTGCAGCCCATATATCATTTTTAGTAGTTACTCATAAATAGACACTGTTTATTTAAACTCAACAACAACCCCTCTCCACCTCAAGTGGAACTCGTATATACAATCCAACACAAAAGATACAGGAAAAAATATTCTGTTCCCTGTACCACTACAGTAAGTACCAGACTCCTTGTTATATCCTATACCTCTACAAAAGCAAGATCAAGTCTAAAAATGGAATACTATTGTCATACTTAGGCAGGAGCTGCCCAATCTTCACTTTCCAGTCTCAAGAGTCCAAAAGCATCCCCAAAATTATATTCTCTGCGTAAACTGAAATCCCCGTTTAATCCTTTAACATGTGATTCTATTTTGAAAATGTATTTTAACTCCAATCTGAATCTTTCTTGCCATTTTAATAATATATTAGACAGATGGTTAACATCATAGAGAATGAGGTCAGAGATCGAAGTTCAAATTACAGCCAGTACAATCTGTACCTGACTCCTCATGCTATTCTTTACCTTTATACTTTACTGTTGTGAATATGGCAAAAAAGATGAGCACCAAAGTAAATAATTATATTTACATATGTTCTATCTCTGATATTGGACACTTAACCTTATATATATATATATATATATATATATATATATATATATATATATATATATATATATATGTATGTGTGTGTGTGTGTAACACTTGAGCACAGCCTTGGAGCAGGTAGAATGGAGATCAACATGTTTTCAATCTGCTTGTCTGAATTGTCTTCAAGAAGTGAGGGCAAGATATAAAAGGTCAGCCAATCTAACAGTGATCTCATCCCACAATCTTCACTCTTGTTCCATATGTGGCCTACTTTGTAAATCACTAATGGGCCTTAAGTGCCACTTAAGATTATTTCAGAAAATTTCATAAGTGAATCAATTAAGCTGTCAGATCCTCATATGTTGAAACCGACAGGAGAGTACATATATATATATATATATATATATATATATATATATATATAAATAATGAAAAAGGAATCCTTAAAAGATCCATAATTGATGGTAATAAATTTATTTCATGGGCAAAATTCCCAATCGAATGATCCCTACTAAACATCATTTATATATATATATATAGTTTAACCATTATTTTTTAAATAGATACTCATATTTGAGTAGATGCTCTGTTTTTATTTTCCATTTTATTTAAGTATCCATTTCAGAAATAATGTTTAAAGAAATAAATTAAATAATCTGTAAGATTTAATCCATTTCATGAAAAATATATGTTGGGTGCAATGGATAATCATCATGCCCTTGACTATTTGAATGCTGCCATAATCCTTGCCTTCAGTTCATTTGTAGTGCTACAAGGAGTTTTGTTGGTCTCTTCCTCGACTGTGCCCCACAAATAATATTCAAGGGGTTGCAGTCTGGGGAGTTAGGTGGCCAGATATAAGACGTGACACGATCACAGAAATCGTTTGACAGCCATGACTGGGTTCTACTTCCAAGTCCTTTTGCCAGACATAGGGTTGTCCATCAATCACCCTCTTAAGCCAGGGCAGCAGTAACTTCTCAAAGTGGCAAAGGCAGTCCAGCAGGGAGTTCTCACTTCCTTCTGCTACCTAGCCATGCTTAGGATCCCTGGTAGGCACAGGTCAATGGCCCGCATCTAGCTACAACAGAAGAGTCCATGATTATATATATATATATATATATATATATATATATATATATATATATATATATATACAAAAAAATGTAAATTTAAATTCATTTTTTTCACCCTTGGAAGTGTGGTCGAGATGAGCCCGAGAAAAAAATTCCCTGGGGAAATAAATTATAATCATGGACCCTTAAAGTTGTCTGTTTTCATTAAATTAATCGCTCTGATTTAATATTGAACTCTCTGGATTTCATCCTCCTTGGGATTATCCATACGAATTACCAGGATTTTCATTACTTAAATATATATTACATATATATTATATAAAAATGATCAACAAGCTGGACTTTGTAGATCATTAGCAGAGAGTTCAATTCTAACAGGCTACCTCCTAACTTGAAGCCTTGTGCCAAACTAACTTAAATTTTGTAAATAGAAATGACATTCACGTCCTAATTTTTACACTCAAAATTGCAAATCTCTTGCAAACTATTTCCTATAGACAAGGTTGTACTTTGTAGTCAATAATCTTAAGTTATTCAGAGATTTGTGGATTATACAATTTTAAATAGCTTATTAAACATTTTTAAAATCAATTTTTGTTTTCTTGTCATCTTTTATCACAACATTTTTTAATCTTTGGTAGCCATTTCAAAACTGCAAACATTTGGAACCAATTTCATTTTTATTCTAGGTACCTGGCATTTATATATTTTTTGTTAATTTCTATATATTTAAAACTAGATTAAAAGCCATCCTATCAGACGGCATTTAAACTAGCCGCCTACAGAGGGCCCTTGATTAGACCTTCAGCCCCAAAATGACACTTCATGCATTGAGTACATGTTAAATTTTATTAAACTTGAACAATATTTTTCAAACAACAGTTTTCATTGTAACAATGATATGATTTGTTTATTTGGAACTTATTGCAAAGCTGCATGATAAACAACATTTTTGATTTTCCCCATGTCCAACCCTTGAACAACCAAAGCAGGGTTCCATCAGATGAAGTCCAGTTACTTTCAATGATCATTCCTGGGACTTATTTACTGACATAGCATAGCTCACTCTGACTGAAAACTAAAGTCTTTTGAACTCAAAACGAAGATCTGGAGGAATTAAGGGGATTCTTGAAACTAAAACTCTTTCTTCCTTTCCTGGACTAGTAAGGATTTCTGCTTCCAAGAGATGAGGAAGCATATAATTCATTTGGAATTTCTTGGAGAAGTTTCTAGTTGATGCTATCCACAGTTTGATTATTGAGAGCTAATGTGGTGATCTCACAAAGCCATTTTGAATCCATGAAATGGTGTTTAATGTTTGGATAACCATGGGTTAATCAAGTCTTGGATACTTGAGACTGAACTTCCACAAGCATCTGGGAGTGGAATATCTCCATTTTGGCCCATTTTGATGGTTCCATTGCCAAGATGCAACAACAAAGCAGCAAATCTTGATTTAAGTTCACATGTGATTCTAACTCTCATGTTTGTTTTCAGGCGGAGTCTTTGAACATGGCTCCAAATGTAAGAATTTTTCAGCTAAGCATTGATTTCATCAACTGGTAATGTTTGTCTAAAAATCACCACAGATTAGCACAGTGATGTCCCCATAATTTTTGAATTCTATTTAATGTCTTTGAGTATTTTGTCCAGGGCCTCAAATGCTTGCTTCTTGTGTGCCATGGTACATTCATCCCAGACAATGAAGCTTGTCTTCCAGTAGCTTAGCCAAGTTGGTTCCTCTTTTGATGTTAAAAAGAGGGTTTCATTTTAATTCAAATCCAATGGAAGTTTGAAGATGCTGTACATCCTTCAGGCAAATGGATAACAGCAATTCCAGATGATGCTACAGCAACTTTTCTTTGGAGTCTCATTGCAGATAAAAGAAGGTTAGTTACTAAGGGTTTACCAGTACCTCCAGATGTATCCAAGAAGAAAAATTTCTCCATTGTTGTTGTCGATATCATCAAGGACTTTCACTTTCTGTTGGTCTTGGTTCAACAGGGGTTCATTGTTTTGAACACATTGCCACAGTTCTTCCATGTTGTATCCTGTTTCTCTGAAAATTTCTGTTGATTTGTCCAGTTTCTCTGTTTAGATTTGGTAAACCAAAATTACATACATCTTTGAGCCAAGTTTGTCACTTTGTCTTCAATTTCACAGGGGGCTAAATTTGCAATCTGAGGATTCAATTCCAATCATACAAAGATGAGGAGATATTTAAAACTTAGAGAGTTGTGTCCCTTTAATTGAAAAAGTGTGACACACAGATATATACACATTTATTATACAGAAGACCAGGTCTAAACTCTTAACATGTCCATCACTGTCTTGGATATTTGAACCTGTAGAAACATTATCCCTAATTTTGGTGGAATTAATTTTTACCAAATAGAAAGCATTCAAACAAAACATTAATACACATATATAATCACACAAGACAAACATAATTTTACTATTTTGGGACAAAGTGCACAAAATAAAAAAATCTTATTTGGTGATTGCCATGTATCCTACCAACAGGTATAATAATGAAAGAATAGGAAGCCCCAGACAGTCAAATAGAAGACAACAACAGTCAGTTTGCAGTTCAGACAACAGTCAGTTTGCAGTTCAGACAACAGTCAGTTTGCAGTTCAGACAACAGTCAAGCATATTTATAGAACTCCACTTGAACTGAAATGAACAAGTGAATGAACAAGTGAATGAAGAAACAACACAAGGTGAAGTTAAAGTTTTAACAAATACTCTGTTAAAACTGTCAAATGCCTCTACAGTCAAACTTTTCATCTAGAGAACATTTTGATCTTCCCCTGTCACCGAGTTAAATTTTAAAGATCTCAACCTTATATATTTCTTTAATATCAGCCACAGTAATTCTGTCTCATAAGAACTCTTTCATCTATTAACATATTTACCCATAAAATGTTATGTTTAATTAGCATTCTGCTTTCTGATTATCTTAAGACCTGAATAAACAGAATTGTTATCAGATTTTTAATAAAGGTCAATTAGAAATGGCTGTATAAGACCAATTAGGCTTTATTTTGCACTATTTACATTATTCGAACTATTGTCCTCATCTTTGTTGCCATATTTATCACAACATTTCGGCCGTTGTACGCTCCAACCTTCTTCAGGTGGTTGGAATATCGAACTGAACCTTTAATTTCACTCACTGGGGTAGACTGTTCTAGTTCTACGTGACATGTCTAATGGATGTCAGTTATCAGTTATCTCCTGTTAATTCTCCTCTGGAAGTTCTCCACCACCTTAACCAGGTATTGAACTCACTTTCAGGGCCCTGTCACTGGATCTAAATAATGCCTTTATCTACTGTGCCATGTGTCCTCAAGGACATGTGCCACAGTGGATAACTTGGAGAGGGGAATTAACATGAGATAACTGACATCCATTAGACATGCAACGTGGTACTGTCTGGTGAATGTCAGTTTGCGGTATATGGATGTCTTGAACCCATGCTCTGTTCGAGATATTAGAACATCCAGGATTGGGAGTGTGTTGTTATTCTCTTTCTCCATTGTGAACTGTATCGAAGGTCTTATTGAGTTCACATGATCCAGTAGAACCTGGACATATTCCTGGTGTGGCCAGAGTATGAAGGTTTCATCTATGTATCTTAACCATAGAGTTGGCTTTAGAGATATAGATACTAATGCCATTTCCTCAAAGTATTCCATGTATATAACAAGAGATAACTGATAACTGACATCCATTAGACATGGCACATGGAACTAGAACAGTCTACCCCAGCGAGCGAAATAAAGAGTTCAGTCCAACATTCCAACCACCTGAAGAAGGCCGGAGAACTGAAATTACTAAAAGAACTGTAGCAAATAACAGAAACCACATCACTTGAAAACTTTCAGCAGTAACTAAAACAGACAGCATATATAACTCAATGAGAGAATGATAGGACAAAGATGTTGACATTCCACACAACTACAAACAAAAGATTAAAAAGGAAACTCCATGGAAAGAGCAGTAACAGTGGATTTGAGAAAGCTATTTTCCTGAGAAATTGTTTTTAAGAGAAGGATTTTATAAATTTTAACTGAAAGCAGCACTGTCAATGAATGCCCACTGTTTTCTTCTTTCTTTCTTTTTTTATCAAGTTCACTCCAAACAAGGCAATAAAGCTAAGACACAAGCGGTTACTGGTGTGGAAGAATTAGAAAATGGAAACAATACTAAGGAAAGAAAACAAAAGAAGAGTAATCAGGAGGAAAGTAGATAGCAACTGACATCACATATTATTGCCATTGGGTAATGAGTTTTAATGCAACTGAATTTAAAAAAAAAAAAAAAGCTGATAGTTGATGATATGTCAATTCTGACTGAAAATTCTCCATTAAAATGTGAAGATTTCCTGAATGTTGAATGTCTCCCTATAAGGGAACAGCTAATATTACATTATAGATGAGCAGAACATTTACTACACTTTGATCTCAACCTGAAGACCAGGAAGTGAAGAAACTTATAACTAAAATAAAACTGGCTACATGGTCAATGAATGTCAAATCTTTCCTTATAAAGGAAAAAGCTAATAGAAATTGCTATAGAAAACTATTTTTGCTTTATTTTGGTTAATTATATTAATATATTCACCGATATCTTGTATTTTTGATTTCTCACCTAATGCTGAGTAGGTTTTTGCTCAAGTAACCATTAGAAATTTCTATATGAAAACCCCTTAGGATTTATTTTGGCAAATAAAATTAAATTTATTAAACCCTCTCCAAAAATGAACAGTAGGAACACATCTATTTATCAGCCCACAAAGGTAAAATAAAACATGGCTTTATAACAATTCTGGAGAGAATTCATATTCATTGTGGTAGCCGTAGCTGGAGAGAGTATCGGAAGAACAGAAGACCCAGTCGAGGAAACAAACAAGAAGATGTTTATTAAGTATTCAAACATAGAATAGGAAAACTTTAGTAAATCAACTCCTCCTCAAATCCTACTCTAATGTGGCTACTTGCCATATTCATAAGTAGGAGCAGTCCATTGTCATAGTAGTAGGGAGGAGCACGAAGTACACTCTGGAGCATTAGTTGTACTGAAGGTTTTCAATTTGATCTTGTAATTGCTTTCATCTGCTTTGAGACTGGCAAAGAAATTGCGGCTAACCAAAATCATTTCTGATAATTAAGAAGTCAGAATGATTCTCAAAAGGTGTCTGATTAAACATCAGGAGAGAAGACTTAATAATTGTGTCTGCACAGGTTAATCTGCTACTAGTAAGATGAGGCAAGCATTAACTGTAAGAGAAACAAGATTCATCTTAGAGTGCTGTGCCATAACATAATAGTTAAGAAGTTGGATCCTCACCAAGTGCCCCACATCTGTAGTCTAGCCAGAAAAGGCTAAAATTGGTAATTGTCTGAATTTCGAGGAGGAGGAGGAGGAGTTATCACTATCTACAGTCAGACTAATATCTTCATCTTTGTTGTTACATCATGGTTCGACCATTGTGCTCTCTGACCTTATGATGCCGATCGATCCAGATAACCTTCAGGAAACTTCAAAGATGCTTTATTTAATCTATAGGAGAGTTTGGGGAGTAATAATTATTCTCATTCTGCTGTCCATCTCTAAGGACATTTTATTTTATTTATATCTCTAAATCTGAACAGTGCAACAAGAATAATCTACCTCCTTCATTGATTAAATAAAGGATGTAGTTTAAAATTCCCTGAAGGTTACCAGGATTGACAGATACCTGAAGAAGACTGAAGGGCACAAGAGCCAAAATATGACAGTAACAAAGATAGGGGGACATTAGACTCTGATACTCACAAGACAGATAGAGGACTAGACGGACAGAGGTGAAAAATGCCTAACATATTTAATGAGCTTGAGTGAATGGACAGTGGAACAGGACTTAGGAGGAATAACAGAAAGACAAAGTTTATTAAGAGCTCCAAAGGAGAGAAAGTTGTGAATAGCCATGACTGCCTACATCCTGGCTGTTATTTTAAGAAGTAAGGGAGTACAAATGAAAAGATTTGAAGTTGAAAACTTTTTCCATTTCACCGAAACAGCCGTTAAACACTTCTATATTCCCCTCTTTCTTCCTTTCATTTTCTCACTGAAATGAAAATGAAATCATCTATTATTTGCAGGGCGTAACGGTAGTGCAAATCAACAAAGGGCTAGAAAAGGATAATTATAATAGGATGTTTTTAGAAATAATATCAGTTGAAGAAGACGACGAAGAAGAGGACGAAGACGAAGACCAACAACAACAAAATATTGCAATAAAAATCATAAATTTGAAATCTGGTTGTTTTTTTTTTTAAGAAGTAAGGGGGTACAAATGAAAAGATTTGAAATTGAGAAATTTTTCCATTTCACTGAAATAGCCATTAAACACGTTTACCTTTCCTTCATTCATTCATTTTTTTTCTCTACTGAAACCAAATAGTCTCTTCCCACACAATCAAACAGAATAGTCCATTATTTATGAGCACAATTAAAATAGGATAAATAACGATAACTCCTCATCCCAAAAATGCAGGGAGAAATTAAACAAAATTTTATAAATATCTACAGATTATTATCAAACTTGAAATAAGTTCAGTTTGTGGTTCAAGTTGTTAGGTTTATAAATAAAGCTGCTGCAAGCAGAGAATAAAATAAATCTTCGTAGCATGAGGTCTAAGTATTGACAATGAAACCTCTGTACCACCAAGATCAATATTAACACAGATGACCTAAATCAAACTGATTGGAGAACAGACCATTAAGTCCAACAAATACTGGCTTTCAAGAATGGCCATAGCTTACCATGAATAGCAATGAAGTGTCAGGAGTTAATCTCATACAGACAAAAGCCTTATTTCAATTCATTTTATTAGTAATAAAGGCTGGTCACTCATTCACTCATTACCCAGCATATGCATCTGCTACAGTGGCTAGAAAATCCCTGTAGCAGATGTCTGCTCAGGCATATTTTATTTGTTCAATAACTAAGGTTTATACTGCAACCATGTTGAGCTGACTATATATATATATATATATATATATATATATATATATATATATATATATATATAAAAAAGAAAAGGTTCAAACACTATATTTCATGGTTATAATTTATGATATTGGAATTGTAATCACGATCCAATTCAGACCTACCAATTCAAAAAATTCAGTTCACTGATTACATGCATAAATTGAAACCTAATTCCAACACAGATTTTCATATCATTTGATATAACTAGTCTACTTACAAATGTTCTATTTGATGAGACAATAGAAATTTGTACAGACTTTTTGTATCGTGGCCCCCCGCAAAGATTCTACCTTTCCCCGAGGTTGTATTTGTTGAGTTGATGGAGATGACTACTAAGTCTCCTTCAGCATGTACCAACAAACAGATGGAGTAGTGATGGGTAGTCCATTAGGCCCTCTGTTGACTAACATTTTTGTTGGCTTTCACAAGAAACATCTTTTTGATAGCATCAATAAACCATATAGTTACTGCCACTATGTTGATAACATGTTTATGTCATTTTCCTCACAGAGCAAAGTGAAAGAGTTCTTTTCTCACCTTAATAATCTCCATCCTTCTTTAAAATATAGAATGGAGATAGAAGAGAATAATCAGATTCATTTCCTTGATGTATTGGTAGAAAGAACACATTTGGGTTTTCTTACAAGTGTTTATCGAGAACCCACTTTTTCTGTGCTTTACCTAACTTGGGACTCATTTGCTCCCAGAACCAGAAAAAAAATTAATCTTATTATTACCCTTACCGATTGTCCTTTGATGTGTTTTTTCATGCAGACTTGACACTAAGTTAAAGAAGATTAAACAGCTATAATTAATGAAAAGTTACTCGAGTGTGTTGTTACATCTACTGTTAAGCAAAAACATTTTATGTTTAATGAGGTCAAGAAATATGGCCCCTCTAAGTGTCCTGTATATGTGAGACTACCATCAAATGCTCTAGGGAATCAAACATATGCCAACAAAATTTCCAATTCTATTAAATGGTGTTTCAATGCCATTATGGTCCAGAGTATTTTTGTAGTGAAAGAAATAATCATTTACCCTGAAAAAAAGTTTGTGTTCTGTGTGCAATCTGCCGAAGAAAAATTACAAAAAGTAGTTAGCAAAAATCTACTTCAATGACTAGAATCTATGCTAATATTTTCCCCTCCCCTGAATGGCGTGACCAATCAGAAAGCTCTCTCGATGAACCAAAGCCGTTGTTTTTTGCTTATAAAGGCAGAAGATTTTCTGAGCTGGTGAGCGGAACATGCGTTTTTGCTGGTGAGACATGAAAATTGGGCGCGTGACCCCATTTTGTCGTTTCTACTTTGTTTGTTGGACTGTTACAACGGGTTATTGTTTGAACAGCGATTTGGCTACAAATATTGCGGTCGAGAAACAGAAGAAATCTATTGCAGTTGCTACTATAAGTTGACAGTCTTCTTTTCTACAACAATTTTTTCAACCAGAAGGGCTTTCCCCTCATGCTGTAAGGATATCTTGCCTGCCAATCAACAAAGGCGACTAATATATCAATATAAATTTCGATGCAAGATCGACTACATGGGCAAGACCATCCAGATGTTGGAGGTTAGGAGCCTGTGACATCCGGGTGTTCACAGACTCATGACTCCACAATCGGTGAGCACCGATTAAATTCCGTTGCTTTCAGGACAAACTATACTCCTGAGTTATTTTCTGTCTTGCACAGGGCATGGACCAGACTCCATTTAGACATCCTGGAGTGTAGAGGTTCAGTGTGTTCCCACATTTCGGTAGACACCGGTAATTACACTAGCGGTAAGTTTCAAGCTAGCGTCCAGCTCCCAGACAAAAATAAACAGAGTCGTAACTTAATACGAACCTCTATAACAGTGCACGTCACCATGGTCCCAGTTGCACTCCCAGCCAATGTCCCAGACCGTTTTATTCACCAAAAACACTGTCAACGCACAAATCATCACTGTTGGCCTCATTCTTAATCGGAGTCCTCAGCTCGACCAATCAGCATGCAGACCGCCACTAGACAAATCATGCCAAGCAGCATAAAATCAACAAATGTTGGAGAATGTACTTTTCTCAGATCACACTTGCGAGAGGAAAGGATGCAGTGGACGAAATGACAAACTGTCTAGCTTGGGTTTATGCACATATCCATCATAAAACAGCAGCCCGACTAGTAAAACAACTTGGACACTGACTCCGGTAAGTGCGAATATTTATCGTCACATGGAGTCTGTTATTATTAATATGCAACATCCTGCCCTGTGTAAACAGCAGGATGTGAATCATAAGTTGGCCTTATTCAGGGGAATCGGTTGCCTAACTGGGAAGAAAACCACCACCACCAATTCCCTCCTCCATCTCAGTAATTTACAGTTTAATATCAGTTGTTGGTAAAAATTTTTCTTAACTACTTCATTTTATTCTGCTGACAATTTTTGAAGAAGTGCCGCCAAAAGGCACCTTAAATTTTAAATGTGAGACTTTTGTATCTCATTTTAATATAAATCATGATCCCTGTCCTTAAAATTATTTTATCCTGGTGTGGCAACAAGAAACTGTTTTTTATTTATATATATATATATATATATATATAAGTGTGTGTGTGTGTGTGTGTGTGTGTGCAGTTCACACTCCTCAGCTTTTTGAACAGGAGTAGAGGTTTATCCCTTGTTTTATGTTTAAGATTGGGTTAGTAGCCACTTGCATCTTAATGACATTATTGCCTTGTGTGGGGTGAATTGATTAAAATAAGTTTAATATCATATTTCCAATGATCCATCCATGATGACTATGCTTTCATCTATCATATCTGTAAGTGATCTGGGATTGCAAAGGAAATATTTTTCGCAGATTACTTTCACAATGCAGAGAATAAATCACTAAGTTCAGACACAAACGAAAACTTGATTCGCAGGTACTATCTCACAAATCACAATGCACGTAACCAGTCAAAAAAATAACTCACTCTCAAATCAAATGCGGTAGCCAAAATCCACAAATTTTGTTTCCCCAAATCGAGAACACCAACTGTTTTTATTGGCCAAGCATTTTTCTCATTCGTCAACAACTGGGAGAGGACACCCAATTTTTGCATATAAAAATACTGTAACGGACTTGTTTTTAATCTAAATATTCCATCTTTAAGATGTCATGTAGAATATGTGCTCCTTTTTTTTTTTGGCAAGTAATTTTCTTTTTCACCACATTTTCCATCGCAAATCCATCGCATGGTTTGACGAGGTAAGTTGACGTTTTCTTTGCTATATATCTTATGACCTGATCTATTCTATCTCTCTACTTTGAATCTGGCATTATTTTACCGAGTTTGCTATCAGCTGAATGGTCTCTCATTAAGTCACCGCCAGAATCTATTCATAGTCTAGATTTTGGCAGTTGAATCCTCCAGTCTATTGTTGCAGGTTGCAATCTGTCCAAGGAACCCCAAAATCTATCAGTTTCTTGGAAGGAGCACTTAATCTGGCATGATCAACAGTTTGCACAAGGTCAGTATGTTTAAACTCATCCATGATGGCTTGTGACTTCATGCTAGTACAACCATCAACATCTTCTGGATAGTTCCATCTATAAAATTTCATAATAATGTTGCATAGAAGTAATCACAGATCTCCTTGTCTTGTAATCTGCAGGTGGTTTCTTTGTTTACTAAGAAGCTGTGTAAATGTGTTGAAACCACAGCCAGCCATATAGGAAGTCGGAAAAGCAATAAAGAAAAGTTTGATAGCTTCCCACAACTTTAAACCTTTCAAAAATTTACTTTTGTAAGCAATACTGAATAATTTTTGGAAAAAAAAAAAAAATGGATAAATGCCTACCACCCCAAATATGTTTACTGCCTCACCCCCAGCCAAATAAAATAAAATTTCCCAGTGCCTCCTTTCAACATAACAGAGCTGACAAGGGGGCACTAGCGACCACATTGGGAAACACTGCTCTAAATCAATTTTGCCCCTTTTATGTTTGTTCTTCAATGAATTCTATGAAACAGTGACAGACAGCAAATATACTTACATAGCAAGATAACATTTAAGTTTTAGTGCAACAATAATTTTAATATTGTTTTCATTTCTATTATAAATACCAATGATTAAAATGCTAAAAAGAAAACTTTATTTGATAGCTTGCATCACAGAGTCAACTTCATTTGTATAATCATACTTATTATAAAACCCAGGTTGTGTGTGTGTGTGTGTGTGTGTGTGTGTGTGTGTGTGTGTGTGTGTGTGTGTGTCTGTTCGTTTATATCGGATTTCCTACATTTTTCAACCAATTTCAACAAAACTTCACAGGACTACGTAAAATTACCTTGTGGTGGTTCTGACAGCGCCAAAAATTGGAAAAACAATTGTTTTTGCATGAAATCAATTTGAAAATACAATTAAGAGGCATCACTGTCGCGAGAATGAAAGGGAGACAACTCATATCGAGTTATACTTATAAAACCTAGGTTGTGTGTGTGTGTGTGTGTGTGTGTGTGTGTGTTCATTTATATATGGGATCGGATTTCCTACATTTTTCAACTGATTTCAACAAAACTTCACTTTTTTTTTGGCAGGTATTGTTTCTTATTGTCGTGCACACTTTTTTCTTTATTTTTACATTCAGAATGCTTTAAAAATTCCATTTACAAGACAATTCTTTATAATAAAATTCTATTCAATCGGTAGACTCATAACGATTGAAAATGTTTTTGAGTTTGACCAATGCGTAAAAGAAAACAAAAAAAAAAACAACTAATTAAGACATGCATGTCCGTCAACCTTAAACAATAATCTTTGTCAATTTCATTTTTCAGTCTTTATGATGGTCGATACTTGATCTATCTTTTAATGTTACATCCCGGGGCAATGCCTGGCTCTACTGCTAGTTTTCAATAAATGGGGTTTATCAGTCAGGTATTTCCATATGAATGAGGTTCTCATGCAAAGAATTCAAAGGGTCACAACCAAGAGGTCATCATTATGCAAAGAATTCAAAGGGTCACAACCAAGAGGTCATCATTATGCAAAGAGTTCAAAGGGTCACAACCAAGAGGTCATCATTATGCAAAGAGTTCAAAGGGTCACAATCAAGAGGTTATCAGCTTCATAATTTTTTTCCAGCTAAGAAAGAAATAATTTTTGAAAATTTAAAAAAATAAAGGATAAATGTCCCTACCCTGACTATTTTCACTGACACCTTTCCAAATGAAATAAAAACTCCTAGTACCCCATTTCAACATAACAGAGCTCACATGGAAAAAAAAATAAAAATAAAGTTAAAATTAATTCAAACAAATTGCAACTTTTCTCAATATGATAGCTGGTGCTTTTTTGTTAGTCTCTGTGTATCTCTCTGATCTAACATCAAAAGGGGTAGGGGAGATCTCTATAAGAACAAAGCTTGCTTTTAATAACTTGTGAGACCAACATGTTAACCATTACAAGTGCTCTTTCTTTATTGGCATGAATGTGCTATTGAATATGAAAACAGCTGTTAAAAAGGTGAAAAAGTAATTTGTTAAATGGTTCTACAATTAAGAAAAATTGATTCATATTGGTGGTGATGAGGAATAAAGGAGAAAGATTGGAGAAATAAAATTGATCCCAAATATTATATTGGGTGGAACTGGCAAAGTTCCTTCTTTTGAGGAAGAAAAAAAATCTGCACAGATTAATTTCCAGAACATTGCTAAAATGATCTAACATTTTACTTACAAAAAAAAAATAAAAATAAAGATAAAAAATATACAAAATCATTATCAAAACAAAGGTCATTATGACCTGAGAGCATAGGAGATCAGATTCCAAAAGGTGTGGTTTCCTTCCTATCTCTTGTAGTTTAAACATTCACCTGCTTGTAAAATCTGCTTTACAATACCTTATATTTACAGACACTGATAACCTATCTAAACATGCACACTGTACATACAAAATACATACACATGGAAAAAAAATTTATGTGGCAAACATGCATCAGTACAGATGCAAAAGATGCCTTGGGTTGCATGTGGACAGGTTTGACAACACCAGTCACACTCAGGTTTCCCCCCCCCATTAGCAGCAGGACAACTTGGCATGTATAGATAGACGCCCCTCTGCAACGGGTCTTTGTAAGATGCCCTATACCAATAAAAGCGGGGGAAAAAACCAGCAGTTGGCAAGACACTGTATCTTGTGAAGTGAGTCCCATGGACATTTTTGTTCTTCAAATTGCTGTGGTTATCCAAGGCTATATTAGTTTTGTTACCTACCTAATCTCTTTCACCTTTCTGCCGACTATCCCCATAGTTGCTGGGGCAGCAATCGGTGTTTTCCATGCCTACAATCTCAACACACTCTTGCTGTACATTACAACAATTTAAAAAGCAAAAAATAAGAGTTAGAATTTTGATGTCTAAAACAAAAACTAACATTCTGCCCACCCACTATTCTGCAATAAGAGAACGTCATGATTGGCACAATCAAAGGACTGCACTTATATCTTTAGCAACATGAAATGATTCAAGGACTTGATACATCAAGGAATCACATGACTAAACACATGTTGCCAGCTTGTGATATAGATTTGGCCAGGGAATACAGATAGGTCATGTAACCAGCATTCCTGCTGATGTCCTTCCAGATATCTATTATATGGTCTTTTATAACAATGTAATTAGCCTTTCATTTCTATATAAAAAATTTTATAGTCTTGGTATATTTTTTTTTTTTTGTTAGACACTGTGCACATTTGTCCTCAATGGAGTTTCTGATGAATGTGGACTGATAAACCACTTTAGATGCTTTCTCCAACCTTCTAATATTACATCTTTATGGTAATGTCATTTTTTTTCTTGTCCTGTTTCTAACAGATCCATTTTTATCATAAAAACTAAAATAAAAAATGCATTCTTATCCATAATGGGAAAAACTTCAAATTACAGTGCAAACTCGGTTCTCAAACATTTCACATGTCAAACAAATCTGTTTTTGAACAGAAAATTTGGGATGAAAATGCCTCAGTTCTAACAAAAGTTCAGTTCTCGAACAAAATTTCCAAACCAAGCTAACCCAACAGAATATTTTCTGAGTTAACTGTGGTATTGCACACATTCATGTGTTGCATTGTGCTTTTTTTTTTTAAAAACCCAGTCTTCTAAGACTTTCTCCACCAATTACTTGTCTCAGATTATATATATATATATATATATATATATATATATATATATATATATATATATATATATATATATTTTTTTTCATATGGCATATCTTTCATGCATTCATATAAGCAATTTCACAGAATAATTCCTGACACCCCACATACATACTATATATATATTTATATATATATATGTATGTATGTATGTATGTGTGTGTTTCAACAGCAACTTTTCTTTTAAACACCTTTCAATATATACAATTGACAAGGAAAATTTTATTAATTCTTTTTTATTTATTTTTTCCAGCATTCTTACATTTTTCCATCTGGTGAAGTGAAGGAATACAAAAACTGTCCCAAATGCTTCTGTCCACTTCTTTAGCCATTTGCAAAGGGGGTTGTTAATTTATTTTCATGTTGACTGCGTGAAATGTATTATTTGTGAATTCTAGTAGGAGTTTTAATTCAGAGCCATCATGTGTTGGGCATGGCTGGAATGCGAGTGGGCAACATTCTACTTTTAAAAAGATTTTCACCACTCTGTTACCAGTGTTAAACAAGATAAGGCTGATTATGAAGGAGAGCTGTTTGATGTACAGGGCCTCTTTTATAATGAGCTGTTTTCACAAATTTGATTTACAAAGGACTCTAGTGTTTTTGACCAGTATCTATTGTAGATTATAGGTCGATATTTTTTATAGCACTTTGCTCTGATAAGTGACATGTGAGGCATCTAATCAAGTAGGTGGTTGCATATATATTTTCTATGCATTTAGGCAGTAAATATTCTTTAAGGTAAATCTTATTGAAAAGATGTTTTGTATAGATTAATTCTACCAATCAACTTCTTCAAAATTATGAATAATCCTTCTCAGACAAGCAGGAAATTCTGCCAGAAATTGACCCAAAGTTCACACATCACAACACTTTTTGTCTATGCCACAACACTCACTAGTTTTATGGAACTCACTAATTGTCTACCTACCCTGATGATGACTTAAGTCAAAAGCTTGAACCATATTTCTTGTACTCTTCTTCCAAAAACTTTGGACAATTCTTGATGATATTTCTTCATCGGAGAAAGATTATTTATAATTTGGAAAAGTTGATCAGTAAAATTAATTGACACAAAACAGAATATATGTTTTGATAGTTACTATAAACAAAAAGAAAAAAACTGTCCATAAGCACAACAATACTGAAAATTAAGCTTCATGTAGATAATGACAATAAAAATCGTAAAATAGACATTCTTTTTGCTTTCATTTCTTTCCCCTTGATACAAGAAAATATGGAAAACTACTTTTCATGACTAAAGAACAATTAAACATAAGTTGACAGTACATTTTTATGCTAAAGTTCCTCCTCAAGGCTCAAGAGTCACACGGTACAGAGTTGCTTAATGAGGTATGTGTTATGAATAAAATAGACAGTAGGAAATGAAGACAATGAAAATAAAATGTATAGATATCAATTCATTGACCTTTGACTTGAAGAGGTTAAGATTGTAGTGTTCAAGAAACCATTTCACAAATTATTTCTAGAGGAAAAATTGTTTGTGTAAAACTTTCTCTGTACAATTGGAATACAGGAAAAATGAGGAAGATTTTACTAGACGTATGCAGCATGTCATAGTTGTAAAGGTCTGAACTGGTGGAACTAAAGGATGGAATACTTCTGAGTATTTGCCATGCAAATAGTGACAGATTAACGACAACCTTACAACGATGTGTCTGTGGGAAGGTGGAGAATCACAGGTACGTGTAAACAATTTTGAAATATCAAGGTTGGAGAGGGTGGAGCAGTTCCAGCTCAGTACTCCATTTTTGATCTAATCCCTTTCTGGAGTGATCAAATGATTACTGAGGAATCATTCCTTTGTCCTTATAACTGGCTGCAATCTCCAAGTCTTGAAGTAATCGACTAATTCTTCACGCTATATGCTCTTATGAAATCTAGGTGAGAATTGAAAATAATGTATCAATTGTTGGGGGGTTGGGGATAAAACAAAGCAACAAAGGAAAACCTGAATAATAAATTAATCTTTTCCAAAAGTTAGCAATTATTATGAAGAGAGTGTTGAATCACTATGTAATAGCCACCCTCCTAACCTATATGGTAGTGAATTCTGGAAATGTTCCTAACAGATAAAGAGGCGACTTGAAGCAACAGTGATGTGGTCCTAAAGAAGGATAGTGAGAATACACAGACAGAGCATGTAAGTAATGAAGAGGTTTTAAAGAAAATGGAAACAAGAAAAAGATACTTATACTTAACATCAGAAACAGTTGAAATTTCTGGGACACATAATGAAGAAAAAGGGCTTTGAGAATTTAACCCTTACAAGGCGTATTGAAGTCAAGAGGGGCAGAGAAAAAAAATAGTAAGTAACCTACCTAACAAGCTTGTGTAAATGAATGATAGAACAGGGACTGGGAGGGATAGTAATGAAACTAAGAGCTACACAGAATAGGAAGTTGTGGAGAACCATGATTGCCTACATCCTGAAGGGACATAGCAAATAAAAATAAATAAAAATAAACAAAAATAATGCAATCCAACATGTAACAATGCAGCATTGCAAATTATAAAGACAACAGTACAACAGAGAATATTCCCATGAAGTTGGCATGAGATAAGACTGAAAAAAAAAAAAAAAGGATCCTATTTGTTATTGAAAATCAAATGAGGTCAGATATTTTGTTTAATAATTAAGATCTTTTATATACCATAAAGCTGATTAGTTTTCACTTTACAAGTGCGCTAAAAGCGATTGTATTACAGGATGCAATACTATATGGAATTACCATCATATCTACAATTTCTATGAAGTGAGTGTAGAAAGGAATAGTGTAGTTGGAAAAAAAAAATGGAAGAGACGAGCAGGGGTGGGGAATGGGTAGAGACGAGCAGGGGGGGAATGGGTAGAGACGAGCGGGGGGGGGTAGAGACGAGCGAGCAGGGGGGGGTAGAGACGAGCAGGGGGGGTAGAGACGAGGGGGGGGTAGGAATGGGTAGAGACGAGGCAGGGGGGAATGGGTAGAGACGAGCAGGGGGGGGAAGAAATGACGAGCAGGGGGGGAAAAGAAATGGAAGAGACGAGAAGTGGGGAAAAGAAATGGAAGAGACGAAGTGGGGAAAAAGAAATGGAAGAGACGAGAAGTGGGGAAAAAGAAATGGAAGAGACGAGAAGTGGGGAAAAAGAAATGGAAGAGACGAGAAGTGGGGAAAAAGAAATGGAAGAGACGAGAAGTGGGGAAAAGAAATGGAAGAGACGAGAAGGGGGGAAAAATGGAATGGAAGAGACGAGAAGGGGGGAAAAAATGGAAGAGACGAGAAAGGGGGGGAAATGGAAGAGACGAGAAGGGGGGAAATGGAAGAGACGAGAAGGGGGGGAAATGGAAGAGACGAGAAGGGGGGGGAAAAATGGAAGAGACGAGAAGGGGGGAAAAATGGAAGAGACGAGAAGGGGGGAAAAAATGGAAGAGACGAGAAGGGGGGAAAAATGGAAGAGACGAGAAGGGAGAGAAGGGAGAAGGGGGGAATGGAAGAGACGAGAAGGGGGGAAATGGAAGAGACGAGAAGGGGGGGGAATGGTAGAGACGAGAAGGGGGGGGGACGAGGGGGGGAATGGGTAGAGACGAGAAGGGGGGAATGGGTAGAGACGAGAAGAGACGAGAAGGGGGGAATGGAAGAGACGAGAAGTGGGGGATGGAAAGAAGAGAAGTGGGGGAAAAGAAATGGAAGAGACGAGAAGTGGGGGGGAAAAGAAATGGAAGAGACGAGAAGTGGGGGGAAAAGAAATGGAAGAGACAAGAAGTGGGGGAAAAGAAATGGAAGAGAAAAGAAATCCTATCCAGTTGGTTGTTCCTTTTCAAGTCATATAAAATCTAGAATGTGGACTGAAAATGGGCTTTCAATGAAGTCCAGCATTAGTCAAGATTGTAGTATTAATCAAATATCAATGTAAAACTTATTGAATGGCATGTTCTATCTCCAGAAGTTCATATTAAAAATTCTGACTGACAGCTGTTGTAGATTTTTGGCCCATCTGCCAAAAAAAAAAAAAAAAAAAAAAAAAAAAAAAAAAAAGACTAATAATAATGGGGTGGAGGATACAAAATACTTCCAGGATAAGATAAAAGGAAATCAATATTATATTTTTGCAAAAATGAGAGAAAAAAAAAAATAAATAAATAAAACAAAAAATACTGGCATATATATATATATATATATATATATATATATTAAAGAGGAAATATATCACTCATAAAATGACATTTATAATATGAAGTAGAAAGAAAAAAATATTGAACTATAAATAAAGGCACATTTATCATCTAAAAAAAAAAAAAAAAAAACTTAATCTTAGTTAATATTGCATTCAGTATTGAGCAGTTGGCACATTATAAACAGAAACAAAATAAGATTAAGAAAAAAAATAAGTTAAAAAAAAAAAAAAGAATGATAATTATATATCAGCATGTGAAGCATGATAGTTATCAGCAAAGAAAATAAAAGTGGAGACCCAAGTTCAAATCCCAGTCAAATCTGTTGCATTCACTTTTGCACAAATATCATGAAAAAAAGACATGAAAACCAACTACCTCTGGCTATGAGTTAAAAAAAAAAAAAAAAAGGTGTGGGGGGTAAGCTGGGCTCTCCACCTTTGTGTGGTAGCCATCGTAGAGAAAAAGGACCAGTCTGAACTCAAAACCATAGAGAAAGTAACAGAAAAATCTTTTCACCATTGTTCCCAAACAGTCTTAGCAATTTGCAGATAATATTGGTAAAAGAAAGAAATTATGGAAATCTATATCCCGAAGTTACATGGCAACAAATAGAAAAGTCTAAGTAGATGTTGTACTAGACATTTTTTCTAGATAGAATCAACCATAAATCTAGCATTCGTCCTCGTTTTAAATACTGTGATCACATTTGTCTGGTACTTCTGCTATATATTTAGAGATTTTTGATAAAATCCAAAGAATTTGCAATGCCATCCCAGTTTCAGTCACTTTCATTATTAGTGTGAAAGTGAGGTCTATACTCCCTGGATTGTAAACAAATGTAAACTTAATTACCTGTTCAATAGCTGTAAAGACATGTTAAACACAAGTGTGACAACTGAAAATGACATACAGAACATCATGATCAGTCAAGATACAATTTCTTCTAACATAGTCCTGTTTTTGAATAGAAAATCTTGGAATAAAAGACATTTCAAGACACCACAATTAGATTTTCTAAGGGATTACCATTTTCAAAACAGTAATAAATTACAGTTTGGTATTTTTAGCTTCAGCAATTTTTCTTTGCATTTCAATTCAGCAGACATTGAAATGTCTGCTGACCGAGAACAAGAATAACGACTGGTTGGCTGGAAGAGATGTGTGGGCAGGAAATGGGAATAAAAAAAAAAAATAATCAGGCCAAGCACAATGGCATTTTTCTTCCTGCAGCTATCAATTCTGGAATTGGTTAAATTCTATTTCTCTTACTTTATATTTAATCAGTGTGGTCTTCATGCATGAGAAAGACTAACAAAAACATTTAACAAATTTCTGATGATTCATTTAAATTATTATGGCGAATCAGCAATAATTTTCCATAAACTTTATTCTCAAAGACAAATCACATTAAAAAAAAAAAACAATAAAAAAAAAATATGAAAAAAAAAAACAAGCCGATCCATTCTTGGGCCTACTCACTAGTGTTGGAAGAATCTCTCCTTGACCGACTAGAGATGTAGCCATACCAACCACGCTTGGCCAATTGTGGGTTGGTGAGGCTATTTATGCTATAGTTCAGATGGATAGCCATTGACTCTGAAGAGTTCATCCTCTCTATAACAGCTTGTTGCTTTTTATATTGCTAAGATTCCACTTACTCTCCTCACCAGATCTTCAAGGATCACCCCCGCCCCTGCTCCCCTTCCAGACCCCTTACTAGAGTGTAGTGAGTGATCTTCAAGTATCCTTCATTGAACCTGGTATGAAACAGTCAAGTAAATAACTCTGGATTCCTAAGTGTAGTTAACACAAAGTTTAGCCTACCCATCTCCTAGACCAGCAACCCTGAAAGGTAACCAGATGACCCCCAAGTTAACAGAAAAGCAATTTATGAATTATTCTTATATTTAAAAAAAAAATTATTTTTAAAAAGCTAGACACACGAAGCACATGGCTTCCATGTCAAAGTCTTTGTCATTTTAAACGGGATGTTAAATTCCTTAATCTTTAATAAAGAAGGTGGATAAACTTTTCCTAAAGACATAATATATAAGGCCTATCATTCAAAAAGTTACCAAGATACATCAAACACATGCATATTTAAATATACAATGTCTTAAACATAAATGCTTATTTCAGGAGACTTCTTTATTATTTTCAAATTTCATGACTAATTTTTCCTTATTAAAATTGAAAGTGCACCCCAGAGTTCACCCTGAAGTAAAAAAAAAAAAAAGTTTGAGAAACTGACCTAGACAATTAGGAGTTTGTAACTGGCTCTTGCACCACAAACTGGTCTTGTAAGGGAGCCAGTTTAATCACAAATCCCTCAAGTTTTGAATTCAGAGCTTTCCTTCTATAGCAGTGGTTCTTATTCAGGGGTGCAATATCAGAGTTCCTCGAGGGTGCAAAGATAAAGAATCATTAGGGTTGGTTTATTAAGGAAACCTTAGTGTAGTTGTTTGGCAATCTGACATAAAAGTTTACATGGTAGCAATTGGTAAAATTTTTACAATCATAAAATCGTAAATGTATACTTAGGGAAAAAATGAGTGGAAATAGCTAGGAAACACTGCATAAAGTTGGAAACACTGCATAAAGTTGGAAACACTGCACTGTGAACTTCGTTTTGATACAGAACGGAACTGCTCAAATATTGTCAATATGGGTTTGCTCAAATGTAATGTTTAAATATTGTTGAATTGTTTCTGTGCTTACAATTATTTATGTGTGGGGATGATATAAATATTTATATAGAGTGGCCACTGAAAAACTTGTTCATTTCCAATCTATTTTTTTTTAGTTTTTTTTTTTTTTTAAGGTTTTTGCTCAAAATCGGCTGTAGCCAGGTATTGAACTCACAACTCTGTGTCAATTCACGTGGAGAGTTGAGTTAAAGGGAGATAACTGATACTGAGACATCCAGAAGAGGCATGGCACATGGAACTAGAACAATCTACCTCAGTGGCCGAAATGAAGAGTTCAGTTTGAAATTACAATCACCTGAAGAAGGCCGAAGTGCACAACAGTCGAAATGTTGCGAATATGGCAGCAAAGATAAGGACAACAGCCCAAGCAATTTTAAATAGTGTAGATAAAGATTGCCAAATGTAAAAAAAAAAAAAAAAAAAAAAAAAACTATTAACAATGTATTTTGAGTTGTGTACTAATGCTTGCTGTTGGCCAAATCCTTTTTGGATTGCCACCCCACTAGTAACCAAATATCTTATTAGTGTTTGTTCCACATATTGCATGCAGAGTTAGAAATGGAGTGGGTCCTTTAGCCTATAATCTGCCCTATTGAGAAGAGATGGATTCATGAATTTCCTCATGGGTATCTGTGCATGAGTAAATGAAATGAACTCAATTGGAATTAGAACTCATCTCTCCGATTCCAAGCCACTAACCATTACTCAACCTACAAATTACACTTTATTCAATCATGTATTCATCATTATTTGATGCTATTATTAGTTGTGGAATATCAGGAAGTTTTCAGATTCCTTTTGAATAAAATTCCACAAATCTAACCTCCCTGCCCACCAAACTGCAAAATGTTTTTGCAGCAATAACAAAACAAAAAAAAAAAAAAAAAAATAGAAGAAAACATTTTTTTTACTATTGGTGAAATGATGCATATGCAAAGTTAATTTTTTTTAACCAATCTTGTACATGTTGCAGCTGCTGGATGTATAAATGTGCATTTTGTGTTTCATTGCATTTTTAAGAACTCCAAATGAATAATACACCAATGATCCCACCACACACAATACCCTTTCTTCCATGATGTTCAGCCATTGGGAGTCAGTTGCAGAGATTTTTGCTTGTCTATCGACTGCCTTTGTATTGAATGTTATATGTCAGAATACTCCAGACTTTTATTCTTAACTTCCATGTATGATAACTAGTTAGGGTGATACGTTCATTATTACAATTGGTTTAAAAAATTAGAAATAACTTATTACTCATCCTAATACTATCCTCATCTTTGGTGTTTTGGTCATTGTTTTGAGTAGTGCATTTCTTAATTTTCCCAGTATTGTCTGCAATTTTAGGATTTATAAAATCTTTATTCCATTAAATTATTTAGTCTCATCTTTAGCTTTGTATTCACAGGTAGCATAACAGTTAGCCTAATGAGTTTAAATTCCAGCCTCATCTGTTGTATTTACTTTCACACTAATGCTCTTGGAAAAGGTAAAAAGCCATCTAGTCCTGACCAATGCAACTATGAGGCTAATAGAATTGTCTGGGCTCTTTGTTTTAGCCAATACATTCTCCAGGCTTCCCCAGGTGCATGTCAAATTCTGTAATCTTCACATGAAAAGACATTTTGTTCAGCCATTTTTTTGTCTCCTATCCCTTTCTAACCTTTGGTATACCTCCAATTAAACTAATTTGCAAACAATAAAAATTAATTTTGTGCCATAAGAATTTATCCAGCCACTGTAGTTTAAATGATCAAGACACCTCAAGATTGCAGTCTTTTTTTTTTTTTGGTTCCATCTTTACAAGCCTGTAAACTAGTTAGTTATACATTTCCTCCCACACAAACAGCAAAAGATTTTAACAATAATACACTTCAATTAATATATTATATCTCAGCTGAAACTGCCCAAGTCTGACTTTGCAGTCTTGATAGAGTTCAAAAGCTTCGACATAGCCTTATGGGTGATGAATTATTTTCCACTCTACAACCCCCCCCAACAGTCAAAATGCAGCAAGCCTTTCACTATCACTATATCCATGGGGAAAATAATCAGATGAGCTACATTCCTTAGTTCCACCAGTTAAGACCATCACAGCAATGACCAGCCACTACATATGCACAAATAATCCCCATTCTCTTCATATTCCATTAGTAAGAAAGAAGTTCCACCTAGACAGTTTCTTCCAGAGAGCTGCTACTTTGTGTAACCAATTTCCAAGAAGATGCTTCCCTGATCACTACAATCTTAACCCCTCCAAAAAATAAATAAATAAAAAATAAATAAACAAAAAAAATAAATAAACAAAAAAAATAAATAAAAAAAAATAAAAAAATAAATAAATAAAAAAATAAATAAAAAAAATAAATAAATAAAAAAATAAATAAAAAAAATAAATAAATAATTAAAAAATAAATAAATAAATAAAAAATAAATAAAATAATTTTTTTTTACCACTATGCTATCATTCAACAAGTTATCTGCTGATTTTTGCTACTTGCCCATTTCTCTTCTAATCAGAAATCCAGTGATCAAACTCAATATCGGCAATTAGTGGAATGTATAAGGGATGCTAAAAAGTTTCTTTGGACTAACCAAAAAGGGATTTAAATAAAAAAAAAAAAAAAAAAAAAAAAAAAAAATATGGTAAGTGGGGCTGGCACCCTATTATACATGAATGTCTGGTTTACATTTTTTCAGAAAATTAAATGCAACTCCATCTCGTTCAAAAGACGTACCTAATTTGCTTTCAGGTTTGTAAGCTATTTATTCTGAATTGCACATCCTTTCTTACCCACTCCCCATTTCTAACCGGTTTTGCGTCATTAAAATTAAAAATAAAATAAAGTAAAATAAAAAAAAAAAAAAATAATACCGGCTCAACAAGAGAACAGGAAAACTTTGACGACAAACTGCCTTGAATGCTAAAAAGAAGTCACCAACTCTTAAGTAAAAATAGTAATGAAAAAAAATTCTAGCAAAAAGGCTAACTTCAGGCTACCATACTTTTCTTACTTTGAGATGATGTAAAAATCATAGCTCTCTAGTTTCCTTTTCTTTAGTACGTATGAATTGCCATGCAGTAGCCTGCAGAAGGGTGAAGGGGCAGAGGATGTGATGGCCCTGAAGATCTTTATAAAGAGGGAAATAAAAAATTTTAGTTTATATTTAATTTGAATAAATTGAATAAAGTGTTTATTTCATGTTACATTAGCTTTAACAAATTTTAAAATTTTCTCCTTTCTCACTTCTTGGCCATATAGCACGCGAGTTATAGGGGCATACTATCAAGAAATCGGCACGCGAGTCATAGGGGCATACTATCATGGAATCGGCACGCGAGTCATAGGGGCATACTATCAAGGAATTGGCTTTGGGAATCACTGTTGCTATGACTTCTTGAGAAAGAGAATGGTTCCCTGTTGCTTTCTCTATAGATTTCTTTTCTTTTTTACAGGTGAACTGCCATGCGTTCTTGGGAGAAAAAGTAGTTTTCCATTGTCTTTTCTATAGTTTGCAAGTCAGTCTTCCTTCAGAGATTGGTTTTAATGCAAGACTCAAGATAGATCAGATGAGAGATCAGCTGCCAAACACTAACGACTCAATAGTGGGGGAAAAACTGACTGGTTACATTCAATGCCTAGAAAACCAAATTAGTTACATTCCATCGTTGCTGATCAGACTAACACCAGTTATGATGAACAGATATCCTCTTGGGGGAAGCTCCTTGACTTGAGAGACTACTGGGCCTTAAACTCAAATGGGACTCTTACAGATGATCTATCACCAAAGATTCAGAAAAAATGGTTGGTTCTTGTTACCACTCCAGTAAGTACCTGACCTCTCAGGCTATCCTTGCCTTTACAAGATCAGGCCGAAAATGGCATACTGTTGTTACATTTGGGTGGGAGCTTCCCAGTCATCACTTTCTAGTCTTGATAGAGAAACAATAAAATGATTGGCTCCCTGTACCACACCAGTAAGTACCTCACTCCTCATGCTATCTTCTACCTTTATAAGAGCCAGATCAGTCCGAAAAAGAAATAATGTTGCCATATTTGGGCGGGAACTGCACAGTCATCACATTCTAGTCTTGATAGAGAAATAGTAAAATGATCAGCTCTCTCTACCGTTCCAGTAAGTATCTGTCCCCTCATGCTATCCACTACCTTTATAAGAGCCAGATCAGTCCGAAAATGGCATACTGTTGCCATATTTGGGTGGGAGTCATCATGTCTCAGAGTTCTTTTGGTAGACAAATTATTTTCCAGCCTCCAACATCTCTCTTACAGGTGAGATGTGATGAGACTGTGTACTTTCCATGGAAGTCGTGATAGACCAGTGACAAACTGCATTCCTTGATTCCACCAGGTCTAACCTTCATGGCTAGGACCCGCTATGAGACTTCTATCATAGCAAACCATCCACAGTCGCCTCCGTATTCCATTTGTGAGAAGTTCCACTTGAACCACTGCTTTGTGGAACTGACTCTCAGGAGGATGTTTACCCAATCACTACAATCTTAATCTGTTCAATTCTAGGGTTAACAATCTTCCTCTCCTATCCATATAAACTGGCTCTTAATGTAACGCTCTACCTCAAGTGGCTCCCGGGCCATGTATAGTGTAAACCTTACTGTAATAAAAGAGAGAAAAAAAAAAAAAAAAAAAAAAAGCACACATAGTCCAGTGGTTAAAAGTGTTGGTTGAAGTAATCTAGTGATTTGACTCAAAGAGTTGTGAGTTCAATACCTGGTCACAGTAGTGTTGAATTTCTAAAGGCAAATAACTGAAACGGAGATATCCAGAAAAGGCGCAGCACGTGGAACTAGAACAGTCTACACCGGTGGATGAAACAAAGGTTTCGGTTCAAAATTCCAACAAATATCATCTGAAGAAAGCCAGAGAATACAACAAAACTTTGTCTTTCCCAAGGTCATTAGTGCAAAAGTGAATGCAACAAATTAAAACTCTGCTTGTCACTTCTGCTTTCTACAATAATCACCATCCTTCCAACCATTTACACAAGCTCGTTAAGTAGGTTATTTGCAGCTTTTGAGTCCCTCTACCCATCAACATGTCTTGTGAGTGTCAAATTTTCTAAAGCCTCTTTCCTCATATGCCCTAGAAAAATGCCATTGCTCACATGTTCAGTCCATGGTATTCTTAACATCCTTCTGCCATATGAGAGGAGGAGACTTATATTATATAACAGTCCAATACTATTTTCTCAGTTTCTAACAAAATTTTCCTGTTTCTTAATACTTTGCTTAACTTTTGGATGGCATCTTTCACTATTCCAATACACCTTCGGATTTCAGTGTCACATTTTCCATCCTTGGTTAAAATACCCTTTAGATATTTAAGTTTTTGTACATGCTTCATTTTGTTGTCTCCAATTTGGAGTTTGCATCTTGGGTGGTTCCTTTTGCCAACAACCAGACATTCTTTTTACATTTGATCGTTAGTCTTTTCTTCTTGCTTTCCTTTACTACCTGTTGGAAGAGCGCCTGTAGTTTACTTTCTATTTCTACTATCAACACTGTATCATCTGCATATCTTATAAATACTGTAGCTGCCAATAATGAATTCTATCTATGAAGTGGCTTTCTTCAGGATATTGGCAATCATGGCTCCCCACAATTTCCTGTACTTTGTAACTCCTAATAAATTTTGTCTTTTGTTATCTCTCCTAAACCCAGTTCTGCCAAATTCACTAAGTAGATTATACACTGTTTCCTTCTATCCCTCTTGCCTCTAATCTGTCCTGTGAGTATCAACTTTTCCAAGCCCTCTTTCCTCATTATGTGCCCTAGAAATTTCAGCTCTCACTGTAAAGGTTGAATAAGTCCAGTGAGAAGACATCGTCATCTTATGCTCTTTTTACATATTTACCAAAATCATTTATGAAATCCGTGAGCAGGTATTATAACTATTTACAACGTTCAGGCTGTTGTCTTCATCTTTATTGCGATATTCACCATATTTTTGGTGTATTGGATCAGTACCGATGTTTCAATATCGGTCTATATTTCTAAAATGAAATAAAAACTATTTACATTGCTCAAACTGTTGCCCTCATCATTACTGCCATATTCACAAAGTTTCAGTTAAAAATTCCAAATTCCAGCCCAAGTTAAAGATCGTTTTGGTATCACTAATGATAAAAAACAATACAATGAAGTCAAATTAGTTATAAAATGATATC
Organism: Acanthosepion pharaonis; assembly: GCA_903632075.3. NCBI lineage: Eukaryota > Metazoa > Mollusca > Cephalopoda > Sepiida > Sepiidae > Acanthosepion > Acanthosepion pharaonis. The sequence continues at coordinate 542,706 of CAHIKZ030005595.1, read as the reverse complement.
GTTGCTAAAATACATAATTGAAATTCCACACAAATTGTAGCAATCTGACATTATGAGACCTAAATTTCAACATGCTTTTGGCACATGTACTTTACAAGAGCTAAAAAATAGGTTGGACAAGATGTAGCCGCATAACAGGTTCCATTAAGAATGTTGATGAAATAAATATTGTTTTTCTGAAGCAAGCAGTTAAAATTATTTCAAGTTCTGGTTCAGGTAGAACAAGTCAAGTCACAAAAGCTAATAATATAGATAAAAAAAACAAAAAAAAAGAAAAGAAAAGACAGCAATAATAACAAGTAGAAAAGCGCTCAAAGAATGTACACCACTGCCACCACCATTGTCACATAAAAAATAAAAAAATAAAAAAAATTAAAAAAAAATTTAAAAAAATTAAAAAAAATAAAAATAAATAAAGATACAGGTTACGAATTCCAGCCTATGCTTCTTCAAAAGCTTACAACAATAATGAAAACAGTATTTACATTACAAGGCTGACTATGAAGTAAATGATACTAGAGCTGTGAAAATCTCAAATGCATTAATTTCATCACTTATTAATAACTGCATTGTTTATTTCCAGATAAACAAAATGTCTGATTGTTCAAAGGTGACTCCAAACTAGTAACTAGTAATGAATTTTCTTGAAAAATGGACAAAATTTGGCATTGTGATCAGCTACCTGTAGAAATAGGGTTTACTACCCAAGAACATTCATGCTGACATTGTTACTACATTAAGGTATGACGTTCTAGGTTTATGAACAGTGCAAAATTCGGCAGCTGAAATTAGGAGGGAAACGGACAGTCTTGGAGATGACCCAAGGTCTAGACGCCCTGCAGCTGTTCACCGCTGACGAAAATATTGATCATGTTCACCACATGGTGATGGATGACAGATGATCGATGGTAAATGAAATAACCAATTCTATTAGCATATCCTGCAGGAGAGAGAGAAAGAGAGTTGAGACTATTCTGCAGAATGAACATGGCATGATGATGATCGTTTCTGCTTCGTTAGTGCCACATCTTCTGGCACCTGATCAAAAGCACACCAGGCTGATAGCATCGCAGGAAAGTCTGACATTGTGGCAGATCCAGCTGGTTTCCTTGAAAGTTTCTGTTGTGGGGCTCTCCCCTTTTTACATAAGATGGACTCATCCAAAGTATACTTATACTGACAGAGAGAATACCTGCGGTTGAGATACGTGGAGAGATACGGAGACAGACAAAGGATGTTCTCAGAGAGTTATACAAGAGGGAGAGGGGAGGGAGGGAGAGAGGGGGAGGGAGAGGGAGGGAGAGAGGGGAGGGAGAGGGAGGGAGAGGGGGAGGGAGAGGGAGGGAGAGAGGGAGAGGGAGGGGAGGGGAGGGGAGAGGAGGGAGAGAGGGGGAGGGAGGAGAGGGGGAGGGAGGGAGAGGGGGGGAGAGAGATGGGGGAGAGAGAGGGGGGAGAGAGAGAGAGAGGGAGGGGAGGAGAATTACGGCTTTACTTACTTGTACATATACTTCCTACTAACCCGCATTCCTGGACTACTAATCTTCACTTCAAGACTGTATTCTTACGTTTAATACACTTATTTTTCTATCTCAATTACTGGTGTTGTTTATTTATTTGTGCAGGATTCCATTCACGGAATCCACAACAGTTTCTTAACCCAGGATATGAGTTGGGTTCATCACTGAGCCAGAGACAAAGAGAAATTCCATGCAATGGAAACACCCCCTCCTCACCTGCTCCAATGGAGGACAAGCTCGTTTCCTCAGCAGGGAATGTGATAGCCTCAGTATTTTGGGATGTAAAGGGCACTGTGTTTATTGACTATCTTCAAAAAGGAACATAACATTTACGGCTGGAATTCAACTTCATTGTTATTACATGTTATATAGGAATAAAGTGCCATTGCCGACACTGTAATTTGAACATAGATCACCAGTGAGCAAACACAGGCGATCCCATTTGGAATAAGTAGATTAAGTGATGACAATATATATATATATATATATATATATATATATATATATATATATAATTAGCGTGGTGTCTAAATGATCACTTTTTCTACTTTATCCTCTATTACTATATATGGATCACTATTCACTATACTATTTCTCTGTTCGGATCACTATTCAAGTAAGTACTACCAGTGCGAGTGTTATTCGAAGGCACCTGACACCAGTATTGTTCAACAGCATTACTATAGTTGTATCAGCAATTACAAAGTCTCTACTACAACGAGCATTATGAATGTGACAACAAATATTCATTGACATTACAAAAGTGGCAATGAGTGTTCATTGATATCACAAAACAACATTTCAGCCACTGTGAAATTCAGGGAATTTTTAAGTGAACCCTCTATTTAATTCCGTCTATTTACATTGCTTGGACTATCATCCTCTTCTTTGTTGCCATATTTATCACAACATTTCGGCCGTTGTATGCTCCGGCCTTCTTCAGGTGGTTGGAATGTCGACTTAGTGTACCTCATCTCAAAAATATAGACAGATACTTAATCCTGTCTTATGGCCTTTTTTTTGGGTGCCTGTCAAGGAGAGAATTTTAGACTGAACCAATTTAATCAACAATGGTAGATTAATTTCATTTATCTGTCTGCTTTCTATTCTAGGGATATCTTGTATCTAGTCCCATTTTTTTTTTTTTTTTTGGATATGGGGTGACATGTAAAAACTTACCCCATAGACAAAAAGCCCATCTTTTTACAGAATATCACAAAGTCATTGAGAACTTTTGGAGGTATAGAGTAGAGGAACAGACAAATCCTGGGTGAAGACACCCCAACTACCAAAGTTGGGTAAAAAAAAAAAAAAATTTTGAATAGGTAAGAAGAAATAGAGAAATAAAAACAAAAAGAGAAATATTTATTCTATCGGGAACTTTTAGCCTGGAGAGTTTTCAAGGATCATTTCTGAAAGGACGTGTAAGGAAAGTCGTTCTTCCAATAGTGCATGTAAAAAGGAATGAATGAACGTGGTTGAAATTCTGCTGGTGAGTGAGAGAATGTAGGGTCAATGCCATGCATGTCCTGAAGGTGCAGGAATTTGCATCCAATCTCATCTGGTGCATAGTATGAAAGAGGTAACCACTTGAAATTAGAACTCAACATCTTCCCACTGTTTTATACACACCCAATAGGCTGAAATAGAGACAGCCATGGCTTATAGGATTTTCAATGTATGAGATTTTGGCCAAACCATGTACGGCAGTTGGAAAGAACCCTGCTATTTGATCCATAGCTGTAGGGAGAAAACAGAATCATGTTTTTACCCTGTCCCACAAGAAAAATAGTGTGAAAGTGATTGCAACAGGCTTCACCAAAATTTGAATTTAGCTCACCAATTATGCTTTCCACGTCTCTAACCACTACACACTACCCTCATTCATTTGGTAGACAAGAATCCCTGGTAGACACTTCAATTTAATATGGCAGATATTATGTTTGGACAATGGATTGAAATATAACTAAATTCACCAGCAAATTTCTGACATGAAGTATTGTATTTACACTATTTACATCGTTCAGGCTGTTGTCCTCATCTTTATTGCCATATTCACTGTATTTTTGGTATGTCGGGTCAGTACCAACGTTTCAATATCGGTCTATATTTCTAAAATGAGGTATTATAACTATTTACATCATTCAAACTATTGCCCTCATCTTTATTGCCATATTCACAAAGTTTCAGCTAAAAATTCAAAATTCCAACATATATCACCTGAAGAAGGCCGGAGTGTACAACGGCCAAAACGTCATGAATATGGCAATAAAGATGAGGACAAGAGTTCAAACGATGGAAATAGTGCATAGCAACAATTTTGTTTAACAAATGCTATAAATCATATGCCCATGTTTGAATGTAGAAGAAATTTATGTTATTGCTAAGTGGCGTATTCTTGATAGATACCAAATGAGTCTACATATAAGGAAACGGAACCAACTTTGAAAAGTTTTGTGTCAAAGTTTAAAATTAATTCAAATTCCTTTAGTTCATTCATAAAAAGTTGTTAAACACAAAGATTAAAATTGTACAATAACAATAAAAAAAAAATTGATGGATTTATTGGGGGGGGTGACAGCTTACCAACCCTTTGTGAGTTATTTAAAGCTGAAATATTTCAAATTGTAATAATTTTTTTTTTTTTTACAAGGGAATATTGCATTAATTTTTTTTAGAGTTATTTCTCCCGGTAAAATCCTACTATTTAATCCATATCTGGGAAAAGAGTATTTGCATGCAAATGAATATAACTCAGTAAGAATCTGAACTGAGCTCTCCAATTTTTCATTCTGAGTCACAATCCATTACACCACCCACACATCCACAATAAAAAAAATCAAATAGGAGTAGATAGGTCCACCTCTCGTCAAATTCACACTCCTCATCATTCTTTTGAACAGGAGTAGAGGTTTATTCCCCCTTTCCTGCTTAGTATTGAGTTTTCCAGTTCTATCCAGAGTCATCTCCTTCCACTAGTATCCTCTACCCACCCCCCACATTTAGTGGCATCACCATCTTGTTCAGGGTAAATTTATTAAAAAAATAAATAAATAAATAAACAATAGATTCTATAATCTAATAAAATAAAAACCAGCATCAACTAGATATTGTCCCTGTAAATAAAAAGTATAAAGGTATTCTGGGATGGGAGGGATTTTTAGGGGGAGGGGGTTAAAAACACTCATCCTTGTCTTTGTTGTCATCATCACAATGTTTCCACCATTACGCCCTCTGGCCTTCTACAGGAGCACTTGTCAATTCAAGTAACCTTCAGTCTATTCAAACAGAATCCTTCATTTAATCTACAATTGGAGATTATTTTCACTCCTCTGTCCATGACAAGAGATATCTCGTTAGCAACAGGTTAGGGATGGCACATTGCAGGAGACATGTGGAGATCAAATCTGTTCAGTTGCTAAAATTCTCATGGAAGAATCTGCTTTGTGTGTGTCAATTGATAGATTGCACTTATCAGAATAATCTTGTATAATCTTGTCTAATTGCCTAATCAAGGTAACAAGAGGTGGGTGCCTGTTGTAGGGTAGGTCAAAAGCACTGGATACCCTGGCATTGGCTTCACCTGCTCTCCCCGACTCTTTCCCCATCTCAATTTTGACGGTCACATTTGGCATTCACTGATTAGCCATTGAGAAATGATCTAATTTTCAATGGCTTCTCACTGTAAC
>CAHIKZ030005595.1:455000-535000 GCA_903632075.3 Acanthosepion pharaonis | reverse complement strand
ACCCATGTGAAAATGACAAATGGCATTTATCGCTGGAAGGAGTCAATTTTTTTTTTTTTTTTTAAATAATTACACATTTAATTATACAGTTTTCAACTTAACTTATCAGTGATTAAAGCATTACAAATTCTGCCATGTATAATTTTTTTTATTTTAATTTTCAAATTAAATCTGGCCTGCTGCGTTCATTACACCCAGTGGACTGGCATGCCTATTGGGTCGCTGCTCAACTGAACACCTAACCAATTCCCTCTACTTATCACGGTTGAAAGCTGAAGAGGTATTTATCCATACCTGGCAAGTCTTGGGCAAATAGACCTGGCAGGAGTCCATCCCTCTCCAGGTCAAATCACAGCCAAATGCCGTCCAATTTGACGGCTCACCTTGGTTACAGGCAAGGTGGCCATTGATTCCATCAAGGAAACCCTCCACCCTGGATATACTGTCACTACTTCAGCCCCATATGCAGATTCAAAATCTGCTTTAGTTAACATCTCTCAGTTGAACCCTCTACCCCTCAGAACCACCACACATTAAGTTGCCTTTCACTGAAGTTCACTTTCACATAAATATCATTAAGAATGGAATGTATCCATCTTCTTCCCCAGCTATGGGTTAAATAACTGTAGACTTGGTGCTACAGTTTTGGGTGGCAACCGGTCAATGAAAACAAAACTCATTTCCAAATCACAGAGGAGGCAACAGAAAATTTCCAAAAGTCAAGGGAATTCATAGATAATAAATAAAAGTAAGCTGTGGAGAGCCATGATCACCTGTGTCCTGAAGGGACATGGCATTAATACAAGGGTCACTGCAAAAGCAATACTACCTACTTCGTACACCAGAAACAGATTTGTGATATGACAGTAGATATCGAACCTTCCACCAATAACTCATTTTATTTTTTTTTTTTACTTTGTTACAGATAGCAGCTGAGTAGTCATCTGACAAAATGACATCTGAAGCAGATAGGTGACATTGAATTACTCCTTGACCCATTGACATTTACTGATCCTGGCTGAGACCAAACAGTGAATGTGAGCACAGTCTAGCAGTAGTCAATGCATTTCAGTAGCATTGCTATGTAAAATAGTCAATTAGTCAAAAAGGTGACTAATTGTTAATATCCTGCTGGGGAGATGACCACAGTTTATGACCTTTGGGAAATAAATGAAAATCAAACAGCAAGTTAACCAAAGCCTTGTGAGGGAAACTTGTTCGTTGTTTTGTTTTATGGCATATCAAAACCTCAGTGGGTCATTTAATGCTAACAAAATTTTTGAAATGGATTCATAGCGATAGTTTGAAAAAAAAAAAAAAAAAAAAAAAGATGTATATGTATACATATGTATATTTGAAACATTTTTCAATTACTCATATTTTTGAGTACAATCCAACTTCTTAAGAATTTATAGTTGCTTGTATTACTAATTTTTTTTTTTTTTTTTTTTTTTTTAAAGTATTGCTGATAATTTTTCCTTACAAAATTATTTCTGGTATTAAAACCTATTTTTACACAAGTTTTGGTGTGAACTATTTGCCCATAGCTGGGACTCAAACAGATACTACCACCCCGGGTCAGGGTGGACCTGGGAACACCAGCAATTAACAGGTGGTTCCACGCTCCTCAAAACCTCCTGATTAGAGGCCTTGCTGTTGGACGTAGTTTTCTATCTCATACAAGATGCGGATGTAGTTTATCGCCATATCCAGGACAGGTGGAGGAAACTGAGCAGATGAAACAGTTCAGAATTCATTGGAATTCAAATAAAGAAGAGTGTTCTGTGACAAGCAATAACTATCAACTGGGAGGGGGGGGGATTGAGATTTACTTAGTATAGCAATCCAGTAAGCGTAAAGGGACACCAAATTGGAGCAGACTCACTGCAGTAGAAATGTAGAAAGAAATGAACTAGTTTTGTAAGACACTACTCCATGGCTAGATATAAAAAGGATTAAAAACAAGCACATTAAAAGGTGGGGGGATGAATGAAACTCATTCACCAAAGGCTAAAGATTATACTCAGAGACAACTCCTATCGATGCCAGGTGACCTTGCCAGGAGAAAAATAACAGAAAAATATTAAACGATTCAAACAAGATTTACTGCAAATTTTTAAAAACCCTTTATTGCCTGAGGCTTTGAAGCAATTTAATATCAGAACGACATGAGATCGAGATGTCACAGTGACATAGAAAGTTAGAATCTTGAAAATGTTTAAATTTTAACTTTTTTTTTTTTCACTCAAATTCATATACAGTGGAACCTTAGATCACAAATACCTCATCACGACCAAATCTGTTCACAAACGAATTTTCTGAACAAAAGAATGTCTTGCATGACAAACGGTTTCTCAAGTGACAAACACACAAGCTGGCAACACGTGTCAACAAGCCAGGGGTACTGGTGGGAGAGCGTCAGTTGTCATGTAGTTTTCATTCTATACATACGCCTGCTTGAATTTGCAATGCCTTCTCTTGAATTTCATTGCATTTGGGTTCTTTTTTTTTTTTTTAAATATATATATATATAAATTATTAAATAAGACTGCATGGAAGCCAAAGAAAGATAATGATAGCAGCAAAATGAAAAAAAAGGCCAGTTTAGCGTGGGTTCTCCAAGCCCATAGGCTCAGCCAAAAATATTCCCTACGAACCCGTATAAACGGTTTCGGGGCCTGTCTACCACCCTGGACAAAACTTTGCCCTTCAGCAAAGCTTTGCCCAAGTAACTCTCTGCCTCTGCGGAAAGTTTGACAGTCATGAATAGTATATAGTACCATTTATCCACTGTGCCATATGTCTCAAGGACACATGGCACAGTGGATAAAGGTGTTAGATCCAGCGACAACAGGACCCAAAGAATGTGAGTTCAATACTTACATTAAGGCGGTGGAGAACTTGGAGAGGGGAATTAACAGGAGATAACATATCCATTAGACATGGTACATGGAACTAGAACAGTCTACCCCAGTGTGCAAAATAAAGGGTTCAGTTTGACATTCCAACCACCTGAAGGAGGCCGAAGCATACAATGGCTGAAACATTGTGATAAATTGGGCAACAAAGATGATGATAGACCGAGCAATGTAAATAGCGTGCCTTCAGGCATTAATTAAATTCAGCAACTGAAGTTCTACTGTATGACAAATTAAATTTTTCTATGTTTCAACAATATTAAATAATATCTGTCATTTGCATTTAAGCCACAGAACTGTAATGATGAAAGTTTCTGCTATCTGCTGTTGGTGAGTAAATACACTTTTCTTTTTTTTTTTTTATAATCAACTAGCAGCAGGGCCCGGCATTGCCCGTGCTTGATTCAAAAATCGTATAACTCATACAGCAATTGCTATCATGTGGCTTAAGATATTTTTGCCCTTCCTTGCCTTTAAAGGAGTGCCCTTTGCCAAGATGATGTTGCTACATGCCTTACTTCTTGCCTATCTCACACTGCAAATTTTTTCTAAGCTCTATACTAAACATTAAATCTGTTACGAAAATAGAACTAAACAAAATGAACACAAAATGATCAGCTTTAAAAAAGGACTCGTAACTGGAAAAACCGAATGAAAAAAAGAATGTTAACAACAAATACTTTTTCACACCCAACCCAGTTCTGCGGAATCAGAATCAACGTTGAGTTTAAGCAAAAGGATATAAATTTTTTAATTAAAATCCTAATAGTGACAGGTTTTTAATAAAGAGATCCTCTCCACCTACACACACTCTTTGCAGGTTATTTAAAGCCAAAAAATATTTTTATATTGAAAGACATTTTTTTTATTGTTTTTTTGAGATAATGGTTTAGTGATATAAGTCTTACTAATTAACCCATAGCTATGGGGAGAAAAGGCGGATTCATACCTTTTCCAAGGATATTTGTGCATAAGTGAATGTAACAAACCCAACTAGAATTGGAACTCGTCTCTCCAATTAATTAATTCTGAGCCATTATCCATTACACCAACCACATGACTAAGAAAAATTAAAAAAAAAAAACTTTACAGAACCATTAATCTTTAGCCATCTGCATTATTAATATTACTTCCCTTTCTACTGCATCCTTTTTCAAGGCCTCTCAAATGCAGTTTCCTTATTATTAATTTCACTTAAAGTTGTTTTTTGTTGCCCTAGCAGGATATGACAACACAACTATGAAATTCAAACACACTATTGTTCAGGTATCAGTCACCTTCAGTAGCAAGATAAACTTTTTGTACGGCAAATGAAATCACATACGGAGTAAAAAGGTTAAGAAACAACCTTTGTTTTCTGCTTATCATAAACTAAATTGAAATGTTCAACGACTTCTTGCAAATTTCCATACATGGCCCTCCTGCTCAGCAATATGACCCCAGGGAAAGCAATGACCAAATGGTGAAGAAGTGACTTCAGGACAGAGAGACAACCGTTTTCAAGATTGAATGCATCAAAATAAGTATTTCATAAACATTTTAATGGTGAGAGTATTTTTCAGGGCACCCATGTCTCTACTGAATGTGACACAGGGTCAAGGTTTAAAGTGGGTTTAATGTCAGTACTGTGAAAAAATTGCCCAAGTCATGGTTTTATTAAGCTACTAATGATTATAAATGGTAATTAAAAAAAAATAATTTAATTTCAGGATAGTATCAAAATTTTTCAGCACAATCGAGAAAAAAAAATTCTTCTGAATACGGATTACAAGAATATCTGTCAATATTTCCAAGATGAGGTATTTTAATTATTTACATTGTTTGAACTGTTATCCTCCTCTTTGTCATGTTCACAACATTTCAGCCACTATACACTCCTGCCTTCTTCAAGTGATTAGAATTTTAAAGTGAAACATTTATTTCATCCACTGGGGTATACTGTTTTCATTCTATATACCATGCCACTTCTGGATGTCTCAGTTATCTCCCTTTAACTCAACTCTCCACATTTTTGTTCACCACTGCCATAGCCAGGTATTGAACTCACAACTCTTTGGGTCAAGTCACTGGATCCACCCAATGCTTTTAACCACTGGGCCATGTGTCCTCAATGTAAATAATGTAAATGATTACAAGAAATTTTCCCTCTGGATTTCGGATTATTTACATGATTTATATTCAGACTATTGTCCTGATCTCTGTTGTTATCACATTTCGGCCATTGTGCCCTTCGGCCTTCCTCAGGTGTGTATCAACCTGGGTAACCTACATGGAATTCTGAACTGAACCCTTTATTTAATCTATGGGGATAGACTGTTCTCCTTCCACTGCTCATGTCTTGGGATACCATCTAGTTCTTATTTTTAGTTAATACTGTTCAGTTATTGCTCACCCATTTCCACTGAGTGCAATTACACACTGCCCGACCCAGGGATTGAACTCAAATATACATAACCAAATTTCACAAGCCAATGCTTTAATCTACTAGGCCATTGTCCAATCGTGTCCAAAATAAATAATGTAAATAAAAAAAATTTCCTGTTACAGGAATAATTAACTTGAGTGAGGAATGAAAATTACTTACTCCAACAGGGAAAACAATGACTGTCAAGATGTTTCACAGATACAATAGTGCACACAAGAAAAATACAACATTCCAATCTCAAGTGGGTTTGCTTTAATAACATATAGGCCATTTAATGCCAAAATTTAATTTTCTTGAGAGCTTTGGCAATTTATTTTTGTGACTATGAAATTTGCCAGAAATTTTTTTTCGTTGTGTTAATAATATTGCTGATTTTGTCTTTACTATACAAATGTATTTTTATACTTTCATAGTGTTGTGATTCCAGTTTGACGGTTAACTATTTGCCCATAGCTGTGAACCCTAACAGATGTTACCATCCTGTGTCAGGGTGGACCTGGGAACAACAGCAATTAAGAGGTGGTTCCATGCTCTACAAAAAACCCTGATTAGAGGCCTTGCTGCTGGATGTAGTTTATCATCATACCCAGGATGATCCAGTCTCAGACCCAGACGTGGCACTTCAGGTTAATGTCATAGAAACTTCATTTCTGAACTCACAAGCAATCAAGAACTTATACAGTTAAAACTAAAGGTTCACACCCACAATTTTCCAAAAGGAATCACCTAATCAGAAGATTGAATAGGATTATAGAATCGCAAATTAATCCCAGAAAATTAAAGGGATTACAGGATTATATCAAACATTTGGAGAGGAACAATGATAAGAGAGATAATTTAGAGAAGGGGCAATCTTTTAACATTTTTTTTTGAGAAATGTAAATTACAATAAAAGAATCCTTTCAATGTTTCAATTTGCTACTAAAAAAAAGAAAAAATAAATATATATATATATATATATATATAGGGTGCAATGGATAAATTGCACAAAAATATCTTAAAATACTAAAAGAGGAAATTTATTAAAAAAAAAAAATCACCTCGCCACTGGCTTCAACCACGGCCTCCAGACAACTTCCAGATCTCTTCTGGATGGTCTCCTTGTTTAAATCGGTGAATGCTGCCATAATCCATGCCTTCAGTTCATTACAAAGAGTTTCGTTGGTCTCTTGCTCAACTGAATCCCACACATAATAATCAAAGGGTTTACAGTCTAGGGAGTTATGTAACCAGATCTAAGGGGTGATGCGGTTGCAGAAATTGTTTGACAGCCATGACTGGGTTCTCCTGCTTGTGTGGCATGGTGCAGAGTCCTGTTGCCAGATACACAGTCTTCTAGCAGCTACCTTCTTGACCCAGAGTAGCACTACTTCCTCAAGGCACTTAAAGTAGTTGTTCATGTTGAGTGAGGCCCTGTAGGAAGATGAATGGAGGCATAACATCGCTATCAATAGTGATTACTCCAAATACATTCGTAATCACCATTAGATACATCCAACTCTTTCCAAATCCCCTGCACAAACACATCGAGATGTTCGTATTGGAGCTTCTGGTGCAAATGCCAAGTAGTACAGCACATCCTTTCTAAATTCCTGATGGAGTAAATTGCATCTTTTTCTCACAGACAGTGCCCAGCTGACCCTACTATACTGTGCAGTCAACTAAATCCAAAATAAACATGCATGGATGAAATTAAACATAAAATGGCAACAATTTACCCATCACACACACACACATATATATATATTTTAGATATATATATATATATATATATATATATATATATATATATATATATATATATATATATATATAGAGAGACACACACACACACACTGGATTCCTCCTCATCATTTTCAACATATGAGGATAAAACAGCTTAGTAAGAAGCAAGCAGACTGCCTGCATATATCATTTGATTATCGTGGTGAAGGCTTATGCAAATCAAACCACACTTTTCGAAAAAGCAGAATACAGAGAACTGGTGTTAGTATGCTATTAGGACTCCAAATGACCCTCCACAGGTTTTTAATACAGATGTGTCCTCCAATCCCATTCACTACTCAAGGATATATATGACATGGTCTGTCAAGCTATTTACCCATAGTTGGTGGTGGTGGTGGTGTTGGGGGGTAGATGGATTCATACCTTTCCCAATGATATTAGCATGTAAGCGTAGTAAACTTGACTGAAATTCAAACTTGGCTCTCAGATTTCTCAATCTGCAGTTACATTTCCTTCTGTGCACAATATGCACCTAATGCAACAAAATTATGAAGGTGACCGATTATTATGTATAAAATGCAAAATATTTTAGTTTTTTATTGTAGATTTACTGCATAAAGTTCCTAAGCTGTAATTACTGATGGCATATGCCTCATGTGTGTATATCATTTAAATTAAAAAAAAAAAAAAAAAAAAAAACAAAGTCCATAAAAGAAAAAGTTGGTCAGTTAATTACTCAGTAGTAATGGTCAACCAGACCAGCCTCACTAACCATTACTTCACATCAAGGAACTTTAAAGAAGTTCCGAGAGAGAAAGAAAAAAAATAGGGACACTCCAAAGTGGAGGACACTCCAAAGGGGGCTATAGGCTACAGCATAGAGAAACATGTTTGAAACATTTTAAGATAACATAAAAAGATGCAAACATCCAAAGAAGGTAGTAGAGTATAACGTCTGAAATGTTTGACAAATTCAGACAAGAAATCTGGATAATGGTTGGAATCAGAAAGTAAAATATAGATTAAAAAATTTTTTTTTTTTTTTTTAAATAATTTTATCTCAAGCAAAGCAATAATACCACTAAGACGCAACGGGTTACTGGGAATAAAAGAGAAAAAGAAGGCTTTAGCAAGGAGAAAGGACAATAAAAAAAACACAATGATAGACGTTACTTTTAAATTTTTGACGTTCGCAGTTAGTAGGGAAACAAGAAATAGATCAGAGTTCCACAAGCGAGAAAAGAAACAATTAGAACAGAACTTAGTTATATCTATTTCAACAGTAAAACGAGATTTAGTTACCAGTCTAGTAGTATGCTTAATTTCATGTTGTCAAGGTGCCAAAGAGGAGAGCTGCTTATAACAATTGCTATGAAAATATTTATAGAAAAGACAGAGGGTAGCCATGTCACAGCAGTAGGAAAGTGACTGAAGTCGAGATGCCAGGTCAGGCCCAATAACATTGCAGATTCTTTGGATTTTATCAAGAATCTCTAGATATATAGCAGGAGCACCAGACCAGATATGGCTGTAATATTCAGTGCATGGACAAATGGTAAATTTATAAATGTGCAGTATGGATTTTGGCAAGAAGAATTGTCTCAACACAGTGAACCAACTTTCCTAGCAGTAGACCTAGCAATAGATTCAATATAATCTTCCCATTTCATATCAGTAGAGAACGTGAGACCAGAGTCATTCTGCTGGATGTTAGCTCCAGCCAATGCTGATAGAAGGCAGAAAAGGTTCTCTGATTAAAAGAGAACAGTCTCATTTTGGAGATGTTAAGATTTACAAGCAATGCCTTTGTAAATCTTGTCCCAGGAGGTCACTTTCAAGAGCAGCCGCCAGTTTGACTTTGTTGGATTTGTCGGACTTACTACTAAGATAGAAATAAATACATTGACATTTTTCAAATAAGATGGTTGTTTCCAGCCTGGAACACAGATCATTTGCAATTATACTCAGCATGACTCCATAAAGAAAACTCACTATCAAGAGTACCATTACTCCTTAGCATAGTAGGGACATATGTACTTCAGCTATAGCAGCAAATGTGTGTCTTGGGCAAGACAGCCTGACAGTGCCCAACTGGTTTGAATTCAGTTTTCCTTCTCCTAGACTAGTTGCCAACTAAGGTTATAGGACGTGGTCTGTTTCACTATTCAACCCATAGTGAGGGAGAGAAGAGATGGATTCATACCTTTCCCCAGGGGTAGTTTAAAATGAATTTTTGATAATGAAAAATCTTCAGAGTCTGTCTATATTTCTGAGATGAGGTATTATGTACAGTATTTACATTAGTCGGACTATTGTCCTCATCTTTGTCGCCATATTTGTCGCCATATTTGTCACAAAGTTACGGCCGTTGTACGCTCCGGCCTTCTTCAGGTGGTTGGAATTTCAAACTGAACCCTTTATTTCGATCACTGGGGTAGACTGTTCTAGTTCCACGTGCCATGTTTCATGGATGTCAGTTATCAGTTATCTACTGCTAATTTTCCCCCTGAAAGTTCTCCACTGCCTTAACCAGGTATTGAACTCACCTTCTTTGGGTCTGTCACTGGATCTAACCAACACCTTTATCCACTGTGCCATGTGTCCTTGTGGAACTAGAACAGTCTACCCCAGTGATCGAAATAAAGGGTTCAGTTCAAAATTCCAACCACCTGAAGAAGGCCGGAGCGTACAACAGCCGAAACATAGTGACAAATATGGCGACAAAGATGAGGACAATAGTCCAACTAATGTAAATACTGTAAATGAAAAATCTTATTTTAGTTTTAAATTCAAGCAGAGAGATTAAATTTAATATTTTCAATGAGCAAAATACGTCGCTCTATTTCAAAACTGAAGTTGATTGAAAAGAATTTCTTTTTTTTTTTTTAAATTTCTAAAATTTTTGAATTTAGCACCATTTTTAGCAAAGGGTTATTAAAAATGTAAATCTCTTTATTAAAAGATCTTCCAAAAATAAAATATATAATTTTCCGAAACTTTATTTAAAGGAATATTAGCGGATTTAAATTATAAACAACTATTATTTTTCCTATACGCCGGTAGATTATTTATGTTGACGACTTTTTCACCCCTCTTTGCTTGCTGACAGATTATTATCTAATGTTCTACGGAGATGGGAGGGTAACTTTAAAAAAGTAATTGTGGAATATCACGTGAAAAGCATTTAAGTACTCAGTAATCTTAAAAATTTAAGAAAATATGCCCTATAATCTAGTAATTTAATGAATTTTAGAGAATTTGGGCTCTGAATTTACTATAGGTGACGTGTATGGGTGATCGTATCTATAAAGTTCAGCACGTTTTTACACATACAAAACAATTCAAAATTTTTTTAAAAATAGTCAGGGGTTGTCAGATTGTAGGACATATACAATAGCCATGCAGATTGTGTGATGGATGTCAGCACAGAATGTTGAATTGTCAAGCCAAATTCAAATTCCAGCCTGGGCTGCTGCATTCACTTTCACACTAAAAAACCTTGGGAAAGTCATGATTTCTTCATCACTTCTGTTGTCCACATCACACCAACTAGGGGTTAAATAGCAAAGTAAACTGAGGTCTCTAGCATTGGGTGGCAACCAGCCTAAGAGAATGACTACCCTGATATCAAAAACCATAGGGAACTACTCCATTGCCCTGCACCCACAAAAAAAAAAAAAAAAAAAAAAAAAAGACTCATGCTGAAAAGATATGGCATTTAAAAATATGTTTATAATGAATATACACAAATAAAATGACACAAAAGTAAAACAAAAAATTGAAAATCTAAGTAAATGTTTTTTTTTCTTTGTTTTGATTTGTTCTTTGGACCGTCTGACGATAGTTTTATGCCTAAACTATTAGTCATGGTAAAAATCCGCGTTTCTTCATTGTGTATATCACATGCTAATAAAAGGTTAAGCAGAATTAGACAACATTGATAATCTGTGATCTATTTTTATCGCAGAAAATAAAAAACGTAGAAACTTACTAAATACAAATAAATGTTTTTTGTTTTTTTTTTTTTTAATAGTCTAACAAAACAACCTTTACAAAAGTCAGCTTTCATATTATTCTTTAAAAAAATCATTTTTTGCCTACTTTTTCTCTCTCTCAAAAACAAAACTATGATTTTCTTCCTTAGAGCCAAATCTGAGTAAAAAAAAAGACTAAAAATGATGCTTTTGTTTAATTCTCATCAGTTATTCAGTTGAGAAATGAAAACAGGATAAAGAGTAAATTTATAGAAAAGAAAGAAAAGCTGAAAACACAAAACAAAAAAGTGGAGAAAGAGAAAGAAAAGAAATGCCCATGATGAGATGGGGTGGGGGATGTCTACAACGAGATGGGGGTACGAGGTAGAGAGAAATGGGGGACAAGGGGAAGAGAGAAATGCCTGCGACAAGATGAGGGACACGGGGAAGAGAGAAATGCCTGCGACGAGATGGGGGGGCACGGGGAAGAGAGAAATGCCTGCGACGAGATATGGGGGGGCACGGGGAAGAGAGAAATGCCTGCGACGAGATGGGGGGCACGGGGAAGAGAAATGCCTGCGACGAGATGGGGGGGGCACGGGGAAGAGAGAAATGCCTGCGACGAGATGGGGGGGAGGTGAGAAATGCCTATGAGATTTTGGTGGAAGAAATGACTATGATGAAATTTGAGGGTGGAGAAATGCCTATGATGTGATAGAAAAACATCTCAGAAGAATAACGTGGTAACAACACTGACACCGGGGGGGGTGACCATAAAAAGTGGACAAATTCGGTATTGAACAAAGAAAGCCATTTCATTTATTTCATTTGCTAAAATTTAATTAGAAATTTAATAAAGTAATTGATATTCCGTTTATTTCCTTACACACCGATTAAAAAATCCATTTCGAGTTTTTTTTTTGTTTTTTTTTTTTAAATCCCAAAATATTTGTTTGTTTGTTTGTTTTTTGGGGGGGGGTGCAATATAAGTATCGTAGGGTACTTCGATACTCCTAGTGTAAGCAATAATGCAACAGGCACCTTAGTTTTCAAATTTTTTATTTTTTTATTTTTTACCTGATAGAACCTTACCACCATTGTACCAGCCACCATGCCAACAGAGACAACATTTTCGAAAACTGTCAGTAAGAAGCCTCTTTTGGTTGGCTTTCTGATTCCATGTAGTATGCAAGCTAAGTCATTTCTAAAAATTGTATCGCCAAAAAACAAAAGGAAAATTCAGAAAATGTAGCAATTCTTTTCACATGATGAGAATGATATACGACATCCATTCATTCATATTGATTTTTTTTCCTGATGTCGGATTTAAAATTAGTTGATTATTTCGTTACAGAACTTAATTAATTTGATCATAAGACCATACAAATTTCGGCTTTATGCTGAAAGAGAGAGAGGAGGGGAAAAGATATCTAGTAACCTAACCATGACACGAAATAAATAAGATCTACACAGTGGGCGTGGCTGCTATAAAGATGATCTCTCGTGTTTGTACAACCACGTGATTGCTAGACTTTTTATTTATCATACTGTGTTGTAAATTAATATTTGGATAAGAAGAAGAAGAATGACGTTTTGATTTAGACAAAGAAGAAAGCGGCTTGCATAGCAGTACGAAAAGAAAAGACGTAAATCACAACACAGAAGAAGAAGAAGAAGAAGACATCTCTTTCTGTCTCTCCTCAAGAAGTGGCAACATAAAACCTATTTACATTTCTGTTTAGCAGCTTCAGATCTGAAGAGAAGCAGTCTATCACAATCTCTACACAAACTCCTTTTGGTATGACTAAGAAGAAGCAAGTCGGTGGCAGCTAAACTCCAACAGGCACGGAACTGATACGTTGGTTATTCTTTTTTTTTATAGTGTGTGGGTGTATTAAGAAAGAAACGTGTCATTTCGGGACATCTCAGGGTGCAAGATTAACAAGCAAAAAAAACCAAACAACCTCTTTAAACGCAAATAATGTCTATCTCCTAACGCCCACTTTTCCTTTAAGTCAGTTTTCTTTTTCAAAGATATACAGGAATTTAATAATTTTAAATTAATTTTGGTTCAAATTATGCATTTTAAACCGCGTGAGAACACCGATGCTTATTTTTTTATATTTTTTCATTACAAATAAGGTCAAATAATTTCATTAAATTTTAATTAACTTATAAAATTGTATTTTCACTCATTTTTAATTGAGTATTTTACGAACTTGAAAACGAGTCTCGCTTTTTAAAATGTTATTTTAATGATTATTAAATCATTAATTTCCTTTTCAAAGTTTTTGTTTATCGTACGTTAAAGAAAAAGATTCTATAAAAAAAAACTGATTACGTAAGGAAAAATGAATTTAAACATTTATTTTTAATTAAAATAAGTTGAACTTTTTGAAATAAGCAATTATTGAAACTTTTTTTTCATTTTTAATCAGTCTCATAAGGAAAGAACGTTTGTAATTAGTTTACTAAAAATAAAAATATTAATTTTCACTCAGTGTTTAATTTTACCAAAATGCCCCCCCCCACTTCCAATATTGCAAAGAACTAAAGATATCAAAATAAAATGAATCATTGAAATTAAATTTATCCAAATAGATGCAAAAGGATTTTTAAAAATAGACTGGGAAAAGTAAGGCTAATTTTATAGTGCACCTGATAGAACCTGTTCCTTTTAAAATTTAAATTAAAAAAAATATTAAAAAAAAAACAAAACAAAAATCACTGGAAATTCCAAAATTCTTTTGATTTAAACATATTTTTTTAAAACAGAGAGAGAGAGTTATTTCAGATATCAGTATTTTATTTTTAAAACTATCTCAAAAAAGAAATCAACAACATTTCAAGAATCATACTTCAAGCTAACCTAATACACAAAAAACTACAATACATATTTAAAATCAAAAATTTTAAAAACTCTCACTAAGTACAAACACTAAATTTTTTTTTTTTTTTTTTATAATAGAGAGAGAGAGGGAGAGAGTCCTTTTTGAGATTTACCAAATAGGCTCAGATTACAAAGAATGAAGTGTTTTGGATTTTTTTTTTTTAATGTTTCACTTGTACAAAGAAATCAAATGACGCGATTGTCCTAAGATCAGCTTTCATCTTATTAGCATTATTTGTCCCTCAAGTACGGAGAAAGGAGACTCGCTTGGACTTTTGTCCACCTTGGGGGATGGGGGGGGGAATTCTTTTTAATCTTACAATAAAAAATAATAATAATTAAAATAAAGAGATTATTAAGTGATTTTAAAAAATTGTCAAAAAGGATTTATTAAAGATGAAAATGCAAGGAAAGCAATTTTAAATGAATTTATCTTATTCTGTCCTCCATTGTTCATTATTTACAATAACACCTGGTATTCAGGTTAACGTAACCAAGAGAAAATTTGACTTTTAAAAATTAAGCGGGGGGGATAAGTTAAAGTAGATTCTTTGAATTTTATTAAAAGTACACATGTGTAATCATGCATGAAAATAAAACGATTTTTTTAATGTTATATGTGCGCGAGATAGAGGCAGACACACCGAGAGAGAGAGAGAGAGAGAAAAGAGAGGCAGACACACCGAGAGAGAGAGAGAGAGAGAAAAGAGAGGCAGACACACCGAGAGAGAGAGAGAGAAAAGAGAGGCAGACACACCGAGAGAGAGAGAGAGAGAGAAAAGAGAGGCAGACACACCGAGAGAGAGAGAGAGAGAAAGAGAGGCAGACACACTGAGAGAGAGAGAGAGAAAAAACAGAGGCAGACACACCGAGAGAGAGAGAGAGAAAAGAGAGGCAGACACACCGAGAGAGAGAGAGAGAGAAAAGAGAGGCAGACACACTGAGAGAGAGAGAGAGAGAGAGAAAGAGAGGCAGACACACCGAGAGAGAGAGAGAGAGAGAGAAAAGAGAGGCAGACACACTGAGAGAGAGAGAGAGAGAGAAAGAGAGGCAGAGGGCAAACAGAGAGAGAGAGAGAGAGAGAGAAAAGAGAGGCAGACACACCGAGAGAGAGAGAGAGAAAGAGAGGCAGACACACCAGAGAGAGAGAGAGAAAAGAGAGGCAGACACACAGAGAGAGAGAGAGAAAAGAGAGGCAGACACACTGAGAGAGAGAGAGAGAAAAAAGAGAGGCAGACACACTGAGAGAGAGAGAGAGAAAAAGAGAGGCAGACACACTGAGAGAGAGAGAGAGAAAAGAGAGGCAGACACACCGAGAGAGAGAGAGAGAGAGAGAAAAGAGAGGCAGACATACCGAGAGAGAGAGAGAGAAAAAGAGAGGCAGACACACTGGAGAGAGAGAGAGAGAGAGAGAAAAAGAGAGGCAGACACACAGAGAGAGAGAGAGAGAGAAAAAAGAGAGGCAGACACACTGAGAGAGAGAGAGAAAAAGAGAGGGCAGACACACCGAGAGAGAGAGAGAAAAAAAGAGGCAGACACACTGAGAGAGAGAGAGAGAGAGAGAAAAAAAGAGAGGCAGACACACCGAGAGAGAGAGAGAGAGAGAAAAGAGAGGCAGACACACTGAGAGAGAGAGAGAGAGAGAGAGAGAGGAAACACACTGAGAGAGAGAGAGAGAGAGAGAGAGGAGGCAAAACACACCGAGAGAGAGAGAGAGAGAGAGAGGAACACACCGAGAGAGAGAGAGAGAAGAGGCAAACACACCGAGAGAGAGAGAGAGAGAGGAGGCAAACACACCGAGAGAGAGAGAGAGAGAGAGGAGGCAAACACACCGAGAGAGAGAGAGAGAGAGAGAGGAGGCAAACACACCGAGAGAGAGAGAGAGAGAGGGCAAACACACCGAGAGAGAGAGAGAGAGAGGAGGCAAACACACCGAGAGATAGACAGACAGACACTGAAATAGAGAATAGACATTCATTAGTTGCAAAAATTCAGACTTTCACAGCTAAGAAGTCCCGCCATTGCCATGTACACTTTGACAAGTCATCTTGATTCCCTTCATATCCATTTAGAAAGAAGAAAGTTCCATTCGGACAACTTCCTGAGAGCCGCTGCTTTGTGGAACTTCTTCGCCAGTCGCTACACAATCTTAACCTTTCCATGTCTAGGCTCAGCCTTTATCACTCGTAGATGCTTTCAGGATCTTTTGGATCCCCTTCTTACGTTCATTAAACAACCTTTTTCAGTAGCACTCTACCTTGCATTGCTCTTTGGCCTTATATTAGCTGAATCATTTTTTTTTTAAATTAGAAATACGAAATCCCAGCGTGGTTCAGACCTCTGACCTCAACCAAGTGGTCAGAAAGAAACATTGCTTACATGTAAAAGCAATCGTTACACGCACGACCAACGCTCGACAGCCGTAAATGACCAGCGTTTAACAAACATTTCGGTATGATATACAATAACAGGCGGTTTAATTAACTAAATGTAATTTCAGTCAGTTATCTCCAATTTAAAATTTGGGGCGCTAAAACCTACAGGATCGGACACAAACTCACGTGTAGGATTTTATTTAAGCAAACACTTTAATTAACGCATGCCGTCTTATTTGTAGTGTCCCTTAAATTCCAGAAAAATAGTTTTAACTTTAACAGATTTATTTCATGAATAATAACCCTTAAAATACGTTAACTCCCAAATCTCACGTTCTCTTGTCCCAACACTATAAATTAATTTTGGTACAAGCGACTGTGTTTTAACATTGTTTCATATATGAGGCAAGAATATCTTAGGTAGCATTTATTACCTACGATCCACCGGGGTGTCTTTTCTTGGTACCGGAGCCCATTTTACAACCCAGAGTCCTACACAACCCACTCGTGGGTCATTGAAAAATTCCTACTAGACAATTATTACATTGACACTAGGTATTTACTCTGTCTCCCTATTAAGACGAGTTATGACACAAGGTCTTTTTTTAAGGTGGAGTCCCGAGCGCGTACACCCGGGCAAGAAACAAAAAATTCCCCGCAGCCTCCGCAACCGTCGATTGTGCCTGGCTTCAGTGCGAGCACCGACCCCTCTCTCTGGTGCAATGAGAGGGCGCGGCCACGGGAAGCTGTTTCCCAGGGCTGGGCACCACTCAGTATAAGTTTCCTCAGTTGCAGCTGTCTCGTGATGGAGTCGCCCCTGAGTGCATTCTGCCCAAAGACAGAGACGCAACTGAGAGATAAGGAATTTTTTTTTTTTTTTTTTTTAGGTAAAAGTGTGGTTTTGGTGTACCATGATCTCATCAGCAATCATAGCAACCCACTCCTAGTAATTCTAGAAAAGATATTGGAAAATAACCCATTGGAGAGACGTGTGAGCCTTGCAGACATACCATCACGACACTCCGGTGGGTAACCTTGATAAATGAGGGAGGGGGATGTCATTTTTACTACACAACCGAATAAAGTAAAGGATTTTATATGAAAAAATAGTTAGCATTTCTTAAACTACAGAGTAATGACTACTAATATCAACGAACACATTTTATTTATCTCACTACTTAAAATCAGAAACAGCTGGAATTTCCGACATATAGAAAAAAGGCTTGGAGAATTTGACACTCACAAGAGGTTGAGGGACAGATGGGAAACAGCGTGTATCCTTGTAGTAAAAAGTCAAATATTGCTAAAAACTACAAAGGATAGGGAGCTGTGGAGAGCCGTGATGGCAACATCCTAAAGGGACACAACAAATAAAAGACCTAAATCCTTAACGAAAGTATTGACAAAAAATGCTTAAAAATAAAATCCTACACGTGTGCTCGTGTATGTGACCGATCCTGTAGGACAAATTCAAATTATCTCAGTTGTTTTGGTGAAGATATTTTTAGTCAGTTACATTACAACAAAATGGAAAGACCACATTTTAAAAAAGAAAAAAAAAAGAGACTTTTCAGCCATTATTATTATTATTTCCGTTATGGAAGCTTGAAAAATCAAAATTTCAGTTTTGAAAATTGGTAATGAAATAAATAGCTGGAAAATTGCGTTTTCTTTTGGGATTTTCTAATTTTACACATTATTATTAATTTAATTTTTTTATTTATTTTTTTTTGGTAAAGTTGATAGTCATCGATATTATAATTCCCGCCAGAAAAATCTTTTGTCCACCCCCGTGGAAATGGCGTTATTAGTTAAAACGGTTAACTAATTTTAGCGAGCAAGAAATGTCTTGTTCACGGTTCGTTGACTTAAAAAAGCAACCCACCAACTCAAATGACACTGGCGACGGTTCTGCTACTATTTTACCCATGTAGGGGAGAAGAGAATGATACATCATAGTTTTAGGGGCGATGGGGGTAGAGGAGATGCCTTTCACCCCCACGCCAAAACAAAAAAAAGTGAACGCAACAAACAAAGCGAGAACTTGAACCCAGCCTGCCGATTCCTCTTACCACCACCCGCGCATCCTCATTTTATTTATTCAAATATATTCAGTAAATTAAAATTATTACCTATTATTTTCATTTAAAAATAGGTCGTTTCCGATTCTTTTCATATTTTTACAAAGCATACGACTTTTAAAGTAATTTAAAGTAGTTCCACATACCAGTCGAAACGGAAACTTGCATACCTGATTTTCAGGCCGTCATAGGATTAAAAAATAATGATTAAAATAACTGACTGTACTGTACATTTATTTATTTATTTTTTTAAATCAACCACGGCTGCCCCCGACCTCTCATTATCTAAAAATCTGTTTCATCACTCGAACATGTCAGCGAAAAGATCGCCTATTTTACAATGCAATCGTTATGTTACGTACCTGGTGACCTATTAGTACCCTGCAAATAGGGAAGAGTCCAAACTAGTCTCCTCCCAAAATAATGTAATGACCATATTTAAGGGCAGACTTTTTACTCCAAAACAAGTGACAGTAACTTAAACTGAGATATAGTGCCTACCAAATGTATACCAATTCTATCAGTGTTACATACCGTTTTTTCTTGTGTGTGTAGCAACGTTTCTCCTTCATTCATACAATTGTAACTGCTAACATCAGAGGGATTTAAAAAAAAGAATCTTACTTATTAACTCCCTGAAATCTTTGTTAGTGAGCCCCACTAATGACAAATTATTTTTTTATTTAAAACAATTTCCTACTTTACCTAGTTACTAAAGTAAATTGTATAAAACCGATAACGTCTTCACTGATAGTAAAAGTAAATGTCCTCATTCAACAACTACATAGTAGTAATATTTCCATTCAGTTATTCTTGAAATAAATTATACCAGTCTCGATTTTTAAAAAAAGAAAAGAACAAAGTCAACGTAACGAATGAAACTCTCTCTCTCTCTCCCGATGTAACAATGTATCATTCAACCACCTTGCTTAACTAAAAATTAGATCTGCAGAGGCTAAAAAGATCAAATCATAATTTCTGTTCCCTTCCCTTCTTAAAGCTGAAATAGATTTTCATCACCCACAAAACCTCCAGTCAGTGGTTGGTTGCATACCACGGTTAAAAGTTAGGGAGAGAAAAGTGAGATGTATCCGGAAAAACAAAACTTTCAATTTTATAAAATAGAAAAATAATTATACAATCCAATAATTATAAAAAAAAGCCTAATGCGTTCAATATACCAACACTTGCGAATTTAAAAACAAAAACTAAACATTTATTATATAAATAAATCGAAAATCAGATTATATTTTTTATACACACCTAAAAAGTAAAAACAAGAGACTTTTTTAAAAAAGTTTTCCTTAATGTTTTAAAAATGCATTTCAACAAAAATATAAAAAATCTCTTACAACAGAAGCACGAAATAAAATTTAAAAGAAAACATTTCGTACTCGACCCTATCAAAAAAAAAAAAAACCACGAGACAAGATGTCCCGTACAAAAAAAAAAAAATACAATTGAATAGTTAATTTGGGAATGGGGGGGGGGTCGGGATTTCATCGGCCGAAACGTTTTCACAATACCAACTAATACTGAATTACTTCCCTTCGTTTGCCCTACCTCGCCTCATATTCAGAGTATACACTTTCCATAAAAATAAATACAACATGGCCAGTAACTTGTAAAATTAAAAATGACAAGAATAAATAAAATAGCCAGACCCAATTTCTTTGGAAACGAATATCTTTTTAGTAGAAATAGAACGAAAAATAATCTCCGAAAAAAAAATTATAGAACGATTTCACTTTTAACTTTTATACTTTTGGAAACATATGAGGTTAAACTAAAGTTGTTTTGGATTTTATTTAATTTTTATCGAATATTTTTTGTTTTTATCTGAGCAAACATCGTTTTCCTTAGTTTTTTTATTATGATGCCTGTATCTGAATTATTTAAAAAAAAAAAAAAAAAACAGCTAAAACTGGGGATTATTCCTGTTTTTAGCAAGAATAAAAATGAAAGAAACTCCGATTTTGTATATAAAAAAAACATTAATAGATATTAAAAAAAAAAAAAAAGGTTCATTTTGAAGTTTTATTTTTTCTTTCTTTCTTTCTTTATACACCAAGTGGGTGTGATACACGGGACAAACGGCTACAATAATTATTTTGTATATAATAAAAATGTCACCCCCCTACTTTTAGGGGCGGGAGTCCAAAAAATAAAAATTAAAAAAAAACGTTGATTGTATGATGAGTCATCTTGCGAAGGTAACATGGATTGTAAATGAATTCAAATAAATAGTGTTGTCATAAACTGAGAAATAACAATAATTTAAGACATTATTATTTTCATTCTTTTTTTATAAACTGCCGATTATAACGAACGTACATTTTATTCCAGAGTAATATATACTTATCTCCAAACAAATTTGAATAAAAAAGAACTGACAAGGTCTGGGGGAGTTACTTTTTTTTTAATAAGGTGTTTAATGTTCTTGATTGAGCTCGAAGTTATATCCACAATCCCGAGCACGATTCGTAACACCTTCCGAAAATTGGAAAAATACAATAAAAATTAAAAAAGACTTAATTCTTTTTATTCAAACTTGTTTGATCGAATAATTATACCTTGTGTGTGTAGTGTATACGTATGTAAATAATAATGAAGTCACACAAAAAATTCCAATATTGACTATTTCTTTAGAGAAGCTTCAAGTTAAAAATAATTTTTTAAAAAGTTAAAACAAAAAACAAAGCCAATAAAAATAAAGTACGAAAATTTAAAAAAATATCAATTAATCTTCTAATTTTTCTTTAAACACTTGGATATATTCAATTGCTATTTTTATTATCGTTGTAATAAAAGATGATAAATAAAATTTAAAACATAGTAACTAAAACAAAAACAGGTACTTAGCAAGCAAGTGGTTTGGAAAAAAAAACACTGATAAACGAATGAACTGAGACTTGCAAATATCGTAAAGTAAACAATCGGGGGGTGATAATGATAAAAAATGTGTACTATAAATGGGAGGTAGTTAAAAACGGGCAGGGTGAGGCAGTTATAATATTAAATCAGGCGGAGTGGGAGTTGGTAACAAGAAAGAAAAGAAAGCAAGTGCGCCATGATAGGTGACAAAACACTAAACAGCAAAGACATTTTTTTCCTCGATATACAAGGCACCTGTAACGTGTGAAAAAATCCGAGGCCTCCCAAACATCAGAGATGGAATGCTATGGTCAGTTAGCATCGGACATAGATGAAAAAATCTGCAGTAAAAACAAAAAACGATGTCTTACCTTCCGTGTGTAGCGGGTATATAGCAGTCCGTGTAAGTCGGTTCTAGCACAGAGACTAAAGGAAGCGCGAGAAAGTTACGCCTGGATAAAAATACCGAGCGGTAGCACTTGTGGTCTACGGATGCGCATAATCGCTACAAATATATTCATATAACCACAACGTCATAATCTCACGCTCGAGGTGTATCAAGCTTGGTCGATGAACTTTATTCGTATTTTATAAATAAGAATTAAAAAATAGTGATATAATAAAATTTTTTTTTTTTTTTGCTTGCTTACACAATTATTCTTAGTAATATTGTAGCTATAGGTTTGTTTGCCTATGTCCGCGCGTCACACTCCACCCAAATCTTTTAGTATAGGCTATCCCTTGTTTTCTGATTAGGATTAGGTTTCCAGTCCCCTCTAAGTTCTTTTCCTTCTCTTTCACCTCCGGTGGCCCATTGCAACTTGGTGGCATTTCACCTTGCTTGGGGTACTGCTTCTCACTGATACCTTCTACATCAAGTGGGTCTTGGACCTTGTACAGGTTAAAAACATCATTATAAAAAAGCTATGCCGCTTTAAAACAAAAACAAAAAAAAACACTGATTACATAAATAAATGAAATAGTTTTTAGATTTTACAAATTATGTCTGCATAGGGGTGTTGATAACCTGTCATAATCCTGATCCTTGTAGTAAATAAACTTTGAATCATTCAAATTGTGATAAAATTTAAAACTACCATTAAATTACATTCTTATTGGGGTTGTTAACTTCCTAAAACAAAAATGCTGAACGGGGTGGAAGAGGCTGGGGTCGGGAGACTCACTTAGGGGTAGTTTCCCAACCAAGGGTGCACGGACCCACAAAGCTGAATTAAATCAGTTTACTCGATTGATTGATTTGTTTTTTAAGACTTATCAACCATTTGTAAGTTATTTAAAGCTAGAAAATATTTTCATATTGTAAGATTTTGAGGAGATCATGATTTACTGATACAAGTCCTACTAATTAACCCATACCTGGGGGAGAAGAGGTGGATTGCCTTTCCCAAGGGCATATGCGTATAAGCGAATAATGTACCCGACTGGAATTGGAACTCCACTCTCCGATTTCCAATTCCAAGCCTTTCTGTTACACCACCCACACATCCAAGCTTACAGCACCTGCCAAGCGGTCACTCATCTAGGTACTAACCAGGCTCGACGTTGCTTAACTCCAGTGATAGTATGAGAACCAGTGTTTCAAGGAAATCGATTTGGTATTTATTTAGCCATTGTGAAATGGCTCTCTCTTTCTTTCTCACTCACTCACTCACTCACTCACTCTCTCTCTCTCACACACACACACACACATACAGTGTGAAAGATGGAGAGGAGGGGAGAGAAAAAAGTGTGTAAACAGGCAAGATTTCGCACGTATTCAAACCGTTTAATGAGTATTTCTTTAAATAGAGCAAAGATTTGCGCGTAATTATTTTAAAAGATTCATCGACACAAAATTGCGGGATGCTTGGCAACCCCTATTTTTGTAACAAAGCCTTTTTGTGTATGAAGGTGTGGGCAAGTTAATTTTTGTGAAAGTATACTTTAATAATAAACAAACTTAATATTTGGGAGGTGTGTCTTCTGTAAAGAAAGTTAACACTGTTTAGTAAACGCCATTAATCACAGTTTACAGGGTAAAATGAAGTCCAAGCATATTGACTGAGAGAAGCACTGGTACGAAGTTTCAGTTGCCGGTGAGTATTTCTCTGTCCGCTTCACTTTTTAATCTTTGTGCAAAAGAAGTCGTTTGGCGCCCATTTGTGCAAATGAGCTGGCAATGCTTACTTGACTGACCTGTTGCAAATTCACATCCGGCATTCAAATGTGCATCGGATTTGCGAAAGATGCCTTCCAAAAGCTGAACGAAGTACAAAGAAACAGGAAAATGTCGTTAGAAACAAAGAAAAGAATACATAACTGCAATTTGATATCAATCATCTTGTATGGCAGTGATCAATTACGACTGAATAGTGAGCTCGATCCTCACTGGGTGCGCCATACTTTCGGCCTTGTGCCACATCCAGGCTACGCTTCGAAAATCACCGTCTTGTATGTAATCCATTGAGGTTGATATGCCGTAAAACAAAACAAAACCAAACCGTCTTGTATGGCAGTGAATACTGAACTGTCTAA
Source organism: Acanthosepion pharaonis (assembly GCA_903632075.3). Lineage (NCBI taxonomy): Eukaryota > Metazoa > Mollusca > Cephalopoda > Sepiida > Sepiidae > Acanthosepion > Acanthosepion pharaonis. Next base: position 511,203 of record CAHIKZ030005595.1, on the reverse strand, counting down.
CCATACATGAAGGTAATAAAGCCACTAAGATACAAGGGGATTACCCAGTGTGAAAGAATAAGAAAAAAAAAGTTATCAAAGAGCGAGAACAATAAAAGAGGAATCAAGAAGACAGATAACGATTGACATTGCTTTTAAATTTTAAAAGATCAAAGTTGACTGGAAAGCATGGAACCGGAAGGGAGTTCCACAGTCGAGAAGTGCGAGAAAAGAAACTGTTAGCATAGAACTTGCGGTTAAATCAAGCTCATATACAAATACAGACAAAAGGAAAAATTATCTCAGTCAACGCGTTATCAAACATTCGCCTTGATAAAGAAAACGAAAAGCGTCAGTTAAGATAAGTTTTCCTTTAGGCTTTATTCATATTGTCCTTTTACATATATATTGTATTTGAGATTTCACGAGCGCACACATACATACATACATACATACATTGTGACCCTGGGTTTCACGCTATTTGCGATCATCAGACAAACTTGTCTGACGATCGCAAATAGCGTGAAACAAAGTCTAAACTCAATCAATCAAGTAAATATGTTAGCTCTATCACTGATATTGAGTGCTTTCCAATAAGTACCGCGCATAAAAAATTGCATATATATATATATATATACACACACACACATTAAATATATATATATACACACAGTACATATATATATACACATTATATGTGTGTGTATATACACATTATATATATATATATACACACACACACACACATTATATATATACACATTATATATATATACATTATATATCTTACTTATTATAAAACGCAGATTGTGTGTGTGTCTGTACGTTTATATATTGGATCGGATTTCCTACCTTTTTCAACCGATTTCAACATAACTTCACAGAACTGCGTAAAATTACCTTGCGGTGGTTCTGACAGCGCCAAAAATTGGAAAAACACAATTGTTTTTGCACGAAATCAATTTGAAAACACGATTAAGAGACATTAATGAAAGGGGGACAACTCATATCGAGTTATACTTATTATAAAACCCAGGTTGGTGGTTTGTGTGTGTGTGTGTGTTCGTTTGTATATGGGATCGGATTTCCTACATTTTTCAACTGATTTCAACAAAACTTCACTTTTTTTTGGCAGGTAGTGTTTCTTATTGTCTTACACACTTTTTTCTTTATTTTTACATTCAGAATGCTTTAAAAATTCCATTTACAAGACAATTGTTTATAATAAAATTCTATTCAATCGGTAGACTCATAATGATTGAAAACAATGTTTTTGTTTAAGTTTGGGTTTGACCAATTCATAAAAAACAAAAAACAAAAAAAAAACAAAACAAAAAAAACTAATTAAGACATGCGTGTCCGTCAACCTTAAACAATAATCTTTGTCAATTTTATTTTTCAGTCTTTATGATGGTCGATACTTGATCTATCTCTTACTGTTACATCCCCGGGTAACGCCGGGCTCTACTGCTAGTATATTATATATATATACACATTTTATATATATATACACACACACACATTAGATATATATATACACACAGTATATATATATATACACATTATATGTGTGTGCATATACACATATATATATATATATATATATTATATATATATATATATATATATATATATATTATATATATATACATTTTATATATATACACACACACACACACACATATATATATATATATATATATATATATATATATTATACTTTTAGGTTATTCTAGTGCTTACTTTCATCCTGCTCGTATTAAGATTTTAGTATATCATGGATATTCTAATGCCGTTCGTGGAAATTGGGGAAACTGAGATATTTCTTCTCTCTTTTCCAACACACACACACACACACATATATATATATATATATATATATATATATATATATATATATATATTTCTTTCTGAGTGATATTTTGATATGCTACTGAACTCTTTATCCGCTAAACCTTTTGTTAACTTTTGAAAATTGATAAGATACTTTCCGTCCAAATTGTGAAATGATTTTGTGTGTAATCTTTAAAAGTAAAAAAAAAATGTATTACTATTTAAATTATTCGGTCTATTGTCCTTATCTTTGTCACCATATTTATTACAACGTTTCCGCCTTTGTACGCTCCGGCTTTCTTCAGGTGGTTGGAATGTCGAACTGAACCCTTTATTTCACTCACTGGAGTACACTATTCTATACTTTTTCAACTTCAAAATGATAATACTCAACTTCAAAATGGACTTATTTTCAGGTAAAAAAATTAATCAACTTCAAAATGGATTAATCAACTTCAAATTGGAAAACAACTTCAAAATGAGAAATAATCAACTTCAAATTGAGAATTAATATAATACTAATAAATTTAATATTTATTCTTTTATTTTTACTTAAAAGGGATATAAAAAAATATAAACGTTCCTAAGAAATTTATTTAAAAGATTACATCATCTAAGTTAATTACAGAGGGAAGTAATCTCTGTATTCCAGATACGAAGTTAGTGTAAGTCTCAGGGGAAATATTATTAATTGCCTCGGAGATCATCGCTTCTAACTTGCTGAGGCGGAATTCTTTTGTAGTTAAAGATCCCTGGCCATCACCTCTTAAAATCCCAACAATTAAGTCTACCATACTTCTTTTTACGTCAGTTTTAATTACTGGCCAAACCTTTTCAATGGGATTTAACATCGGACTATAGGGGTCAAGTCTGAAAATTTGGTGTTGCCTAAATTCATCCTCCTCCACAACTTCTTCAATTGAAGTATGGCAAGAAGCGTTATCAATAACTAAGACAACTCCCCTTTCATAAATTTCATTTGCCTTTCTAAGGCACTCCCTGGTCCATTCGTTCGCATCCTCTGTTTTTGAAAGAACCACTTTTAATTTTATGATGAATTAATCCATTATTACTAATATATGCAATAACATGGATGTTATTTCCCCTGGATCCCGCTGCGACTGTAGTGCGCTTCGTGCCTTTTTTAGAGCGACCTTCTCTTCTTGAAAATATGGAGATTAAAATTGGTTCCATCCATATAAAGAATTGGCACACTTTAGGACTAAAATTCTAATAAAGCTACTCCGTAATCGTTACGTTTCGCCTTATTGACATTATTATTGGCAGCTTCTGGTTCATAATGAACCGCTTTTAAAGTAAAGGCCATGGAGTCCAAGTGCTTTCTTATGCATTTTTTTTGTCACACGAACCTTATACTTTTTGACCAACTTATTTACAATGTCTTAAAGAGTGACCCTAGGAGAGTTTTCAATTAATTCGGCCATAAAATTCTTATGCTCTTGCGTAATTTTATATTTTCTTGCTCCTCCCCTAGAGTCACTCTTATCAGCACCCTGGTCTAACCAACGGTACGCTGTTGGCAGAGGCACACCATTTGTTCTTGCCAGGTCTTTCCAATTTCCTGCTGCGGCATGTGCAGCTAAAATCTGGGCCATTTTTTCGCCAGACACAGTTTTCATGAGGTAAGTCCTCTTTGGAGCTGTTGCTAATTCTTTTCATCTTCTTTTGTAGAGGTTTCTCCAGCATCATCATCAATCATCATTTTTGCCCATACGGGACTTTCTCCTCCTACTTTTACTGTAGGCTCCACCCAATGCTTTCTTGGCCTCTAAGTTGTTTGTATTTTGGTTTTTTCTTCATCTATATAATGAAGACGAACAGTCAATTTCCTTACTCATGGAGTAAATTAATTGTAAAAATAATTTTCAATTTACCAAAAAAAAAAAAAATATCTCAATTTGAAGTTGTTTATTCCAATTTGAAGTTGTTTATTCTTATTTTGAAGTTGATTGTTTTTAGGTTTTTGACATTTTCTCAATTTGAAATTGATTAATACATTTTGAAGTTGATTGTTCCATTTTGAAGTTGATTGATCCAATTTGAAGTTGATTAATCGATTTTGGAGTTGATTAATTTTTTTACTTGAAAATAAGTCCATTTTGAAGTTGAAAAGGTATAGTTCCACGTGCCATGTTTTAATGGATGTCAGTTATCAGTTATCTCCTGTTAATTTTCCCTCTGAAAGTTGTCAACTGCCTTAACCGAGTATCGAACTCACACTTTTGGGTCCTGTCACTGGATCTAAGTGACGCCTTTATCCACTGTGCCATGTGCCCTTGAAGAAGGCCGGAACGTACAACGGCTGAAACGTTGTAATAAATATGGCGACAAAGATGAGGACAATAGTCCGAATAATGTAAATAGTGTACATAATACCTCATCTCAGAAATATAGACAGATACTGAAGGGCCGAAAGGTTGTGATAAATATGGCGACAAAGATGAGGATAATAGTCCGAATAATGTAAATAGTGTACATAATACCTCATCTCAGAAATATAGACAAATATGTATTATTATATTTTTTCAAAGTTGTCTTCCCACAGATGATTTTGTGATCCTTTATATCATAATTACTGGAACTCGTACGACTCAATTTGTCGTCTACACTTGAATTGCTTATATGAACCTCTGACTAACAATTCAAGGCGGGGAGAAAATGGTTTTTTAACATTCACTATCTCTAAAACCAAGCTACTAGCGTTTTCTCTTCACCTAATAAATATTGAATTTTCTCTGCTCATGAAAAACGGTTGTGCCCTCAATGAGGATCTTTGCCTTGAACGTCTATTGAAACACAAGCACACTTCTATGAAAAAAAACTCCAAATAAATAGGAAATAAAAGAAATCTATTAATGTATAATTTTGCGGGTTCTATTGAAAGACGTTGAGGAGAATGGATACAAATCGACAACAAGGCGCGCTGTAAAAAATGACGAGAGATAATCAATGAGATACAAAATAAAATAAAATTCTAGTAAATATTAGGGATGCACAAATTTGGAGGTTTGTACGCACAGAAAAAGGGATAAATACATTTCTGGACAAGTAACTTATTTTTTTTTTAATAAGGCTCAATGGTAGTCGTGTGAAAAAGATCAAGTTTATAATCAAAATCAAATAACATAAAATATCACAAGAAAAATGCCAACATATACAAAACAATGTAAAATACAAAGATAGTACAATAAGAGTTTCAATGAGGTCGAACCCAATTAAAACAGTATATTTACCTTGAAGGTATAAAATATAAATGTTCTTAATAGTTCTTGTGTTTTGATTTGAGTTGTCAAAGTTCGTGACAAAATCCGTTGGTGCCTTTAGAGTCTTCAACATAGAGAGTTGTTTTAGAACAATACTTGTTCACTGTTATGGAAACGATTATTCTTGTTCAATAATCGCGGCGAAAGTAAGAGACTTAATTCTGTCGTCAAAATGACAATGTGGTTGTCGGGACTTTGTTGAGGAAGGGGCTTTTTAAGTTTACTCTCGGTCATGTTTTCAGATGTTTTAGAAGGCATCGCGTCACCAACTGCTCAGCACACCCCACTCCCCCGGCGTCAGTTTCCTTCTCCTCTGGCGTCAGTTTCCTTCTCCCCCTGTGTCAGTTTCCTTCTCCCACACTTGGCGTCAGTTTCCTTCTCCCCCACCCCGGCATCAGTTTCCCCCCGCCAGCGTCAGTTTCCTTCTCGTCACTTGGCGTCAGTTTCCTTCTCCCCACCTAGCGTCAGTTTGCTCCCCACCCCCACGGCGTCAGTTTCCTTCTCCCCACCTGGCGTTAGTTTCCTTCTCCCCCCTTCCTGGCGTCAGTTTCCTTCTCCCCCTGCGTCAGTTTCCTTCTCCCCCACTGACGTCAGTTTCCTTCTTCCCACCGGGCGTCAGTTTCCTTCTCCCCCTGCGTCAGTTTCCTTCTCCCCCACTGACGTCAGTTTCCTTCTTCCCACCGGGCGTCAGTTTCCTTCTTCCCCGGCATCAGTTTCCTTCTCCCCCCCCCTTGGCGTCAGTTTCTTTCTAATGGCGTCAGTTTCCTTCTCCCCGGCGTCAGATTCCTTCTTCCTGGCGTCACGTTTCCAATTCCGTCGATGTTCGAATTGCAGTCGGCTCCCATTTACCTGAAAAATTTTGGCGCTCGGCACAAGGATTTTAGATTTCAACCAAATCGAGTAGTCATTGCGTGAAAATCACGTTTAACAAAACAGTTTATTATAGCAAAAAAAAAATCACTTTCGTTTTTCTTTTCCTTTCCTTCACCTTCAATTGATCCCTACTCTATTCTTTGGTCAAAGAGCGTTGCACGTAGGTTCGAAAGGTTCAGGTTTCAGTAAATTATTTTATTACCTTTATCCCTTCCCCAAACTACCGAGAGACGAAATCTACTCAGACTGAAAAAAAAAAAAATCTAACGCTCCAGACGTCAATTGGAATTTATATATCCGATCCATCGCTAAAGATGCAAGGTTCCTTGTACTACTCCACAAAGTATCGGACTTTTCTTGTTCTGCTCTACCTTTAAAAGAATCAGATCTGACCAAAATTGGAGCATTGCTGCATTTCTGGGCTGGCGTAGGCCAGTGCTCACTTACCAGCCTCGATAGAGTTCAAAAGAGTTTACTAGACATTGTGGTTAATGAATTACTTTTACCCATACAACCCATTTCCCAGGGACGATACGTCACAAGCCTCTTGTTACTCCAAGGCAAATGTTCAGACATGCTAAGCCACATTCCTCAGTTTCATCACATACACAAGTACAACTCATCTTCAGTCCCTTCATATTAGTAACAAAGAAGTTCTACTCAGACAGCTTCTTCCCAAGAACTGTTACTTTGCAGAACAGACTCCCAAGAGGATGCTTTCTCAATCACGATGATTTTAATCTCTTCAATGTTAGGGTAAACTGTGATTTATCCTACATATCCTCATAGTATTCACTGCTTACTTTCCCTTCTTACACTGACACATCAGTCAGTAAGCCTCTACCTTGAGTGACTCTTGGGCCTTGTATTAAGTGAACATTAGTAAAAAAAAAAAAATCATTACATAATGTTAGAGCTGGAAAGATCCTCTTAATTTATGCGCATGTGTTATCCTTAGCTGTCATATCTCCAACTGGGATTTGGGTGAACTCACCTGACTATATTTGGTGTCAATGTGTGAGCAGCTGCTGATGTCTTGTGCCTCTACAGTATATACCCTTACAACAACCTCATTCAATAACTTCTCTACCTTGAGGTTTGTGTCAATTTAACAATGGTCTTAAAATGATAATCACCTGCATGTCTTTGAACACTGGTATCATTCTTACCTGTACATGAACTATCACTATTTGCAATATCATCATATATTTGCATTTTTATCCTTTTATATACAGATGTTTCAACATATGATTTTCACCCCATCAGAACCTCTGCTTTTCATGAACCTATGTTAGTCACCTGGGGTGTTTAGCTATCCCAAAACTTTTAAAGTACTGGTAATTCCTAGTTGGTAACTGGTTTCTTTTGCTCCCTCGGTGTTGTGCAGTTGTAGCTCAGGTGTCATGGGAGGCAGATGTCACTTTGTCTTCTTCAGGGTGTTCTTTCATCTCACCTGACTAACAAATGAATGTTTTCATGATTTATATATATATATATATATATTTAAATAAAAACAGACCACTTTAATATTCCATGTAATAAATTATTTCACCACAGCCCTTTTAAAGGACTGCAGATCATCAGTCTTTAAGTAAAGTCTGATGATCCACAGTCCTTTTAAAAGGGCTCTGGTGGAATAATTTATTACATGGAACCTTAAAGTGGTCTGTCTTTATTTAAATTATTTGCTCTGGATTTACATTGAGCTCTCTGGATTTTATCCTCTTTAGGTTTACCCATACGGATTACCTAGTTTTTCATAAACTAAATATATATATATATATATATATATATATATATATATATATAATATATATATATATATATTAAGATATTTCAACCTTAAAAATGGCTAGATGTATAGCTGAAAGCACTCGGATAAAAAGAACAATTGTTCAGCTTTTATATAATTTATCATCTGAAAAGAAAAAAATTATTAGATCACATGAGAAATTGTATAAAAAAACTAAATGAAAGCACCTCGTCTGTTGTATTCAATGAAATATATATATATATATATATATATATATATATATATATATATATAAATATATATATATATATATATATATATATATATATATATATATATATATATATATATATATATATATATATATATATATATATACATATATATATATATATATATATATATATATATATATATATATATGTATGTAAATATATATATATACATATATATATATATATATATATATATATATATATATATATATATATATATATATATATATATATATATATATATAATTAATAAATATGCATATTATACCTCACTGAGACCACAACACATTCAAGGGCCAGGTATAGACTGACCATTACATAATTTAAATTTTAATAAAATATCAGGTTATCACAATGTTGGTGCAGTTATACTGGGAATACAGTTTTTTAATTTTAAAAAATATATATAAAAATAAAACGGGATTTGTATATATATGTAAAATAAAAATTATTTTAGTGTTGTGAATATTAATTGTTTATATTAAGCATAAAGGGAAATTACTTTTTTTTAAAAAAGACAACAAAAAGCAAACCAAAATTTACACTAAAAATTAATCTGGATCAATGTATTTAAGCAGATATTTATTTTATGCCTACATGTAATCATTAACTCATTTCTCTTGTTTATTAAATTAGGGTTATTTAACTGTTTTAAGATAACTATTTTTCAATAAGACATAGATTACATTTATTGCCTTTCCCATTTTTATATTTATATATTCTATATATTTATATATATTATTTATATATTTATATTATATATATATATATATACATGTATATAATATATACATATAATTATATATTATATATATATATTTTATATATTTATTTATATATTATATATATAATATTTATATATATTATATATACATATTTATATATTCTAAAAGTATATTATATAATATATAAATATATATATATTATATAATTATTATATATATTATATCTAATATAATATATATTATATATATATATATATATATAAAATATATATAAATAATATATATATATATATATATATATATATATATATATATATATATATAATATATATATATATATATATATATGTATATATATATATATATATATATATATATATATATATATATATATATATATAAATATAAAATATATGCATGTATGTATGTAAGTATGTATGTATATTATCATTCTTTCAGTCCTGTAATTATGAGTTTAGCTAATATAATATTTTTCTATTCATGAAAATATATTCTGTCTATTTTTGATGAATAAAACTTTTCTCGGTTATTGTATTGGTGTGTTTCACCTACACTTTGCAACAGTTGGTTATGCAACAAATTTATTACAATTTTCATTTCAATAAATAATTATACTTTCAGTTCATATTTAACAGAGTTTTTATCTTATGTTATTTTTTTTTCTCAGCTGTAGAAAAATATTTTACATAATTGTAACATTATAAGCATTTTTATATTAGAATGTGTAAACACCCGTGGAGGACTATGCATTTTCGGAAATCTGAGGGTGACTAATGCAGGGTTACGCTTTGCCTCATTATATAGATTAAGTCACTCGAGTCTTTATGAGTTTAATATTCAATGAATTGTTTTTCATTGTATCAAATAAATTGATCAAGAGCTCAGGAATTAATAGTGAGGAACCAATTAGAACAAGAGAAATGAAATGCTTGATTTAGTTTCTATAGCACAAGAGGGTAAATGTTTTTCATGGCAGGCCTCATTATAATAACAAAAGCAAAAGATAAATAATAATTAAACATCTGAATGTTATTTGTACTTTTATTTGGCCACATTTTGTGAACAGGTTTATTGACTGAGTATTGCTGCCATTTCTGGTCTGCTGATCCTGATTTATATCTCAAGATTTTATCAAAAATCCAGTGAGGAGTCCATAATGTTACCAGTCTTGATCTGATATCTCGACTTCACTTAATTTCCATTGTCAAGATACGACTTTCCTCTGTATTTTCTATAAATATTTTAATAGCAATTTTGTACTAAACAGCTTTCTTCCTTGGTCCCTCAACCTCCTTGATTTAAATGTACTGCTAGATTGGCAATTAGATCTCATCACTTTATTGATGAAACAGCTAGATGTAACTGTAAGTTCTATTCCAACAGTTTCTTTTCTCACACTTCTCACCTGTGAAACTCTTTCAGTTTTGTTGCTTTCCTGTCACCTACAATCTTCCAAAATTTAAATGCCACATCACAATAACAACACAAATTTTACAACAACAATATAAATAACAATCATATTTGGACCCCCTTTTATTTTTACATTTATTTACTAATTTGACACATGATTATCTGGATTGCTGCTTTTCATATTGTACCAACGTCATGGAACAATCATCTATCAGTATTTTATTGTAACCTATGTACAATAATGGATCATATGCAAGGCAATCCTTAACCTAGGCCTGGCAATCATGCAACTAGGGTCCATGACTGGGGGCAGACATGTGGAAACTTAAATTACTACTAAATAACAAATAAATATTTTTAGCCAGGAAGTTGTTAGTAAGGTCCAGTAATTAGTTAATTAGCAACTATACATAATATTAGGAATTAATTACTGACCGTAAATGCAAATGTACAATGAAAGTACAAAAATAACCTCCTCTTCCATAAAATGACTAAATGACTAAAAATCCCTTTATTTACCATAGAGACATTTTTAGATAATATTGTGAAATTAATAATTTGTTTATACCAATTGATTACAGAAAACAAAATTGTATAATACAATCAGAAAACAATTTCAACATTTTACAAAATCATGTATCAACAAAGTCTGAAAATACTTTACAAAAATGTGAATTTCAGAGAAAACAATAATTTTGATAATTTTACAAAATTTATCATGATTTTTGTTATATGTACAATTTATTTCACAGTCAATAAAGAAAATACTTCACTATGATATAATAATAGATATTACCAGTATACATAGTTTTAATAATTAAAATCAATTTGTATTAACAAAAAAACAAAATTAATTAACAGGTTAATTTGAGGAATTTAACCAATTAAATATACCTAAAAAAGGAGAAATTGAAAATAAATATCTGGTAAATAGTTCTCTGAATAGATAAACATACTTAGCCATTCAGATTTTACTCCTTGAAAAATATGAATTTTTAATAGTGACTATGTAGTCTTAAAGAGAATTATATAAACATTTTTATCTTATAAATAACATTTTAAGAAAATTTCAAAACCTTTAGTACTAGTTCTTGAGTTGTCTTAGGTGAATCAAAGAAACAATAATTTTTTCAGTATATTTGACAATATAGTTCCATGCTCTTTTCATATTGAATTGATAACATATCAGAAACTAAAATAAAGATGTTTGTCAAAGAATTCTTGCAAGTCTTCAATTTAACAGCACCAAAAATTATAAAACAGAAAAAGCACCTACTGAACTGTAGTATCCAGTGGAATTTTTAAATTGCCACAATCTATTTCTTTCAAAAAATGTTCATATTCTTGAAAATAAAAACTATTGATATTAAATACTAGCAGTAGAGCCTGGCATTGCCCGGGGATGTAACAGTAAGAGATAGATCGAGTATCGACCATCATAAAGACTGAAAAATAAAATTGACAAAGATTATTGTTTAAGGTTGATGGACACGTATGTCTTAATTATTTTTTTGTTTTGTTTTTTTTTTTTTTTAAATTGGTCAAACCCAAACTCAAACAAAAACATTTTTTCAATCATTATGAGTCTATCGATTGGTGAATAGAATTTTATTATAAACAATTGTCTTGTAAAAGGAATTTTTAAAGCATTCTGAATGTAAAAATAAAGAAAAAAGTGTGCAAGACAATAAGAAACACTACCTGCCAAAAAAAAGTGAAGTTTTTTGAAATTGGTTGAAAAATGTAGGAAATCCAATCCCATATATAAAAACGAACACACATACACACACACACAAACAACCTGGGTTTTATAATAAGTATAACTTGATATGAGTTGTCCCCCTTTCATTCTTGTGACAGTGATGCCTCTTAATTGTGTTTTCAAATTGATTTCGTGCAAAAACAATTGTGTTTTTCCAATTTTTGACACTGTCAGAACCACCGCAAGGTAATTTTACGTAGTCCTGTGAAGTTTTGTTGAAATCGGTTGAAAAATGTATGAAATCTGATCCAATATATAAAACAGAACACACACACACACACACACACACACACACACACACACACACACACACACACACACACAACCTGGGTTTTATAATAAGTATGATTTCCTCTTCTGTGGGACAATATTTTCTTGTAACATAATCTGCTATATACAAAACTGACATTTTAATATCTTTAGGAATCCTAGTTTTAACGTCTGGTAAGTTATCAAATGTTTGTCATCCCATTTCATCCAGTAAATGTCCATTTTTGAGTAATTATGGCCTGGGTTTAAGTTGTGTTTTTTTTACATCAACATTTAACTTAAGAAGTGGTTTTAGTTTTTTCAATATGAAATTTTTCAATAACATTTTGAACTGCCATAAAATATGCACCTCCAGAACTTTGTCTTAATTTTCCAAATTCATTTTCTAAATAGTCTCTGGTAAATTCACAAAGTATGACAAAATTAAACCCACTACTTAGCAAATATCTACAAACATCAATTAAGACATTGCGTGTATATTCAATAGTTAAACTAATATCTCTTGTTAATGATTTCATACTTTTTCCTTGATTTCCTCTTATTCTTTTTGTCATTGTTCTAAAATTAAAAAGAAATAACAAATACTCATCATCTAGATTTGATATCACCTTTTTCAGTGGATCATTTTTCATAGTGTCACCATATATTTCTTTGACACTGACAATTTTCCAAAATTCTAAGACTTTTTCAATGAAACAAATTGTTTCTACAATACCCTCTTCATTTAATAATGGTTGTATTTTAATGGCTTCTACAGTTTGATCACCAAAGACTTTTAAGCATTGTGAAAGATTTGTCACCCAACAGGCTTTGGGTAAACTGTTACATCAATTAGATTCAACAGCATAACAAATTGAGATTTTTCATACTCAAGAAAACCTTTTACAATTTCCCATTTTGCTGTCATCTTTTTGCCTTGAGAATAAAACAATTCAGAAGTAAGTTCAGTAATACAGTTATTTTGAATATTTTTAAAAAGATGGACATAAACAAAAAATAAGTACAAGCCATTTTTAGTTATCCAAGGCTTATTAAAAACAATGTCAAGTTTTTTTTTTTAAATTGATGGTTCTGTTGTTGTTGCATATAATTGCAATTACTTACCATTTAATTGTTTGATTGTATCAACAATATATAACATTTTGCAACTGGGATCATTTTAAGGAATAATTTTAGTCCATTTAAACATTTTATCATGATGCCTAATACTGTTTTTACTAACCCCTCAGAACTTTCAGCCAAACCAAATAAATTTCCTCCATGATATTGTAGAGCAACTTTGACATACACTTCATCAACTAAAAGAATATACTTTTTCTGATTTTCAGAGATTTTACTAAATCATCTAATTTTGAGATTTTTTATGCCAAAACTGATAATGTTCTCACACTGGATAACTTAAAATCATCCTGAAATCTGTCATATAATCACCGAGATGTAGCAAAATATTCAAATGCTCTGATAAATATATCAGAATCATAATATTTTGTCCCAATCCTCTGTGGTGACATAACATCAATATGGTCTTTAAAAATTTTTTCTTATCAGTTTTTAAGATAACGAATTGCTTCTTTGACTAATGCTGAAACATTGATATTCAACTTTTTGAAAGAGAAAAAATTGATGTATAGAATGGTGTCATTTAACTTAAATTTTCAAAAATTTTAATTAAAATCATTAGAATACTTCCAGTGAAAAAATCAGTAGATTGGATGAACAACTGATTGTTCGATCTATAGCATGTAACTGCTGACACAAAATCCTGTTGATCAATATTTTGATAGAATTTTCATATGTGAGGATTTTGTCTTTTTCTAGAAACTGTGCCAACTCATCATTTTGCACATTTTTCACAGAAGAAGTTTTATTTGTTGATCTTCATTTTGGTTGAGGATGAGGTAATACACTTGATGGCAAATGATCAAAAACTAATGGTTGATTTCTGGGTTGTACTTTTCCTCTAATAATCACTGTTTTATAATCAAATGGAAAAATGCTTTTCACATACAACAGTGGTTTGTCAGGGGTATTGCCTTTAACCATTGTTCATTCTGATGTTGGGGAAGATGAAAAACTCAAACCTTATATTTGTCATCATAGTTAACATGACAATCTGTTACACAGCACTTTTTGACCATTTTGGGAAAGATTTTGGTGTACTAAAATTAAAAAAATATTATCTAAACTATTATTTTGTAAAAATTACATGGCACTTCTAACAAGTGTATGAACATTATATTCCAAGATCTGGAGAGTTTGGACTTCAAAATTTAGGAATCAGGATTAAAAATTTAAAGTTTGTATGCATGTGAGAATTTGACATCCAACATGGATTAAGAAATGCCAGGATGAAGAAATTTAGGTATGGGGATTTTAGAGTTTGGAAAAATAAATTTATCATTTCTCGGGTATAGGGAGCAAATAGGAATTTAAAAACCATTCACAAGATTAGTGCAGCTTTAAAGTGATCTAAATTACAAGTTAATCTTTAGGCTTGTTTATAAAATAGTCAGAAGTCTTTTTATGGTATATTTTTATTATTATCATCCCAGTCTCAGAAGACTATAATAGAAGTGTTCCTGAAGTGATATAAGCTTGCAGCAATATCTGCTATGACTGTGCAGGCTAATGTGCAAGTGGCAGTCTCAGTTGAAATTGGCACAGTTGAAGCAAGAAGCCTTGGATTGCTTCAGTGCACTTTGTCTCATGTTGACCTTGTCCACCTCCACAGTGTTCTTACAGACAGTAGCATTGTCAGTGTCCTGATCTTTAAGATTTGATTTGAAGAATGATGTGTATATTAATTTAGCTTATGGGTTGCTTCAATCCTATAAAATATAGGTGAACAATTCAACTAGAAAATAAATACAATGTATTGAAAATATAAATTAGGAGACATGTCATAATAGATCATTCCATATTAAATAAATCAAAAAAATATTTTGTGGCAATTTTTAATATCAACTTGAGGCTTTTCTTGTTAAAAAGTTGAACACGGTATAACAAAATTTTGACCATCTTTGTCTTTGGTTATTAAGTATGTTTTCCTAATTGCTTCTATGGAGAAAACAAAGGAAACGACTATTACTCTCTTGAAACTTTGCTCCTACGATCTAAACATCGATCTTTTGAAGCTAACCTATTTTCTATTACATTCCAGACAGATTCAGCATTGAGGTTAGCATCAGCCTTCTTAGTAAAAAAAATAGTAGAATGCTTTCTTTTGCCTTCTGTAAATTTTTGGATTCAGAATTTTCCTTGTCTTAGACTAGTTGCCAGTCAAGGCTAGACAGCCCAGTCTACTCTGTTATTTATTTGACCTATAGATGGACGCAGACAAGATGGATTCATGCCTTTCCCAAGGGCACTGGACTACACTTACTGATTATGCTTTTATAATAGTTACACTACCCAGACTTATATATTAATGTATATTTCGCCAGCAACCTTTCTTTTAACATCTTTCATTAAATATAATGGAGAAAGAAATGTTTATTTATGTTTTAATTTAGTTTTCAAGTGTTCTTACATTTTCCCGTTTGCTGGGTATGAGTAAGGACAAAAATCATTTTTATCATCCATTGTTCCATGTGCTTTCGACCACTTTGCCCTTTAGTAGTCAGTTTTGCTTTGTTTAATTTCTAATGTATATGTAAGCAGAAAAAAATCAAATTCTGATAAGACCCACATTAAATTCGGTCTTGTGTCACATTTGACCCTGTGGGGCGGTTTTTAGATATCCTTCAGTTGAAGATTCATTGAGGAATTCACTTGACTCACTTCTAGCAGTTGAGTTCTTCTACGTGCCGCAAGTGAATCTTATACACTGCGTGCTAAATTATTATCGAGATAACTTTTTTCTAATATTTCAAAAACCGTCCAATCAATTCACACAAACTTTTCACACAATATTGGCAACACTGACCTGCGCAATCACGGAAATTTTCGTACTGATCTGCGCAATGTAAATAAATTGGCGCCATATTTGTTATCAGCACGGTGATTTGAGCGTGCCAAATTATTAGAAAGGTTTAGTAAAATTCACAGAATTGAGCAAACGAAACGTTTATTAATGTTGCACATGAATGTTTATGATCAAAAGAAGCTAATAAGATAATCAAACAAATAATAACAGATACAAACAAAGGCACAGTTTTAAACAAATTAATAAGGAATGTGCTTTCCCTGTTTTGAAATTACTTGAAGAAGTCAACGATCCACAGAATTTGTTAATTGTAGGATGTCATCTGCTGTAATGCCGCGAGATATGTCAAGAATTGCTTACCATAACTCAGCGTTGCTCCTGAATTGTCGTCCGTTGGCGTACAGTCTTTGCTTCATGATGCTCCAAAGGTTTTCGATTGGGTTCAAATCCGGAGAATTTGCTCCCCACTTCATTTTTTGAGGTCCATCGAAGCCTAACTGTTTCAAATATTCAGTAGTCTTGTGAGCAGCATGTGAGGGAGCATTATCTTGCATAAAAACTTTGGCCCTTCTGAAGGCAACTCTTTACCTTTTCATCCACGGTTCAAGATGCTCCTTCATAAACACTATGTATGCATCAGCAGTTATTTTGATGCCATCTGGTACTCTCCATGGGCCCACTAATGTTTTTCCAATGATACCACCCCAGATCATTATGCCTCTACCGCATTGTTGGCGTCTCAAACGCTGATGGCGATTCTGTCCGTTCATTACCCAGCCTTTGCACCATCTATCTGGCCCATCAAGTGTTGCTCGAGTTTCGTCTGTGAACAAAACTTTAGAGAAGTCAATCTTCATATTGTCCTCGGCCCATTTCAATCGATTTTGAATGTGATTTCTCGTCAAAGGAGGCTTCGATACAAGTTTGACTGTTGTTGCTATTTCCCTCAGATAGCGACACCGAGTACTTTTAGACACAGTAGGATCCCCAATGCGACTAAAATGCTCTTGGTTGGTAAGTCCAGGGTTATTCGTGGCCTCTCGTTTAAATCATGACATGAGACGACGTGAAATAACCTTCGACTTGCCTTTATCTGCCCTTTTGCGTACTTGTGTAGGGTCGGCGGTGAACTTTTTCACTGTTTGATGACACCTCCCTATCATTTTAGAAATTTATAGGGTAGATTTACCTTTTGAGAGTTCTGAGGTGATAGTTTTCTTTTCAGCATCACTTAAACTGCTTTTATGGCTCGTCTTTTCACTAAATTCTTACACTTTTCTAATAATTTGGCACGCTCAAATCACCGTGCTGATAAAAAATATGGCGCCAGTTTGTTTACATTGCGCAGATCAGTACGAAAATTTCCGTGATTGCGCAGATCAGTGTTGCCAACATTGTGTGAAAAGTTTGTGTCTCGATAATAATTTGGCACGCAGTCTATGTGTTGTTCTTGCCCTAATTATTATCGTTCATTACCAACCTTCTATTCAGTAACTTTCCCTAGGCTACAACATAAACATTGCCGAAAAGTGGAGGTATTTAAAAAAGCGGTGTCAAGGGAAAAAACGTCCTTTTGACACTGCACATTTTTGCGGGTACGAACGTACATGTTTGCTAGAAATATTAAATAGTAAACTAATTTCTTATACAATTCTGCAGTTTTTTTTTTCACAAATGCAGTCTGTAGCCTATCGGTAAAGCATGCTGGATCATATAACGGTTTCTCTTAAAAAGCGGGATACATGATTGGTCTCTGCCAGAGGGTACATTTTTCTTCATTGTTTTCTATAATAATGTTTAAAGTAATAAATACTATTACTTCATTCAGATAAACTAAGTTTCATACTAACCCTACCCCTGCCTCAGATCCCCTCCTCCACCTCCGACCGAGCATCACTTATTCCTTCTTTATGTGCCATGTCCCTTCGCGACGTAGGCGATCATAGCTCTCCACAGTTTCCTGTCTTTTAAAGATTTTGTCTTTTTGTTATTTCTCCCAGACCTTGTTCCGCCATCCCTTTACTCAAGCTCTCTTGCCTTCAATCTATCCTGTGAGTATCAGATTTTCCAAGCCCGCTTTCCTCAGAAATTGCCCTAGAAATTTCGACTGTCTCTTCCTGATACTAAATATAAGCGTCCTTTTTTATCCCATTTTCTCTAAAACTTCATCGTTATTCACATATCCAGTTCATGATTTCCTCAGTATCCTTCTGTAGAACTGCATTTCTGTTGCTTCAAGTCTCTTCTTCATCTTTGAGGAGATTGTACAGCATTCGCTGATATACAGGGTTACAGATTTCATGTAACAGTTCAGTAATCTTTTCTTTGTTTCTAACAAAGTTTTTTTTTCTGTTTCTTAATACTCTGCTTAGCTTTTGGAATACATCTGGGGCTATCCCAATGTGCCTTCAGACTCCACTGCTAACGATCTGATTTCGCTGGGTTTAAAATGTGAAAAGTGCTTCCTTGTGGTTTATGGTCTCTCAGTAAAATTACATGTCAGTCTTCATGTTTCGTGGTAGCACCTGTAGCGGTCCCAGCTATGAAAAAATAGGGAATCCTCAAACAAAAACAAAACACTATGAAAGTATAAAAAATACATTTTTATGGTGACGATGTCAGCAATACATTATTATATAAAATAAAAACAATACATTTTATAGCAAAATGACCAACAATACATTTTATAGTAGAATTATCAATAATACATTTTATAGCAAACTACCAACAATAGATTATGTTTGTAGTTGAAGCCATAAAATTGTGTTCAAAATATTTAGACTTCGGATTTAAATAACCCATAGAGGTGTCTGTATGCCGCTAAACAAAATCAACAAAACAGGCTTGTTTCTAACAAATCTAGATAGTCCAGTTTGCTCTGTCATAAGCTACTAGATAGGGAGAGGGAAGATGGATTCCTACCAATCGAAGAGTATTTGCGCCAAATGCAATTGACATTTGAACTCAGCACTATGTTCAATGAGGGTGGCGAACATGAAGTGCTGCTGAGTCGTCTGCTAGCAATATTCTGTTGAAAGTGACATACTTTGAGATTGTGCCAAGATTTTGGAAAATAAACCATGAAGAATTCCTATCCCATCTATCATTTGGTGTAAATGGTGTACTTACCACATACCGTCTACTGTCATGCGACCAATTGACTTAATATTTCATGTGAATTAGCGCTGTTACCTTACGAAGTTGTTGCTCGGTATTATTAAAGTTGTCTTCTTTTTAATATCGGAGAATTCGAAAAAATAATTAAGAATAAATCTCATATGTTAAGATATAAACAATAGAATTTTGACATAACTGGAGACAAATTTGCGTTAAGAATTCTATGATACATCAAAAAACTACATAAGCACTAAGAATTTCGAATATGTCGGAGTTAACTCCTCCTTTAGTACATTAACCCTTTCACCAGGGGTCGCTCTTTGTTGCTATAAATAGCCGCGGACCCTTCGCCTCTATCTCTTTTTCCTTCAGGCCTGTGCTCCGACACCTTGAGGTAAATCTCTCCTTTTCATCAGGCTTTCAGCTTACAACCTCGAAATGTAGGCGCTAACAAGGGATAGCGTGGAAACACGCTAAGCACAATACACACACACGCACATACAGAATATTCACACACGCACGCACATACAGAATATTCCCATACACTTCATCCTTTGTACTGTTTCCATGTATTGTAACTTGTTATTAATATATATTTGTATATACATATATTATCGGTCTTGTGTTTTGTTTGCTTTCTTTGCCTTCTTCTTTGGACTTAATCAAAGTCCAACCTTTTTATGTAGTTGGGCCCGGCGAGCAGGAGTATCTGAACCTTACATGCGTTTCTTCTACATCTGACTTCCCAACAACATAACAGCCACGGTCCCACTACAGATATTACCGCCACATCTGGTCAGGTGCTGCTACAGAGACTCTTAATAAAATCCAAAGAAAAATCTGTAATGTTATTGGTCCTGACCTGGCATTTACATTTGATATCTATTCCCAGTAATATGTACAGAACATAGACATTATAATGACTAAGAAATACACATATTTCCACAAAAATATTAATCGCTATTTCAATGGAAAGTGTTCAGACGAACTACATACCTTAGTACCACTAATTCTCACCTTCAAGGCTAAGATTCGCCATTCCACGCCCACTGTAGCGAACCACCTTCATTCTCTTCGTATTCAACTGGTGAGATGTAAGTTCCACTCGAGCAGCTTCTTCACATAAACCGGTGCTTTGTGAAACCGTCTTACAGAAGAAACCGACTCACAACGGCATCCTTCCCCGATTAATACAATCTTAATCTGTTCAAGGCTATGATTAACCGTTACCTTTCGCACATGTCCCCACAAATTGTAACCCTTACTCTGTAACACTCCAAGTCGACTGGCTCTCGAGCCTTCTACAGGGTGAATAGCATTGTAAAAATGTCCCTTTTTTTGCATATGTATTTTTTTTAAAAATGTTATTTATTCTTTATGAAAATTAAATGATAGCATTGTATTTGTGAGTAGGCACCCTTTGTCCCATAACAATCGATATTTTTAAACTCAGTCCCTCACTAATGTGGATTGTTTGACGGCGATTCTACATTCAATCTGTGTAAGGGGGCATTGACTTCTTTCATTCGAAATCTTATTGACATTAAGTGGCGAATGAGTCAGAAAACAATCAAAGCTCTTCAAAGTTTGGTTGGCAACTTTTGAACTCTGACAAACTTTGCACATAAATTTCGGCAATGTTTAACCTTTGTCCCCGCAAAAATACAGTGTATCAAAAGGATGGTTATTCCCTTGACACCGCTATTATTATATAAACTTTTGACGCCGCGGGGATGTTTTTAAAAAGCGATTATTAGAATTTTAGTAAGACCCAAACATATGAAAATAGGGTCATACATTTTTTATTCTTGAGATTGTAGAATAACAATAATAAACAACACTTACCGGCGTAAGAGTCCCAGCTAGCGTCCAGCTGGCAGACAAAAATAAAGCAGATTGTAACTTAATACAAACCCTGCAAACTAACTGAGAAATCATGCTAGTATTTATATAGAAATACTTCCACTCAGGTACCAGCAGCCAATCACAGCCCAAGCAATGGACTATCCCACTTTAGCATAATGAGATGCTCCATTGCACCATAAATAGCTCTCTTTCTCAATGTTGAATTAGTATTCACTCAGCTTGCTCCACAACTGAGTGTTTATCTTGACCACGTGATTGTTCGACAGAGATGTGACAACAAAGATGTTAAACACTATTTATTCATTAGATTGAATACACATTTTGTTTTCATAGTTTAGTTAGTTATAAAATGATAATATATATTGCAATGTAGTTTGTTTACATATATTAATAATTTTGTAATTTTTTATAAATTTTTTTTATAAAAGGATTCCTTTTCGAATTTATTTCTTTATGAAATCATAAATAAATCTTGTCGAGGGAGTCAAATGTGCATGCAGTAATAACGGTGTCAGGGAAATGACAGTCCTTTTTTTTGCCGGTTCTAAACATTGCTGTTTTTTTTTTTTTTTTTTTTTATTTGTAAAATTTTAGATTCATGTCAGTAATATAAATTATTATTATTATTATTATTCTATGTGCCATGTCCATTCAGGATGTGGATGAATGTCCCTATGTCGTCAAAGTTTCGTCTCTATGTATAATTATAACCAATGTTTTGTTCATATTTTCATACCATCCTCATATATATATATATATATATATATATATATATATATATATATGTATGTATGTATGTATGTATGTATGTACTAAATTGAAAAAAGTTAACTTCCTTGATATAACACTAGATTTAATGAATAATATATACCTACTTTACAAAAAGCCGAATACTAATCCTTTCTATATACACCTTAAGTCTAATCATCCTATATCTATAATTAAGCATATACCTTTATCTATCGAAAAAAAAAATAAGTACAAATTCAGCAAATGAGAAAATATTCTATGAGCATAGTAATTTCTATAATAAATCTCTAAAGAATAGTGGCTATAAATGTCCAAGAAATAAATTAGGGCAAAAATGCCTTGCATTAATTGCTAAACATTTTCCTAGAGATAGTAAACAATTTTTAATAAAAAATACCCTTAAATTAAGTTACAATTGTACTGAAAACTTCAAAATGATTAATAAGAAATATAATGCTAATATCTTGAATAAACACTTATACCAAAATCAAAAAATATAGATCCTAAAATAAATAGAAATGAAGATAAAGAAAAATTATGTAACAGTAGAAATCCTCAAAAATGTCGTCTTAATAATAAATGCGTATTGAATCAGTAATTTATCAATGCAATATCTCATCTATTGAAGATCAAAAGTCGGTTAAATTCTACATTGGGTGCACGCGGAATGAATTCAAAAGAAAGTGGAACTAACATCAAACCTCCTTTAATAATAATAAATACCGAAATCAAACGTCACTATCTAAACATTTCTGGCACTTAAAAGAAACCAATAAAACACCAGCGGTAAAATGGAAATTAATTTTTTAAAAAAAGCTAGAGCTTGTAGTTCATTAAATGACCTATCTCCTTTCTGCATAAATGAAAAATTATACATTATTAAGTTTCTGAAAATAAAAATTTACTAAATAAAAGAAATGAAATAACTATTTTTTGTAGGCACTGTCAAATATTTTACTTAAATAATGATTAATTTTGAAAAAAAGAAAAAAGAGAGATGAAATATACATATACTTGATCATTAATTAATTAGATTCTAATATTTTTATTTGTAAAAATACCATATAGTCTATTAGTTATTAGAAGGAGGAATGGTATTTTAAATCTGTCGGAATAAAATTTAAATATTAAAAATATGACTTACACATATTTACATGACCTTTTTAGAAAATCTTTGTGCAAAAATATGAATTTAATTCATATTTTTAAATAAAAAATAATAAAATAAATAAAAACGCCAAAATTTTTTTTGAATAACGGAAGTCTATGTTCGTGAGCTGGCACAACACCCCACCTATAACTTAACCTGACTTTGTAAGTAACATATATTTGATACATAAGTTGTCTAGGGAAATTAAAACCCAACCACTCCTAATCAAAATAGATTGAATTTTCCTTAACTTCAAGAACTCAAAAGATTAAGATTGTCTACGCTTATAAATTAAATAAATTTCTTAGAAAGTTATTCCTAACATCGCCTGACAATGGAACGAGACTCTGGATTTTAAGTTTAATTTTTATAATTAAATTTACAACTTTAGTTTCAGTTTTGAAACAATTTTTCTGTGTTGCGATAGAATCATATTTTTACAAAAGAAAATAATTATAATATTATGATCTACTGCTTGTATCGAGCACTGTTTTTTTCTAAATAAAAATAATTACTAAGAACACCAGATTATAAATTCTACTATTTTTTTCTATTATTTTAATATATATATATATATATATATATATATATATATATATATATATATATATATACCGGGTGTCAAAGTAAAATTGTCCAAATCGTGTACCAGCATAATTGTCCATCCCACAAAATGTTTAATATCTAAAAACCACTAAACGAGTTTTTTTTCCAGGTTTTCAGATAAGACGTTTGGCCATCTTGACACCATTTGTTGTAAGAATCACTGAAAAACCCTTGGGTTATTCAGCTAGTTATTCATTTTGTGTTCGACCCACTGTCTTTCCAAATGAGCAATGGTGGTAGGAAAAAGATCATTCAGGCCTTCAGTAATTGTACCAACATTTATACTCTGGCTTCCAACTTCAAAGTCCATCCAAGAAACATCAAAAGAACGGTGAACATCATTTTATTCTGATGAAGTCCTTTTGAAGAGTTTTTCCTATTTTGTCATTTAATTACCCACCTATTACCTTCCCCCAGATAACCTGTCATTTCTTTACAAAAATATATACATTGTAGAGCTTTTTCCTTTATTATAAAATTTTAGTTTCATGTCACAAATATAAATTGTTATTATTATTATTATTGTTATTATTATTCTATTGAATAGAATATATCCACAGCCTTCAAAGCAAGAATTGTAAAATGTGCATACTTGTAAAATATAATAAAAATTACACAATATCTATAAGAGAAAGATCTCAGACCTTATTGTAACCAATTTCTTCTTTTGCTATGTGCCGTGTCCCTTCAGGTCGTGAGTGATCATGTGTCTCCACTACTACCTAGCCTTCGTTGTCATTAGCAACGTTTGTCGCTTTACCATTCCTTTCAACACCATTCACATAAGCTCGTCAGGTAGGTGTCACCCTTGAAAAAGGTATGAATCCTCTCCTTTTCCCTCCATCTATAGGTAAATAGCACGATAGACCGGGTTCTATCGCCTTGGACGGCAACTGGTCTACCGCGGAAAGAAATGGCAACCTACTGCGGGAAAAAATCTGCCTCGTCAGTCATGTATCGAAATATACATGATCGCCTAAGCTTGTATCACGCATGGCATATAACTGACTGATCTCCTGGGGGCGGGGGAGGGGGTCAAAATTAATTTATAATACGCTAATTTATTCCCGCTACAGATATAATCCTCTTTAGATTTACTGAATTAAAAGATTTAATTTTAGAGTCAGTCCCATTTATTAGCTTTGAACTGGAACCTAAATAAACATGCGTCAATGAATTGGGATTATAACATTTTTTTATCTATAAGAATCTGCTATATAATAATTACTCGAGCGTATTTATTTATTTACTAGCTTAAAAGTCGCACTTTAAAATCAGCACCTGCATAGGGCTAATTTGGCCTCATGCCCCAAACTAAAGGGACCTCTGATCCGGCTTAGGAAACAGCCAAGAGAATTTTGAAGAAATAACTTTGAATTCTTCATTTCACTCCTTGGAACTTCAAAACTTCATTTTTACTCTGATTCAAGCTATAAATCAAATTCCGGCCAAAAGACCAATTTGGGCCGAAATTTCAACTCAGGTCGAAAATTGAGTTCTTGAAATCACAAATTCCGTGGAACTTTAATTGACCGGACCTTCAAAAGCTCATTTCATGAAACCTCTCATTTTAACTCTGATTTCTTGGCATTTTTAAGAAATAAAATTGATTTCCTTAACTCACAAAGTTTGAGAGATATTTTAAACTGAATTTAATTTTTTTTAAATTCATAATTTGTATGTTACTTGAAACTCTATATATTAAGAAATGGACAAAGTCCGACAATTTATTTATTAAAGACATTTTTTTTTATATGTTTAACGTTCTTTTTTATAGATACAAGTATTTAAGTAAATGCTCTGTTTATAATAAACAGTATTAAATAACATTTACCGGCCTGAATGTCCGAGAAATTTTCATAGAAAATATTCGTCCTTTGAATATTTTAAATTCGACCTTGCCTACCTTTAAATTCGACATTGCCTACCGAAAGCTCTTTTGTGGACGAGACGGTTAAGGCACGTCAGCGTAAATGACGGTTCCGTATAGGATGCAGGTTCGAATCCTGTCAAAGGACGAATATTTTCTATGAAAATTTCTCGGACATTCAGGCCGGTAAATGTTATTTAATACTGTTTATTATAAACAGAGCATTTACTTAAATACTTAATAAAAAAGAACGTTAAACATAAAAAAATGGCTTGAAACTCTATGTAAATTAAAAACTTCTAAAATCACTAATTTTTCCAGTTATTTTTAAATTTGAATTTTTAACTGTTCCCTCTTCACCCGAACACAAATGCCAATGGATATTCAAGCACCAGATGAAAGGCAAAGTTTTAATCCTGGAATCATCCTGTATAATATATCTTTGTAATGCAAGCGCGGCCCGAGTTAGGGGAGTTTCAGATACACGGACGGACAGACAGAAATTACCGTTTATTTATTTAGATTTATATATTTTATGTCACACTCTATGGTGGAAAGGGAGGTCAGTCAATTTAACGTAGTAAATTTATGAGCGCTTAGCTATTTTAATAATATAGATATAATATGTAGATTAATTGGCCATGGTTAAATGTAATTGGCAGAATGCCCAACAAATATTATTAACAAAGTTTGCAATAAACAATAACGAAAGAAAGAAAAGAACAGGGCATAAATAATATCGAGTAAACAACATCTCTAAGGCAAAACAATAGTAACAAGACAATAAGGTTCACAAACTAAGAATGCTGTTAACTCAAAAAGGGGATACAAACAAGTGATCACAGCGTTCTGGTGTCAAGACAAGAAAGAACACAACTAAGTCGGATGAGACCAAGAAGTGGCCTATCTTATTGGCTAGGAAGAAATACAAGCATGCATCTGTATTTTTTGTCTATAAGTTTGGGGAAAGGGGATGTTTTTTTGTAATAATTCCTCTGGGATTGGGAACAACATAGATGACACTTTTCTTATTCTACTAGACACAAAGCAAGGAATTCTTTAGATGGAGTCCTAGTTTTAATGTTTGCACTGGTTTCTCATTTTGTGATAAACACTATAAAAAACCTATTTTTCAAATGAAAAACCCATTTTTCATCACCTGTAAAAATTATACAGATAAAATATTTATCTTTATTTAGACGAAATTAGTTCCCGAGCAAAATGAACTGTTTAAATAACCCTTTCCTTTCTTTTTATGCTTCTTAGACTGCAGTTTTATTTGTTCGGGCCTTTCTTGCGAGATAAGCAGTTACCTTTGTCCACTAAATGATTGTCTTGCTTTAACTTGCTCTTAAGATAGACTTTTTCGTTCGGTTTCTAATCTTTTTTTTTAAAGGTGTTTTCAAGTCACTATTATATTAAACACTAAAATTTTAACATGAAAACATATTGAGCAAAAAGCGATTTATATAATACCTGGAGTAATCAATGAATCATAGACATCAAAGAGGATGGATTAATTAAACGGTTCATTGGCGTCTATTTTAGTTGTGAATTCTTTATCTTTTGTTTCATTGCATCTCAATATTAAAACTTTCTAACAATTACCATCATTTTTTACGGCGCGGTTACCCCATATATGGCATCCGTCAATCCCAAGAAACCTTGGACCTGCGAACTAAAATTCATGCGGATGATGGCGGCGCAACATCTGTTATGGCTGAACAGGCCCACAGGAGATTGACAGTCTCGATTGCAATGAATACATGTGAAAACGCTATCTTCTAATGTCGTCGTGTTGTTTTCTTTTCTTCGAGCACCCTTCTCCCCGGTGTCAAGTCTCCGTTTATTCTCTCCTCACGTCAGGCCTCGGTGTAAATCGCGCCTCCAGCATGAGCAATCATTGGTGATGTTCATCAACCTCATATCCCTTTTGCAGACGTCCTCGAAGTGAAGATGAGGTCTCCCTCTTGCCGGTGACCAATTTCCCCGTATAAAAGGACCTTCAGAATCCCATCCATCATATATGACCCAAGCGAGCAGGGCCAGCACGATTGGAGAAGGGCATATAGGCTTCATAACTGGGCATTGGTGGGAACTACGGCACTGGTAACCTGATCAGACCAATTCATGCCCAGAATATGTCTCAGACATAAATAATAATGGTTAAGACCTTAATGGCAATGGTGTCCTCCTCTAGCTAATGTCTTACCATTATGTCTATAATGAGTGGACAACCAAACATCTTGGGTGTATTATTTTTAATACAAGTTTCTAACAATTACCATCATTTTTTACGGCCCCGTTACACCATAGATGGCATCCGTCGATCGCGAGAAACCTTGGATCTGCGCCCAAAAATTTATGCAAATGATGGCGGTGCAACATCTGTTATGGCTGTACAGGCCCATACGGAAGAGAAAGTCTCGATTGCAATGAATACATGTGAAGACGCTATCTCCCAATGTCATCGTGTTGTTTTCTCTCCTTCGTGCTTGGTTTTCCCCGGTGTCAAGTCTCCGTTTATTCTCTCCTCACCCCAGACCTCGGTGTAAATCGCTTCTCCAGCATGAGCAATCGCTGGCAACGTCTTCCCACCTCTCAATGCCTGTGTCTATCGCCCTTATGTCCATTTTGCAAACGTCCTTGAAGCACAGATGAGGTCGCCCTCGTGCCCTCTTGTCGGTGACCCGTTCCTTATACAGAAGGGGACCTTCGGAATCCCCCCACCATTAATAGACTGCTGATTCCCGTGTTTTTCCGTCGGCGGTAAGGCGATGTTGGAATGTCCTCTCCATGGCGCAGGTCTGGGCAGAATTTTATGAGACATCGACGGTTCCCCTTTCAGAACATCGATGTTGTCCAAGGGCAAGCTAGAGTCCGCTACACCTTGGCCCCTGCGTTGTCGTATGAGTTAAACACAACATTGAACTGTCGATTCCGGATTCATCCTCAGGGTTTACTCCCGAAGCCTTTCCTATAATTAGGTATGGCTGAAAGGCAGCACAGGTTTAAATTCAGAGTTTTTCTTCTCTTAGACTAACTACCCCCGCCCTTGCTGACGAGTTCCTTCTACACTAGTCATATATAAAAATGAACAGGATGTTTTTTGTGTGTATATCTCTTTTCTGTCTTAAAAGCAGACATATAAAATCAACAAGTGCATTCACTTCGAAAGCAAATGTCTTACCTGGAGATAAGCAGGCCAATAATATGCTCACGAGGCCATCATCCTGTTGCTCGAACAGCATGGTAAAATTAACGTACAAATATTAAGTTAGAGAATGCAGCAAGTGTGTCACCAGACCGTTTTGAATATGGGTGGGAACACCAGCCTTTAATTAAGGGTAGGCTTCGAGTAAGAATCTTCACATTAAAATTACGATAAACGTTTTTTGTTTTAATCGGTATACGTGTTTCACTTGACGTCTCCGTTTTTTTAACAGTCTAATTAATATCAACCAGCATAGTTCGAGAAGTTCTACTAAAGAAAAATGTGCCTCCCACCAGGAAAATAAAAAGCAGGGATATCAACTCAATCACGTTTATCCAGGAAAATTAACACTTATAGTAAAAATAAATAATGCCTGATTAAAAATACCGTTTAAAAATTACTCTATTTTTGTTATGGGTACAAAAGTAACGCATATGCAGATATAAATTCGAAAAAGTCCCAATGAATAATATACTTTCCTTATGTAGGTAAATCTTTAAATTCTATCCAAGCAAGGCGATAATGCCGCTAAGATGCAAGGGTCTACTGAGAGTGAAAGACAATGAGAATACTTTAGAAGAAACCGGAAACCCAATCCTAAACGGGAAACAAGGGATAAACCGCTACTCCTGTTAAAAAAACTGCGAGGAGTGTGAACTGGATGATATGCAAACCTATTTCTCCTATTAACTCGTTTTATCATGATGGTCTACCATAGCCAAAATGGTAACAACACAGTTTCCCTAAGTGATTTTCCTGATGAAAAAAAGAGTATTCAGATTCGATTCCTGTTGAGAGGTACATTTTTCATTAGCAAGACTTCTCGATCTAGACCAGTTGATATAAATTTTACTGTTTGAGAGAAAAAATAGTGTTACGCACTGAAATAACGTTTATTATATGAAATGAGGTCTACTTATTAGTACACATCATTTTCATGAGGTTGGGGAGGGGCTAAATGATTTACGGGTGTCATCCCCCATCCCCCATCCCCCATCCCCAGTCCCAACTCTTTGGCGAGGGGTCTAGTGCACATATACATATATATTACAATGATTCCAGGTAGAAGTCCAGGTGGGGAGCGCCGCTTTAATCTTAAGCAGAAAGCACAGATACTTTCTAACTACATAGAAATGCCCAGCCATACGTAAGCACTTCATTTTTGACAGGTACTATGCTAAATTTGCATTTCATTTGACCTCGCGCGATGTTTTCAGTTCATGTCTTCATTTCAATAGGAAAGAAAAAAGAAGTTTTTTATTGCGATTATGGTCTACCATAGATTTACATGAACTACTGTAGGCGGGGAGGTTAAAATGTGTGGGAAGAGAATTCCGTCAGTTCATGTCGACACAACACGCATGCACTCCTTCCTCACTGTTTATTCTTTTCTTTCTCGCCCTCTCTCTCTCTCTCTCTCTCTCTCTTTCTCTCTCCTCCTCCTCCTTCTCTCTCTCTTTTTTCTATCTCTATTTTGACTCTCGCCCACTTGCGTACAAGCTAAAACATATAAGAAAGAAAAAACACTGTGATTATGGACGTTATTAATTAAGTGCATTAACATTACTCGCATAAAAACGATCGCTCTTTCTAAAAACTAATTAAAGATCCATTGTCAAATATTTTAGATAAAAAAAATACTTCCTATCTTTTATTCTCAGGTCTTGAATAAAAAGGGGGGTTGGAATAAACGGTGAGGTTGGATTTTTTAAAATCTAAATACGATGAATCTTTAGGTCAGTTAATTCCTATACGTGGTACACGCTTGGGCGATCACGTTTTTTGATCCATGACTGACTAGTTTTCCGCAGTAGGTTAACATTTCTTTCTACGGTAGACTGGTTGCCAACCAAGGCTATACAGGGTGATTGAAAAGTAACTCCCTAGTTTATGTATGATGGACTCCCCTGTCTTGTAAAATTCTAGTTACACGGGAGAGACCATAAATATCTCATAAATAGAATAGGGAGTTACTACAGGAACCAGTCCGCCCTGCTATTTAACCCATAGTTGGGAGAAAGAAAAGATGGATTCATGCCTTTCCCAAGAGTATTTGTTCGTAATTGAATGCAACGAAATCGACTGTAATTCGAACTCGTCTCTTCAATTTCTCATTCCGAGCCGATATCCATTGCACCACAAAGCGGATTTCGGATTTCCGGCTCGTATGTTGTGTTCAGTTTCTCGCCTGTGCTCTTAAATGAAATTTGGCTATGTTATTAAAGCACAAGACGAAATACAATAGACACGCGGACACATCAGCAGCAGCTCACGGTCATGTGTTTCGTCCAAATCCAAGTTGGAGGCATAAAGATTTAAAGTATACACGTGTGCATTCGGTGAGAGGAATTTTTCAGTTCTGATTCTTCGTTTTGAATTGTTTTCACTTTTCTTTCACTAATGTTAATCTAATACAAGACCCAAGAGCCACTCAAGCTAGATAAAAATAAAAACTGAACTTTATGTGATTATGTAGGAGAGATAACAGTTAACCCCTATACTTTAAGTGTTTAAGATTCTAGTGATCTTAAAAACACCCTCTCTGGATTCTGTTCCACAGATTGGTAGTTCTTAGAGTTTATCAAAGTTCAGCTTTTCGGATTCTCTGCTTTCGGGCGGAGAGGAACTCAGATGAGGCTATGCTTACGGGCAGAGTCTCGTCTGGGGTAAAACAGACAGCCACCCAACACCATGTATACAGGATCTACGAGGAATTTTTGCCCGAAAGCCGGGTCCGTCGGTTCAAATCGCCCGTCGGCCATACCTCTAGGCCGTCGCTAGCTTGACAACTGGCCACCCACAAATGCTTCGCTTGTTGGTTACCCCAATATGAAGCATTCGGCGTCATGGAGGCCGGTCCGCGGTTATCTGTTCTCGGTTATTTGCATCGACCTGCATCGCCCTCAGCCCTCTCTTGATGCAATCTATATAGCGGAATCTTTGACCGCCTCGCCGTCGCTCCCCAGATTCTAGTTCAACATATAAGACACGGGCAAGAAATGTTTATCCCACCTTTACTAAGGAGCTTTTTTCCGGTCGATGTGCTATCCTTCAATAAAGCTGCCTGGACATTGAAACAGCCGCCTCATACTGCAAGTTCACCAGAATGTGACTATCTTATTCCAGCCGCCTCTGTGCAGAGTTCGAACTAACATCTTCTATCCTCTTAGTTCTGATGCCACCCCCTTGGCATCATCACACAGGACTCTGACTTTTCTGATCCCACGGCAATACAATGTGTTGCATACTCTTCCTTGTTAAAACTGAGTGTTGGCTGACGGAGTCGATTCCATAACGTTGTATCTTCTCTCTCGGCCGGGTGATCGCTAGTTGGCTTTTAGTTCGGAGGCAAAATAAAAACTTCAACAAAAGGGATTTTAAACTATTTTATTAAACACGTCGATGTGTACATTTTTAACTAGCCAGTGGGGGGGGTCGCTCTATAACCCCCACTGGGGAGCAGTTTCCATACACGAAAATAACACCTTTACATTCTTCGACGTGTTAATCTTAACTCCCGAGACACGAAATAACCACGTCTGCTGTGTATGACGTGTAAAAATTTAACTCCCTGAAACCCCTTTCTATCTCTCTAACATTCCCACGCTAATTCTAACCAATCAAAAAGACCTCCTCTCAGTATCTGTCTATATTTCTGAGATGAAGTATTATGTACACTATTTACATTATCTGGACTATTGTCCTCATCTTTGTCGCCATATTTATTATCAC
The DNA here is from genome assembly GCA_903632075.3 of Acanthosepion pharaonis. Taxonomy (NCBI): domain Eukaryota; kingdom Metazoa; phylum Mollusca; class Cephalopoda; order Sepiida; family Sepiidae; genus Acanthosepion; species Acanthosepion pharaonis. The sequence goes on along the minus strand of CAHIKZ030005595.1, from coordinate 478,788 downwards.
ATTTCGACCGTTGTACGCTCCGGGCTTCTTCAGTTGATTAGAATGTCGAACTGAACCCTTTATTTCGCTCACTGGGATAGACTGTTCTAGTTCCACGTGCCATGTTTAATGGGTGTCAGTTGTCAGTTATCTCCTGTTAATTCCCCTCTCCAAGTTCTCCACTGCATTAACCACTCCTCAAGGAAACATGGCACAGTGGATAAAGGCGTTAGTTAGATCCAGTAACAGGACCCAAAGATTGTAAGTTCAATACTCGGTTAAGGTAGTGGAGAACTTGGAGAGGGGAATTAACATTAAGATAACTGACATCCATTAAACATGGCACGTGGAACTAGAACAGTCTACCCCAGTGAGCGAAATAAAGGGTTCAGTTCGACATTCCAACCACCTGAAGAAGGCCGGAGCGTACAACGGCCGAAACGTTGTAATAAATATGGCGACAAAGATGAGTACAATAGTCCGACTAATGTAAATAGTGAAGACCTCCTCTGTTTTGTCTACTATCTGACCTTTAAGGTCAGTCACAGAAGATCTGAGCCAAAATACACTGCCAATAAAAAATAATAGTTTGAAACTATTATTTAGCAAACGTAGGCATGAGCCAAGTGCCCTGCATTAATATTCTAAATGCAGGGCACTTGGCTCATGCCTACACGAAGGTTAGAACTGGTGGAACTAAGGAATGTAGCTCGTCAGAAACAAGTTAAGTATAATTCATTAGACTATGAAACTATATTAGGTTAGTAAGAGAGTAATTACTACAAACATTGTATGTCAGTATTTTTAATCTTATATCATGTTTTAGACATCGTTTGCTTTTTAACTTTTGCTGTGTTGAATGAATGATTTGTTTATATAAAGCTGTGGTCTTGTATATTTCAGACCCTTCTTTCTGTTTCTTTGTTGGAGATACACGACAAGGTGTAGATTCCAGTTGTAATCAATACTGAAAATATCACCTGAAGAAGGCTGGAAAGTACAACGGTTGAAACGTCGTGAATATGACAATAAAAATGGTGACAGCAGTCCGAACAATGTAAATAGTGTAAATAGTTACAATACCTCATCTCAGAAATATAGACAGATCATGAAGAAGGTTGGAGCGTACAACGGTCGATACGTCATGAATATAACAATAAAAATGAGGACAACAGTCCGAACAATGTAAATAGTGTAAATAGTTACAATACCTCACCTCAGAAATATAGACAGACAGTTGATGTTTAGTCCTTTCTTCTCGCTTTCCTTTACTGTCATCTTGGTGTTGCAAATTCCTGTAAGGGCAATAGTGTCACCAAGTATCGTCTTGTTTGGGTTCTTGCTCTGATTCAAGTTCTTGCAAAATCTTGATCAGAATTTATTTGGAAATGTTTTATATTCAATTTAACGTTTCTGCACAAGGGCTTGCTTTCCCCTAAATGGAATATTGCTAATAAGAGCCACTTCCAAATGATCTTTTCGAAGCCATATCTTTCAAATTACTTTTTAAAATAACAAGGGAAACGGTACAAATCCCAACTGGTGACATAACGGCTAAAGAATAACATGTATGCAGAAGAAGACGTTTCCAACTTTAACCTTTGGTAAGTATAATTCATTAGACTATGAAACTATTAGGCTAGTAATACAGTAATTACTATGGAAATTGTATGTTTTTTGGTATATTCAATTTTATATCATTTTGTAGACATTGTTTGCTTTTTAACTTTTGTTGTATTGAATCAGCGATTCCCTTTCCCACAGACGAAATGTCGCGAGCTTCTCACCGCTCCATCGCTATTTCCATGGCATGTGTTCTGACGAGCTAGACTCCTCAGTCCCATCACTGCTGACCTTTACCATTGGGACATGCCACACCACGTACACGAGTGTAAATGATCCCCATTCCCTTTGTATTCCATTAGTAAGGAGGAGGTTTCATTTGGAGAGCTTCTTGCCAATAAATGCTCCATTGAGGAACAAACTACCGGCAGGATGTTTTCCAAATCACTAGAATCTTGACCTCTTCAAGTTTAGGGTTAATCATTATCTTTCCAGCTTTAACCTTTAATAATTTGGGAAGTATAATTCATTAGACTATGAAACTGTATTAGGTTAGTATAAAAGTAATTACTACGAAAATTGTATGTTTCTTAGCATATTCAATCTTATATAATTTTGTAGACGTTTTTTTTTATACTTTTGTTAGTTGTGTTGAATGAATGGTTTGTTTATCTAAACTTGCGGTCTTGTTTATTTCAACTTGTCTTTCTTTGTTGGGGTTACATGTCAAGGTGTTGATTTCAGCTATAACCAATTCTGGAAAAGGTCAAGGAAAACCTCTGTAAACAACCTTCCAAGAAGGTAGAACTTTTCTGTCTTCCTTGAAAACTATCTCTCTCTCTCTCTCTCTCTCTCGTTCCCCTTTTCTCTCTCCCCCTTGTTCCCTTTCTCTCTCCCTTGTCTCCCCTCTTTCTCTTTCTCTCTCTGTCTTGTCCGTTCGTAGGAAAGGCATGAATCTGACACTTCTTTCCCCAGCTATGAGTTAAATAGCAGAGTAGACTAGGGTCCATAGCCTTGACTGATAGCCAATCTAAGAGTCGAAAAACTCTGAATTCCAAGCCTTGATTAAGGCAACGGGAAATACTCCGCTAATTTCCCCAAGAAGATTTACCAACTGCCATTAAGAATTAAGAATATAAGGAGAGTTACGATTGTTAACGTTCTGAACAAACATAGCATTAAAAAAAAATAAGCGGGGGAACTGGAATAAGCGGGCAGGTGTAGGAATAGTTTAGTATTTAATTTACTTGAATGAAGAAATGATCTGTTAAAATAACGGAAATTACTTAATGAACTTAAAACAGTTTTCTTCTATATTAAATCTTTTTAAACCCCAAATAAATATGGTGTTTTTCTAAGCGTAGCTAAGATGCTGTAGGAGGACGAAAGTATGGGGCACCAAGCGAGAATCGAACTCACTACTCCATCGTAACTGTCCTAGTGAGACAAGTTAGCTAACCATTACATCACATCGAGGTGGCCAAACTCCGAATAAATATGTTCCTGTATTAGGCTATATTTTATAATCAGTTTTACATTTCTGTACACCAGCTACATGAGTTACTTTTTCATCAATAGAATGTTGTTTGTAAAAGCCACCTTCAAAGGATTTTTTTCTCTCTCAGCCATTGGCTTTAAATTATTGTTAATATAAAAAGGAAAGACAGACACTTTAACAAGTAAACTATTATTTTGATTTTCAATTTAGAAAATTTTAGAATTTAATGCATTCACTAAAGGAATATTTTAGAATCTGTACCGAGTTTTGCAATTCTTAATAATCATTTAAAACATGGAACTAAATTTCTTTCTAGGAAGTTTTAACGAAGATAAATACACAAGTGGATTGAAATAAGAATGAAGGGTCGAAAGTTTTTTTTTTTTTTTTCAAAAACTAATTAGCTTGTGGCGGACTTCGCCACATTAATTTAACTTTAGATTAGGAAACAGGGCTGACGCAGAAAAGGATAAGCAAAAGACATTGTTACACATAAAATATGTATTTAACAAGATGTACAATATCAAACAACGATGTGAAAGAAAGCATGCATTTAAGTAAGAAAATGTTGAATAAAACAAGAGTTGTCTCTCCTTAACTGTTATTTTAGTATTTCAAAGTTCACCGAAATAATGTTCATGAGAGTCTTTTATAATAACTGTTCTTAAAAGATTTGCCGTTTTAGAAAAGATTATATGAGTATATACAAGGTATGTTCAGCATGTGAGTGGTGGTGTGAGTGAGAAGGTTGGTGCATGGTTTCAACTGTCGTGGTTTCGTTTTGGCAGCTGAATTCTCATTAATTAGCTAAGAAAAATTCTTGCTTAAATAAGTGACTACAGGCTTCAGATCGCTGCGCGGGAAGAATTATTCTTCACGTGCAGACGATCTGATTGGTTGGCATAGACCAATCAGCGAGCGAGCTTTGGGGAGACTTAAGAAAGCTTCTGTGATCCGTTTCTCCCAAAAGTGCACAAAACTGACTACATGAAAATAGAGCGATTACAAAACTGTCGCATTGCTGCGATTTGTAAATTGTCTATAATAACGTAGTGGTGTTTAATTAACCAATGAATGCTTGGCGTTGTATGTGATTTGTATATGTATATATGTATGTTCGTGTGTGATAGACTCGCACGAGCTGATTATCACAAACCCTAGAGTGCCATGTTATTTATTACAAAACCATCGCTTTAGTCTTTCAAACTGTTACCGACAAAAAGACACTTTAGTTGGTAATTTTTGAATAGCGGTATATCAACCTCTATGCTGAAATCTAAATATTTTGTACGCAGTTTTATTTTATTTTATTTTCGGAGATAATAATAGTGATACAATCTTACTAATTAACCCATAGTTGGGGAGAGAAGACGTGGATTCATACCTTTCCCAGAGGAATTTTGCGTGTAAGGGAATGTAACGAAACCAGCTGGAATTGGAACTCTTCTCTCCAATTAACAAATTCCCAGACATTATACATTCCACGACTCGCAAATCCAAGATTACAGTAGCTGGTATACCCGAGCGGTTACCCATCTTGCTACTGTCCAGACTCGACGTTGCTTAAAAAAAAATAAAAAAGAAGTTTCCTTCTTTTATCTTTATTCTTAAAAGAGAGGTTATAGTTTTCATTTTCCAAGTTTATTGATTTGCTAAAGCTGGCTTAGTAATTAAAGCATATGGCCAAATATCGAAAAAGGTCAGCTGCTGAAACATTTTAACTACAGAGATCAATCAAGGTAGGAAAACTGTGTTATGCCATTTTTTCAGAATTTAAACTGTTTCCTACCGCCCGCATTGATACTCTCCCTATATCTTCCCCTTTCTCTCATTCTCATTAGTGTTGACTCTACAGGGTCTGATTATGGTTCTCCACAGCTTCGGCAGGATTGATGATATATATTATGTAATCCTCAAATACTTGAATGTGTAATTAAAGGATTCAGACATTGGATTAATCAGGGTTGCTTTCTACTTAGTGTTGTCTTCTTTTATCCCAGGGGTCATCAAACTCTGTCTGAGCAATCCCCTAGTGGTTGGTCATGAGTTCCAAGGAGTTGAATGAGGGTTGGTGTGTGAACAACTTCTACAACAATACTAGGCCCACCCAATTTATCTCTACTAAAATTAGTCTTTGGTATTTTCTTCTTAAGATCGTTTAATAGATTAACTACTCTTTTTTTTTTTTTTTTGTATCCAAGACATTTTATGATGTAATGGGTGCGATGGATAAATTGACGTCTAAATGAAGTAAAAATGAAAATAAAACTGACATCTCAATAGATACATTTACCAAAATTTATTCAATAAAATTAGACCGGCTTCAACCACGGCCTCCAACTCTTCTGGACGGTCTCCTTGTTCAAGTTGGTGAATGCTGCCATAATCCTTGTCTTCAGTTCATCTTTGGTGTTACAAAAAGTTTTGTTGGTCTCACACTCAACTGTGCCCCAATAGGGGGTGCAGTCTGGGGAGTTAGGTGGCCATATGAAAGGGGTGATGTGGTCGCAGAAATAACAGCTATGACTAGGTTCTCCTGCTTGTGTGGCATGGTGCAGAGTCCTGTTGCCAGACATAGGGTCTTCCAGCAGCCAACCTCTTAACCCAGGACAGCTTTACCTCCTCAAGGCACTTGACATAGGCCTCTGTGTTGAGTCTGAGGTTCTGTGGGAAAATGAATGGAGGCATAATGTCGCCATTACTAGTAATCTCTCCAAACACCTTCGTAATCACCATTAGACTCATCCAACTCTTTCTTAATCCTCTTCACTGTCCTCAGATTGACACATAAAAACTCTGGAATGTTCGTATTGGAACTTCTGGACTGAATGCCAAGCAGTACAGAATGTTATTTCCAAATTTATGGTGGAGTAAATTGTGTCATGGTGCAATTTCTTTCACAGATGATGACCAACTGACCCTATTATACTGTGCAGTTGACAAAATCAAAAACAAACAAAGAGCATGTGCGAAATTTAAAAAAATAACATTGCGACAATTTACAAATCGCACCCTGTATATTGACTGCCTGGAAGCACACTAAACCACTACTTCTAATAATATCTTTTAAAGAAGTGTCAAAACCATCAAAAAAGACTTTGTTCTGATATTGTTATATTTTTAGTATGAAGTACACATTCTTTTCATACACTCCCAAGCATACTCATTTTTATGCCTTTTATAGGACATTCATTTTAGAGCTTCTTTGCATTTGAGACAATTTCCTTCCGGTTTTAACTATCTTATTAATTCTACATTAGTAGCGGCTATATATTTCTGTTAAATAGCATCAGTTGTATTTAGGCTTGGTGTACTATATTAATTGCTTGATTCATTTCGTTTATTTGATATATTTTTTAAATGTATATGGGGTGGGGGGATTTTGATGATACTGAGGGAATTTTGAACCTGATTAAAATTTTTCATAAAATTTTAATTGCCAACATCAATGAGAGTTTTAAGGTTCAAAAATATTTTAAATGGGGGTCACTGAGGAAGGAGGGGAAGCAAAATGGGGGTCACTGGGGAAGGAGGGGGAAGCAAAATGGGGGTCGCTGGGGAAGGAGGGGAAGCAAAATGGGGGTCGCTGGGGAAGGAGGGGAAGCAAAATGGGGGTCGCTGGTCGAAACATTTTTACAACCTCTCTAGTTAGAGAGTGATAATGTACATATTCTTTGAAACAAAGTATGTGAAGACTGTCTCTTTGGGATAATTTCTCGCCATTTATTTATTAATCTTTTTTGTTGATCATGAATTGGTGGATACTGAGAAGAATGGAGAAAAATGGAGATTATCTGTTTTTTTCCTTTTGAATAATTATTTTATATTATTTACGTTTATTTATTTATCATTTTAATTTCAAATTATATATATATATATTTTAAGACATTTTTGTTTAACATAAATTTGTCCATTTCATAATGGGATATATATATATATGTAATTTTAAATTTCATATAGATATTAAGAATTTACTAATTTAGAAATATGGTTACATCGCTACACAGAAATTAGCATGTTTCAAAAGAAGAAACTAAAAACTTCAAATTCACCTACCTGAACTTAACCTTGTTTTAAAAGTAACTCAAATTTTGATATAATAGTTTTCAGTGAAAATGAATACTCTACATTGTCAAAATGATTGAATTTCCCCATATCCTTAGAAATTAATATTATGAATCTATGTGCTTATAAAACTCAGTAAATTACAAAATAAGTTATTCCAAAATTCACTTGAAAATGAAACAGGTCTAGGGACTTTAATTTAATTCTATAATTGAATTTGAATTTTTTAGTTTCTGTTTTTGAACTCGTTCCGAAATGTCTAATCTATCATCTATATACACCCATTTTATCAGACAATACTTTATCCAACCCTATAGACTGACACTGCAAAATCACAAATAGTCTTCTAACCAAACTTTTCTTTGATTTCTGTTGTATACCCATTTCCTTTTGACTCATATCCTGAGACAGAAATGGCTTCATGACATTTTACACTGACCATTTTTGTAAAAGATATAAGATCATACACATTTTACATAAATAAAGCTGTTTGTAAGGTGTGAGCTGTACTTGTGAGTAACTGTTTTTGTTTTTTTCATTTCTTTAAGGCATTGGAATCCCTTCAATGAGTCTATCGAAACATTTTTCAATCAATCCGAGACCTCCAACTACAATTGAATTTATTGATGTCCTCATGTGCCACAGATTTTAGATTTACACTTCAAAATGCTTGCATTTTTTTAGTTTTTTGAAAGTCTTCAAAGATACATTACAATCTGCAGGAACTGTGATGTCAAATAGGAAGGCAAATTCTTTTCTTGTGGTTTTTCATCAAAATGTCTGTGTAATTAGCTTTGATTATTCTGTCTGCGTGTAAAGTCCCATAAAATTGTTACATTTCTATTCTCTATAACTGAGTCTGGGTGATGTTCTTGCAGTTTCCTTTCCATAAATCATTTCAGTGCAGATATTTGCTCACTCTATCATGCCGAGTTTTATATTCAGTTGGTATGCAACCTGATGTAAGATGGTCACTTGTTTTGGATGTTATTATCAGAATTTATTATTATTATTATTATTAAATTTCAAATATTTTACAGAATTCATTGTTCATTAAGATAACACTTATTATTATTAAAAATTATTAAATATTGTTTATTATTATTATTAATATTAAATTTCAAAAGAAAACTTTATTTTAGCTTATCTCAATGTATTCATCTTTTGACTTAATGGCTAAGATAACTCTTAGGTATTTGATAGCTGCAAAATTTTCAATGCATGGTTATTGTTTTCATTTCTATTCATTTGATGCTTATCTCAATGATTAAAATGGTTGAAAAATGGCTAAGGCTTTAGTGATATTTCATAGCTTATCTCAATGTATTCAATACAATGGTTGACTTAATGGCTAAGTCTTTTACTCTAGGTTCATTTGATAGCTTATCTAAATATTTTCAATGCGATGGTTGACTTTGGGGCTTATTGGCTCAGGTCTCTACTCTAGGTTCATTTGATAGCTTATCTCAATGTTTGTAATGCAATGGTTGACTTTGGTACTTAATGGCTAAGGCTATTACTCTACGTTCATTTCATAGCTTATCTCAATGTTTTCAATGTAATGGTTGACTTACTGGCTAAGTCTTTTACTCTAGATTCATTTGATAGCTTATCTCAATGTTTTCAATGCAATGGTTGACTTTGGTACTTAATGGCTAAGGCTCTTACTCGAGGTTCATTTCATAGCTTATCTCAATGTTTTCAATGGTTCATTTCTTTTACTCTAGATTCATTTGATAGCTCAATGTTTTCAATGTAATGGTTGACTTACTGGCTCAGGCATTTACTCTAGGTTCATTTGATAGCTGATCTCAATGTTTTCAATGCAATGGTTGACTTTGGTACTTAATGGCTAAGGCTCTTACTCTAGGTTCATTTCATAGCTTATCTCAATGTTTTCAATTCAATGGTTGACTTTGGTACTTAATGGCTAAGGCTCTTACTCTAGGTTCATTTGTTAGCTTATCTCAATGTTTTTAATGCAATGGTTGACTTTGGTACTTAATGGCTTATGCTCTTACTCTAGGTTCATTTCATAGCTGTCCCAATGTTTCCAATGTGATGGTTGACTTTGGTGCTTAGAATTAATCGTAGATCTTCTTCTCTTGTAATTTGCAGGTTGTTTCTTTGTTTAGTAAGAAGCTGTGTAAATGCATTGAAACGACAGCCAGCCATATAGGAAGTCGGAAAAGCAATAAAGAAAAGTTTGAGAGTTTCCACATCTTTAAATACCTTTCAAAAATTTTCTTTTCTTGGCTATATTGAATAATTTTTGAAAATTAAAAAAAAAAATGGGTAAGTGTCTACCACCCCCATGTATGTTCACCGCCCCCAATACAATAAAATTTCCCAGTGCCTCCTTTCAACATAACAGAGCCGACAAGGGAAGGGCACTAGCGACCATGTTGGGAAACACTGCTCTAAGTAAATTTTGTCCCTTTTATGTTTGTTCTGCAATGAATTCCGTGAAACAGGAACACAAGGCAAGTAAACGATTTAACTTGTTAACTTGTTTGTCGCTGTTTCTTTTGCCTTCAGTAAGGTCCTTTTCCCTCATGATATGATTCAGAAATTTCTCACTGCTTCTGATTGTTAGCATCAGTTTCCTTATAGTCTCTATTCACCTAAAAACTTCCTCCTTACTCACAGCTTCTGTCTATGGTAGGGGCTCCCCAACCAGAAAGGAATTCCCCTCCAATGGAGGAATCTTTGACTTTTTCTTTTTTTTTATTTAGAGAATTTTGTTTGTTGAATTTACAATAAACTGGCATTCTTCCATATATGTTGGTGACCTTTTAACCATAAAAAGTCATTGTTGTCCCTTGGGCCATATATGCATTTGTTTCCACTACAAACTCAATCTTGCATTACAGTTTGAATGAGATACACACACAGATACATGCAACTTGAGTACCATTATGACTAGTTCAATATTGACTAATGAAACTTAATGTACCAAAGGCTTACTGCTCAAAGTACTAGTAACACGTTTTAGTATCAATTAGTTATAATCTTTTTTTTCCTTTTTATAGTAGGGTTCAACCTATACAAGGCCCAGAAACCACTCGAGGTAAAGGGTTATATTAAGGAGTAGTTTATATTGATAGGAAGGGAAGATAACTTTTAACCCTAGACTTGAACAGGTGAAGATTGTAGTGATTGGGTAAACATCCTTCTGAGAGTCAGTTCCACAAAGCTGTGGTTCGTCAGAAGAAGCTATTTGAGTGGAACTTACTTCTCGCCGATGGAATACAGAGGGAATGTGGGTGGGTTTTGCTACTATGTAAGTGGCATGGCAGGTCATAGCCATGTAGGTCAGACCTGGCGAAACCAAGGAATGTAGTTCAACCGAGCACTTTCCCTGGTAGTGGCCATAGAGCAGTGGGAGAATCGCCACATTCCGCCTGTGAGAGAGAGGTTGACAGGTGCAAAGTAATTATTTTCTTACAAGTACTCGGAAACGCTTTTGAACTACTAAGGTGTTGTAGAGTAGTTTCACAGTGGAGACTTGTATTTATACTAAGTCGGTCCTAAAATAGGTTCGACGTACAAAACATTAGGAACATGATATAATAGGTAATGACGCAGAGAAATCTAGTTGTGGTCGCTGATACTTTAATATCCGACTAACAGTCGTCCGACATCGACTGACTGACCAACTCACTGAGCACCTTAGCGACTGCTACTGCTCCTACTTATTATAGGTGGGAGAGTCTATTAACAATAGAATAGGTGTGTTCCATTATAACATAAGGAAACATTCACAGGTGCAAATATAATATACAATTGTGGATAGAATTATTTGCCCCCACTGAATATTTGCATATTTTCTAAGGAAACGTGAATATTTGCAAGTACTTACTGAAGTTACCTTAAATAGTTGATTTCATATTTGGTTTTGAAGAATTCATCAAATTTTTAGAAGTTTCAATCTGTTAAATAATATGATCCATTTCGGTCTATTATATTATATATTCTTCTGATCATAGTTATAAATTTTTCTAAAAATTGGTGCAGTCCAAAATTATTCCCCCCCCCTATATGAAAATTATGAAATAATATTGCTCTATGGTAATTATAATTTTTTCCTTAATGTAAGATTTAATACTAACACACTTCAAAAATAAAATAGCATTGATAGAATTCTATAACATTGTTAGTTTTGATAGGATTCTATAACATTGTAAGCATTGATAGGATTCTATAACATTGTTAGTTTTGATTGGATTCTTATAACATTGTGAGCATTGATAGGATTCTATAATATTGTTAGTTTTGATTGGATTCTATAACATTGTTAGCATTGATAGGATTCTATAACATTGTTAGTTTTGATTGGATTCTATAACATTGTTAGCATTGATTGGATTCTATAACATTGTAAGCATTGATAGGATTCTATAACATTGTTAGTTTTGATAGGATTCTATAACATTGTTAGCATTAATAGGATTCTATAACATTGTTAGTTTTGATAGGATTCTATAACATTGTTAGCATTGATGGGATTCTATAACATTGTTAGTTTTGATTGGATTCTATAACATTGTTAGTTTCGATTGGAATCTATAACATTGTTAGCATTGATAGGATTCTATAACATTGTTAGCATTGATAGGATTCTAAAACATTGTTAGTTTTGATAAGATTCTATAACATTGTTAGCATTGATAGGATTCTATAACATTGTTAGTTTTGATTGGATTCTTATAACATTGTTAGCATTGATAGGATTCTATAATATTGTTAGTTTTGATTGGATTCTATAACATTGTTAGCATTGATAGGATTCTATAACATTGTTAGTTTTGATTGGATTCTATAACATTGTTAGCATTGATTGGATTCTATAACATTGTAAGCATTGATAGGATTCTATAACATTGTTAGTTTTGATAGGATTCTATGACATTGTTAGCATTAATAGGATTCTATAACATTGTTAGTTTTCATAGGATTCTATAACATTGTTAGCATTGATGGGATTCTATAACATTGTTAGTTTTGATTGGATTCTATAACATTGTTAGTTTCGATTGGAATCTATAACATTGTTAGCATTGATAGGATTCTAAAACATTGTTAGTTTTGATAAGATTCTATAACATTGTTAGCATTGATAGGATTCTATAACATTGTTAGTTTTAAGATTGGATTGTTTTGATGGGATAACATTGTTTTGAGGATTCTTATTGATTGATAGGATTCTATAATATTGTTAGTTTTGATTGGATTCTATAACATTGTTAGCATTGATAGGATTCTATAACATTGTTAGTTTTGATTGGATTCTATAACATTGTTAGCATTGATAGGATTCTATAACATTGTAAGCATTGATAGGATTCTAAAACATTGTTAGTTTTGATAAGATTCTATAACATTGTTAGCATTGATAGGATTCTATAACATTGTTAGTTTTGATAAGATTCTATAACATTGTTAGCATTGATAGGATTCTATAACATTGTTAGTTTTGATTGGATTCTATAATATTGTTAGCATTGATAGGATTCTATAATATTGTTAGTTTTGATTGGATTCTATAACATTGTTAGCATTGATTGGATTCTATAACATTGTTAGCATTGATAGGATTCTATAACACTCTAAATGGTAATGAAAAAGACAATGTGTGAATGTCACATACCATGATAACTCATTCGTTCTGCAACTCTGCAACTATGGTGAAGAACTTTACAAGAAACTTCAGATGAATATGTAAATAATATAAAACAAAAAGAACAAAAGTTGTCTTTGGGGCGTCACTAGATGTTCCAATATGACAATGACCTGAAACACAACATGAACTGTTGCAAAATATTTAGATGACAACAAAATTAAGATATTGGTGTACCACGTACAAAATCCTGACCGAAACTCCATAGAAAATCTATGTGCATATTTGAAGAAAAAAGTAAGAGAAAGAAGTCCTTCGAATTTAGAGAAATGAGAAGTTATTGCCAAGGAAGAATGGAGCAAAATACCTACCAGTGTGTGTAGTGATCTTATAAGGAATTATCAAAAAGGATTGAATACAATTATCAAGAATAATGATTACACAATTGATTATTAAGGGAAATCAATAAATTTGTTCTATGCTATTTTTGGTGGTGTTTTTTGTATTGTTGTTTGACATCAAAATAAATATATTGTTGTGGGCATCACTACACGTTCTTTTAAATCTATTATTTTATCAGTTGTGAAAAAATGCACATGAAGTTTCCATTGGAGATATTACAGCTTTATTGTGTAATTATGGAAATGAAGAGGTGAGTAATTCTGTCCACAACTGTATATAACTAGATGGGCACACAGAAATTCTACAGTTGACACTTGACATATTGTCAAGTTTTAAAAAAGCATTAACGATTTATTCTGTCCACTGCTGCTATACCAAGAATTTGAGGGTAAGGGACAGGCAACCTACATTTGTGGGCAGGGAATAGGCAAGCTATTACATGCTAGCTAACTAATATAGGAACGAAGAAACATTTAGTATTATAATATGATAGCATCAAGGAATGATCTTGTACTACTTAAATGTATAGCAACTCACTAAAAGTAGCAGCTAATTCCTTAATTCTTCTAGTTCAGACCTTTATAGTTAGGACCCACTATTCTATATATAAATGATCGAATCAATCACATTCCCTTCATAGGAAGAAGGAAATTCCACTATTTCACCAAAACTGTTACTTTGCAAAACAGATTCCCAAGAAGATGCTTCCTTGATCTCTACAATTTTAACCTCTTCAAGTCGAGAGCTAACCATTAGTTATCCTATATGTCCTCATAATCTATAGTCTCTTACCACCTCTTCTTACATCCAGAACAACAAAATCGTTTAGTCACGGTCTACGTTGAGTCATCCTTTGACCTCGGATTGGGTAAACATTTTAGCACCTAAAAAATAACAGATGTGTGCATTGTCAATGACATACTATACACAGTTTGTTTTGTTTTTGTTTTTCCGGAAAGGCAGGCATTTTGAAACTTGAACACTAGTTCATCATCATTCATTTAGCACATTTTGCACCGCCGCTGTGATCACCACTCCCCTCCATCTAACAATTGTGGTTCATGGTGACCTTCAAGGCCGAATAATGCAATGACTTGACAGTTCCTTTTGCACCACGGAGGATGTTGATGTTACCTCGTCCTGCTTCTCAGAAGTGGATTTGTTTTTGAAGTTACTTTATTCTAGCCTTTGCCTAAATAAGCAGGACCTACAAAGCAACAGGTGGTGTGAATTCAAAGTTTCCTTCTCCTAGACTGGTTGTCAACAGTCTAGGAGAATAAGAAAGGCTATAGAACCCAGGGTGTTCTACTATTTCACCTAATAGCCGAGGGGAAAAGAGGGTGGATTCAGTAAAGAAGTTAAGACGCTTAGTCTGTGTTAACAAAATATTTGTTAGAAAAGAGGATCCTGGCAAAGATGTCAAAATCTGTTGATGGTGAACATCAATTCAAAGTCACAAAAATAGAATCTTGCTTGATTTTAAAGCTATATATAGCCGTCTAGTAAAGGATGATGGATCAGACAGTGGATTCTCCTGCAAAGGAAAGGCACATTTTCTTTAATAAGTTTTTTTTTTTACTAATGTTCAGCCAGCACAAGACCCAAGAGCCACTCAAGGCAGAGGGTGACAGCATGGTGTTGCCATGAGCAAAAGAAAAGACAAGAAGTGAAGTTCTTGGGGCTATGCAGAAAATATAACAGCTAATTCTAGACTTGAAAAGGTCAAGATTTGATTAGTGGATGACATTTTAGAGTTCGATCAAAAATGTTAGACGTATAGAGTTCAAGTAGACTTTAGAAGGAACTGGAAACTCAATCCTAAACTGAAAACAAGAGATAAACCTCTACTCCTGTTCAAAAGAGAAGGAAGGAGTGTGAACTGGACAGTAGGCGAACCTATCTACTCCTATTGGAAAAACAAAATAAATGAATAATTAATTGGTTCATGCAGGAAGTCCGGTAAACAAAATAAATAAATTTAGAAAAAAACAAAACACGGAGCATCTACTTAAATACGGTTATCCACTAAAAATAACATTTGATTTAACAAAATATCTCGAATTAAAAAATTAAATCCACTAATTCTTTATAGATAGATAGATAATATTAGTAGTTATATATATATATATATATATATATATATATATATATATATATATATATATACACACACACACATACATACATACATACACATACATATACATATAAAAGTTTCCAAGAAGATAGAATCCAGGTAAAACTCAATGTCCAGGAGAGAGTAAGGATATAATAAAAAGGCTTAAACACTAATATTAGTGTTTAAGCCTTTATATATATATATATATATATATATATATATATATATATATATATATATATCCTATCAGAGTCTCTGTCTATATTTGAGATGAGGTATTATGTACATTATTTACATTATTCAGACTATTGTCCTCATCTTTGTCACCATATTCGTTTCGTTGTACGCTCCGGCCTTCTTCAGGTGTTTGGAATTTCGAACTGAACTCTTTATTTCGCTCACTAGACTGTTCTAGTTCTATGTTCCATGTTTGTTTCCCTCTGAAAGTTCTCCACTGCCTTAACCGGGTATTGAACTCACACTCTTTGGGTCCTGGCACTGGACTTAACCAACACCTTTATCCACTGTCTTTGAGGACATCTGGGTATGAATTTCTGGGTATTATAAACCTAATGTCTTCAACAACCATTTTTACCAGAGCTCATATTGAAATTTTTGCTGTTATCATTGCATGTTTTTATCAGAGCTCATATTACAACTTTGTTATTATCATTGCTTTTCTCTGGCACTCCTTATTACTGGTTCCCATATTGTATTTATTTCTATGCTTAGTCGGCTCAGGAGATTTTTGTGGCCTAGAATATGTGCTGATTCCTTAACTTTACAAATTTTTCAATGATGTTCCTTGTCTATGATCTCAACATGATCCCACAGAGGGCGGTGATTTCCCTTCTCTCTCCATATGTGGTCAGCCACGCCTGATTTTTCTACTTCCCTTCATGTTACAGCTTTCTGGTGTTCTTGAAGCCTTACCTTGAGGGGGCGGCCTGTCTCTCCTTTATATTCCTTTCCGCAGCTGCATGGGATAGCGTACACACAGTCTTTAGTCATGTTCTCCTCTATGGGGGGGTCTTACTCGGGAGAGATATCTGCGAAGTGTCGTCAAGCTTTTGAAGGTTGTCTTGATGTTATATAGACCGCAGATCCTTTGTATTTTCTCTGATAACCCCTTCACATAAGGCAGGCAGACTGTTTTCTGAGTGTTGTTGTCCTCCTCCTCTTGTACCCGCCTATCCCAGTTTTGGGGGGTTGCTTCCATGTACCCAGGATAGTTGTTACGTTGTAGGGTACTAGTACTGACCAATTCTTTATCTAACGTCTCTGGGTCGCCACTTATGACTTTTGCTCGTTGTAAACAACAGACGATCCCTTTCTTTACGCTGTATGGATGGTGGGAGTTGAAATTGAGGTACTGTCCGGTGAATGTCGGTTTACCGTATACGGATGTCTTAAACCCATACTCTGTTCGAGATATTAGAACATCCAGGAATGGGAGTGTGTTTTTACTCTCGTTCTCCATTAGGAACTGTATCGAAGGTCTTATTGAGTTCACATGGTCCAGTAGAACCTGAACATCTTCCTGGTGTGGTCAGAGTATGAAGATGTCATCTACGTACCTTAACCATATAGTTAGCTTTAGAGATATAGATTCTAATGCTATTTCCTCAAAGTATTCCATGTATATATTCGCCATTGCTGGTGATAATGGCGAGCCCATTGCTAAACCCTCATCCTGTCGATATATGTGTGATCCCATTCCGAAGTGTGTTGTTTGTGTACAGAAAGTCAACATCTCCATCAGATTATCTATTGGAATACTGGTCCGTTCTTCTAGGGAAGAGTCAGAGGCCAATCTGTCTCTGACTACTGAGAGTGCCTCCTCCGTGGGTACCTTGGTGAACAAACTCACCACGTCCAAGCTCACCATCTGGTTAGATAGGATGGGAGTATCTTTGATTATTTCCACGAAGTGGGCGTAGTTTCGGACATATGAAGGAGACTTTCCGATCAATGGGTCAATTATATCTACAAGGAAGCAACTCAGAGGGTGGCACACAGAGCCTTGGCAACTAACAATCGGCCTGAGCGGAATACCGTCTTTGTGAATCTTAGGGAAACCGTATATGTGAGGTAGCTTGGTTTAACGCTGCGATAACTGCCTATACGTCTTAGGTGCGAAGTGTTCCTTGTTCTTGATTAGGATCTGTGACAGTTTGCGTTACGTTTTCATAGTATGATCCTTTTTCACTTTGCTGTAGCTACCATTGCTAATGAGGTCTTCCAGTTTTCTTGTATAATCTGATTTGTTCATCACTACATCGTTTTGGAGTAATCGACAAGAAAAAATCAGACTTCTTTTTTCTTTTTTTTTTTGGTAAGTTTAGTTTTATTTTTAACAAAAACGAATTAAATAATACAATAGAACCTTTTTTCCGTTTCAATGACAAATTAAAAGGACAAATTAAATAATAAAAATAAAGCATTTTTTATATTGTAAAATTGAAAATAAAACAAAAATTAGTACACAAACTTGGTAAAAGGTTGATTGTATTATTCCATTTGTTTTTAAATTGTCCCCTTTTCTACACAGAAAACCCCACCCTGACCTTAACAACTAACCCTAAAGTTAATCTTTAGGTTAGGTGTTAAGGTTAGGGGTGGGGTTTTCTTTCTGTGTAGAAAAGGGGACAAATTAAAAAATAAAAAACATTAAATAATTTACCAAGTTTGTGCATTAATTTTTTTTTTTCAATTTTACAATATAAAAAATGCTTTATTTTTTATTATTTAATTTGTTCTTTTAATTTGTCATTGCTATTCGAAACGGAAAAAAGGTTCTATTGTATTATTTAATTTGTTTTTGTTATAAATAAAACTAAACTTACCAAAAAAAAAATTACATTTCTTTACGGTTGTGCGTAGTGATTTTCTACAAGGAAAGTCTGTAAAAAAAGTAAATAGGCCCAAATTTTATGACTCCGCCAAAAATCTTACCGCAGTGAATTACTTCTCAATAAGCAGTAATGGCTGACGAAAGACCGAGAAGAAGTCTGATTTTTTTCTGGTCGTTAACATCCAAAAAGGTAGGTTTCTTCATGATCTAATTGTTGATTTGAGTTCAGCATGTACATTTGCACGGAAATAAGACTATTTTGGATATTAGCGCTCGGGAAACAAAATAAAAATTTACCCTTGCCTTCAATGCAAACAATTATTTTTTATTTCATAAGTGACTTTCGCTAGATTTCTTAATTAATTTCGATTATTGCCGAATTTATTTCCAAGTTAAAAGTTGTCATCGTACTAAATATTCGTCGCAAAAAACACGTAAAAAAATCGCCGAAAACATATCTTCATGACGTGGATAATTATGGTTCCTCAGTATCTTTTGTTGTACTTGTTGAGGGAGACAAAAGTTATCTCCCTTTGACTAACCATTTAAAAAGCTAAAAATAGATATATAAATAGTCACGTGAACTGCCCCGGGGTTCGTTAGGCGCGAAAGTCAAACATTCTCTTGTTGTACTCAGTAAGTGTTGAGTATTTACCATTCTTCTTACTCGAACTTGTTTTGTCATCTATTCCCTTTATGTGCAGTTTCCTTTCAGGACAAGGGAATTTATGACTCTCCACAGCTTCCTATACGTTGCAGGTCTTAGTAACGTTATAATGTTTACTGACTCTCTTTTTTCCATGTTCTGTCGCCATAATTTTAAACTTAGCTGAAAATTTCCGATTATTTTATTGTTCTAAACTGCTCATCGTCTGATGATGTGTAACAAATTACAGTATGTCTTTGTCTGTGGGTTATTTACGAGGCCTCAATCTGTGTCTAAAGCACGACTTCGTTATTGTTAGTTTTGTTGTCTCTTTGCGAAATCCAATACGTGTTTCTGTCTTCAGACGAGCCAGGAATTGACTAACCAAACGAGCCAGGTTTTGCCTTTGCGTTCAGGCTGTTCTCTCGTCACGATCAAACCTATGTCTGTCACCTCAGTTCTCTGAATCCATAACTTTCTGGAGCATGCAAAATAACTTTTCCGACGCGATGAATTCAATCCTAGTGTCAATTCACGCTGTAGATACCGGTTACTGTTCGATCACCAAAGTTAAGCACTTGGGGACTGTTTAATAATGTCAGAGTTACCTCCTCCTTCGCTCCTTAAACTAAGAGAACAGGTCATTTCAACCTTCACCTCTCGGTTGTGCTCCCTATACACTGTTAACCCGAGGTAGAGACTAGCAAGTTACCCCTTCAATTTACTTATATTACAAACCTAGTTGTAATATACTTCTAGACATTTTTAGGCCATAGTTCTCTTTAGCTAATCTCGACTTATTTTTTATAGAGACTTTCCTGTATTAGCTTGCCAATTCTCTTGCTGGTCTCCCTTACCAGAAGACAGTGACTTCTCACTAAATTTACGGTCGGCGAATGAAACGGTCGGATACGCAGGCTCCTGGCCTTTGTCTGCCAACTTGACGATAGTTGGAAACTTTCCTTCTCTCTCTCCTTCGCCTACTACTCCTGGCTCCTTGGCCCTGTTCGACGCTCGGCATTCCGTCCCTACTGGCTGCCTGCACGTCGTCCTTAACCTTTCCCGTACACTATGTTAGTAATTATTACGGGAGGTTACTAATATCGGACTCGACTGGCAAACACGCAACGCCTGCACAGGACCTTTGACATGCCCGAACAACGACAGCTCTTCTTTCCTTCCCAACACGTCAAGGTGGCATCCCGGCCACGACCAACATCAACTGCAACAACCAACAGCGATCATCCCGGCCACGACCAACCTCAAACCAACAGCGATGATCCTGGCCACGACCAACATCAACTTCAACTGCAACAACCAACAGCGATGATCCTGGCAACGACCAACACCAACCTCCGACTACACTGACCAGTAGCGATCATCCCGGCCAAGACCAACATCAACTTCAACATCGATGATCCTGGCAACGACTACCTGCACGACCAGCAGCGATCATCTCAGCAGCGATCACCTGTAACAACCAACCTCGACCATCAATGCCTGCGCTGGAACATCTCCATCTCTAGCGTCCCGACCTTCTCTATTTCTTTATCTTTCTAGAATAAATTGACTTATATCCTATATATCCTCGTTCTGTCGTCTATATTGTTTCACCTTGTCAGATTTAACGTCTTCGAAAATGTTAGCGGACCTCTTGTGACCTTATCACCCTTTTGTGATACGGGGATACTCGAGGGTCCGCTACAATAACATATGTTTTTTACTTTTTTATCATTCGGTCGAGCTAGCTCGTTCATTCATGAGTCTTTCACGCCAACTTTGTCAGAAGGTCATTAGTTTGGCATTCTGTGTCATAACATAGTTGGTAAATATAAATGGTTCCTGGGCGACCAACCGGTCTTGTTCGGTAGTTAGGTCTTCTGTGCAGTAGATTAGTCGAGAGTTCTTGTTTTGCTGTAAACGCTGTGGTTACCGTTTGATCACCGAAGTTAAGCAGCATCGGGCCTGTTGAGTACTTTGATCTGGCATCGTTTGATTACATCGGGTATTGTAGATAGCCAAATCAAATCATTCGATCAACAATCGACGGATTCGTTGCGCAATTGCCCGGAGTCTCTGACTGCGAAGTGAAACAATCGTAGCACGTTCAAAATCGGACAGGATTGCCTTCCTTTTCATGTTGTAGAGCCATAACACAGTTTTTGACCAAAGCAAAACCGACAAATTGAACTTTGTATGACATGAATTGACAACGAATTTTCCAAATTCTCAAACATTAAAATCTGGTTGCATCAACTCACTTGTGATGACGACTGAACTCACAAAGAATAATGAATTTATTCCAGACAAATAAGACATAATACATTTTCACATGAGTTGTATATACAGTAAGTGTCACTCTGTAGAAGGCCCGGGGCCACTCGAAGTTGAAGGTTACGTTAAGCAGTAGTTTATATGGATAGGAGGGGAAGAACCTAGACTTGAACGAGTTAAGATTGTACTGATCAGGGAAACATCCTCTTGGACGTCTGTTCCACAGGCCAGTGGTTCGTGGGAAGAAACTGTTTTAGTGGAACTTACGTCTCGACGATGGAATTCGGAGGGTATGTAGGTGGTTGGGTACTATCGGCGGTGATGGAACGTGTAATATATATATATATATATAAGAAAACCCGGAAGAAACGGACAACTTGGCAAAAGAACTAAATACCGTTAAACAAGATAAAATCTCGAACAAGAACAGCAATAAGAAAAAAAAAAAACAAAGACCTAAAGGCAAACACCTAATGACTCAGTAAATTGATCTACGCTTAGATTACATAGACAGAGCAAAAACGTTTGATTATATATATATATATATATATATATATATATATATACGTCAGGTAATCCATTACACACACACACACACACACACACACACATATATATATATATATATATATATATATATATATATATATATATATATATATATATATGTGAAAAGTGTATATAAATATAAATGAATATATATATGTATAATTATTTATATATTATATGCGCGGTACTTATTAGAAAGCGCTCAATATCAGAGATAGAGCTAACATATTTGGTTGGATAGATGTGAGTTTGCGACCCTGGGTTTCACGCTTTAGCGATCGTCAGACAAACTCTATATATATATATAATGATATGTACATTTTCATATACCAGAAAACTGTTTGGAAAATTAATGACAAAATTTTTCCCATTTTGTAATTGATTTTCCTAATATATATTAGAAAACAATATTTATTCAAAAATTATAACATAAACTTGTTATAACATCACTACAAAAATAGACATTTTGTTTGAACACTTCTGGTGATTTGTCAAGTGATGTAGTTGATGCGAAATAAAGAGTTTTTGGGAAAATTCGAAACCAAATCACCCCCACCTCAATAGGAGAAACATTGTTACGTAATCTATGACGACCAATCAGAATACAAGTATATGAAAATTCAAAAAGTGTGATAGTGTATTCTAAATACAAACTGTTAGTTGATTAAAGATAATGAAGATATGAAGAACTATATAGTCTCAAGGTGTGCTATATTTATGACATCAGAGCGTGTGTAAATATAAAAGTGAACATAAAAATCAACACTTAGAGGTGACAGTCTGTTTCATGCTAGACGCAATCGTCAGACCACGATTGCGTCTAGCATGAAACAGACTGTCGCCTCTATGTTGACTTTATATATATATATATATATATATATATATATATATATATATTCTTCGCTAAGTACCAATTCATCCGGTAAATTCGACACTGATGTGAAAAGTATCAATAAATGCTACAAACGTTAGACACAAGTGAGTTAGATGATACAGATGCCACGACAAACACATTCGCATCCTAATACACAGATATATAAATATGACTAAACATATATGCATGCAAATATAAGAACAACACAGGAAATAGAAGAATACGAAAGAAAGAAAAAAGACAAAAAAGGAAAGAAAAACAAAAACGCGAAAAGAAAAAAAGAAAAAAAAGGAAAATAAAACTAAAATTAAATAATAAAAAAGAGGATAAAATGAAAAAGTAGAACAAACAAAAGCGTAAAAGAAATTACATCCGAGACAAGCGTATACAAGTAAAAGCAAATACAAGCAATCACACACCAGTAGTCATATACAAATAAACAAAATCACCAAAATTCAAGCATAAATACAATAATAAAACGACACAAACTAAATATTACATACATGAACAAACATGTAGGTAAAAAAAGGAAAGTGTTAATCAAATAAAGGTAATAAGGGCAAGGAAATAGCGTATGTACGATGCATAAGTAGTTGAAATATATCAGGTTATAAACAAACTAAAAAAATCGAACAAAAAATATGTATCCATACACACACATATAAACAGCCACGCATATACGTATACATATATAGGGAAAAACCGGATAACTAAATCCACAAGTTCAAACAAAACACGTACACATACAAAAAAAACAGTATATAAACAAAAATAAAAAAAGCACTGACATAGCTACATATACATAAATATATGTATAAATACATATAAATATATACATAAACACATACACACAACTATAAAGATATGTATAATATATATATATACACAATCATAAACACTCACATACAAACATACATATAGAAATAAAAAAAAACTAAGACATAGACACACATGCACATATACATACACCTAGAAAAATACACCGATATAAAACAGAAGTAGAAACAAATATACTAACATACATACAAACATGCTTACCAAGATAACTATAATAAATTTAGAGTCTAGGTAAGATTAATTTATGATGGATCACAACTATTCAATATCAACTTAATAATGTATCTTAGGTTAAAACATTAGCAAATAAGAGTAGATAATAATTAATGACGATGATCCAGTTAAAAAGAAAAACTATATATATATATATATCTGTACATGGATATAAATGAAATAATTAAAGGACCAATAATAATAATAAATAATAGTAGCAGTTAACAATGAGTTCATTCCTTTGATTTAATAGGTTAATCTTGTCTTTAAATTTAATGATTTCCAGTTTTTAATT